>CAESWR010000943.1:14057-25564 GCA_903171835.1 Mullus surmuletus
AGACTTTGGGGACGGGGAGAGCGACTTCCTCTTAGATTTCGGAGACGGCGATCGGGACGAGGAGCGCGGCGGCGGCAGCTGGCACGTCATAGGACCCGGAGACTGGTTTCCCTTTGTGGTTGCCATGGCGAGCGTTCCAGACTCCTCTTTGACCCGTGCTGGTTGATCACCAGACTGCTGCTTACCGGGGCTCGATGCAGGTGACATACTGTGACCCGACACGGTCTGCTTAACATCAGAGACCCTGGAGGGTGAAGGAGACCTTGACGAGTCGCACTCCTTGACTTTTGCCCTCTGAACCGAGTTGGATTGATCGTTGAGGAGCGCCTCCTCTCTTGGCGTGGTGCCTTCCTGTTTCGGGATGATGTCGGGCAGTTCTTGGCTGTGGCTGAACGCACCGTCTCCGAGAGTGCTCTCCGTCTTAACCGTTGCAGACTGTACGATCTTTTCCTGGCCCGCCATGGGCAGCAGCACGTCTTTGTCTGATCCGTTGGTGTTTCCATCTGTCGCTCCATGTGCAGACGCATCCATCTCTGAGATTTCCTCCTTCTTCACTCCGAGCATTTCGGGACTCTGCATGGGGCTGGCGAGTCCTTTCTCATCCCCTCGTTTGTTTTTTGGTGCCAATTTTGATACCGGCTCCTGCAGGTCCGAGGCTGCAGCTGGAGAGTGTTTGCCATCTCCCGCTCCTTTACCTCCTTCCCCGTCGGACTCAGAGCCCGAGGCTGAGCTGCTGTCAGATGGGGAGCGAGACGGGGATTTCTTCTCATGCTTCTCATCTTTCTTCCTCTTCTTTTTCTTCTTCTTGGCTGCATGTCGTTTGTGTTTCTTTGACTTTGTGTCTCCCTCAGTTTCTGCACAATCTGAGAAGAGGAGCAGGCAATTTTCAATTTACATCTGCAGAATTAAATAGCAAGAGAAGTCGGGAGTTTGTGTGGTTCACGCGAGGGTCTCCTACCTGTGATTCCATCCCTTTTACCCTCTTCCTTCTGCCCACCTTGGTCTCCAACTTTGGCAGCTGCTGCCAGCCTGGCACTGCTAAGAGAGGTCCAGTGAGTGTCCAATACAAACAAAACACAGCAAGTTCACACAATCAGTTTGGGTAAAGTACAACGTCGAGTCTCATTTTGAACATACAATTAATTTTGCAAATAAATTCCATGGTCAGAGATACATCTATTATTATTGAGATTAACAAAAATGAATACATTTGCTGACTAAATCTGGAAGAAAACAGCACTCATATTCTTTCCGTTGCGCCTCTGACCTGGCTCTGGTTGTTCGGACAGGTTTTGGTGGAGGAGGCGTCCCTGTGTCCGACTCCGCTCCAGACTCAGAGCTGCTGTCCTTCTCGCCCTTCCTCCTCCTCTTCTTCTTCTTGCTCTTGTGCTTTCTGTGCTTCTTGCTTTTCTTATGGGGTGGATCATTCCCATCCTTGGTGTTCACGTCATCCTTCTCAGGTGCCTCATCCTCACCTGCACCAGGAAAAGAGGATACAGATTAGACTCGCGTTTGTTTGTTTGTTTTTTAATACATTTTTTAATGTGCAACATTGTTTTCTGTAACTGGGATGTGAGACATATGGCAAGTATTGGTTTGCTTTTTTTGCCTCAACAGTGTAGAGGAACCGAAATTGTGAAATAGATGTTTTCTTACACAGATGGAATCATCAAACGGAGTCGTTATTATTAGCAACTACACTGTTTTCTTCGCAATTAACAGAGAGAGAGGGGGTAATTTATTTTTCTCAACAGTGAAAAGAAATAACCATTTCCACGTGAATGAGCAAAAGGCCTGGAGCTCCACAGAGATCCTAAATATATATATATATACACACACATATATATGGAAAATTGTTTTGGGGGGAAAATGTGGCTCTTCTGTTGGTCTGTCACACCAACACATCTGTATATGATCCGTGTGTGTAGTGAACTCAAATCACAAAGCCACGTGTGCTGCTCTGCTTTGCATGGCGTTCAAAGAATTTAAAATGATTAAAACTATCCATCAGTCACCTGAGGGAATGTCCACTGCACACTCCATTGTGTCACAGCTCTTGCAGAAAGCCTTCTTGTGGTCTCTGATGTGCTGCTTCTTCACTCAACACTGAGGAGGAAAAAAATACATGGTTACTCAAGCAAGATAGTTGTACAACATAACAATCTGGAGTAAAATGCCAGACAGGTGTTTGGTGCACATTAATTACACAGGGTCTGCGCAATACCTACACGCCGTAAATGCATAAGCAACACAGTCATATGCAATCACCAGGTATGTCTGAACAAATGCTTGGGACTGCCCGAGGATCTCACGAGATCGTTGGTATTTGACAGCATCTGCTTTCAAATGATATACTGATCTCCCGACCCGTCTACAGAAAGTATGGGCTTCGGTTCAACAACCAAAGCTCGACTGGCTGGATGAGACAACTTCTCTGAAAACATTCACTTAAAAACCCACACAACCTCACAGAAGCAGTTGTAAATTAAACGTACAATGTACGCACACACTTAAGAACACTGTCTGAATATCCAAGATAGTAGAACACAGCCTCAAGCCATCACACTTCAAAGATTAACCACCTTCATAGGTTACAGGTGCTATAAAAACGATAATCACCTCATGTGGAACCGCCATCTCTCCACTTTAAAGGGTATTACTGCAAGATTTCCCTCTAAAAACCAACACAACACTGCCTGCAGCACTGACCACCGATCACCGGGGAGGCAGACGCACCGTGTGGCCTCTGAGGACACGAGATCCGCACAGAAACACCACTCAAACATCGAGTATTCTCCTGCAGTGCTTCAATGCGAGTCTGCAGTTCGGTTGTAGCAACAGAAACCAAGTGGATTCCGCCTGCTTGAGCAGCGCCAACGTGGTCCCCGTCAGCGTCCACCGCGTGAGGAGCTGGAACTTCTGCAGCAGCGGCCACGAACAGGGGCAAGAACAGGGGGGAATTACTGCATTTGCACAAACAGAGAGGCTGCAAGAACCAGAACACCTGGAGAACACTGGAGAACTGGAGAGCAGCCTGGAGAACACCTGGAGAACACGCCTGGAGAGCAGCAGCAGCAGCAGCAAAGAGGCGCTAAACGAGGTCAGTCGCTTCTGGCTTAGCGAGCCTGTTAGATACACGGTGGTTCTGGAGGTTCTGGCCGCAGCTGTTTACCCCCAGGACGGTCCTGGAGCGGGAACATACCCGGGGAAACGACGGGGGGAAGTTTGAGGCAGCGCCGAGCTGTTGGATCACACGTTAGGTAACGCCGCGCGGCCTGCTAGCATCGTGCTAACCTCATGCTAACACGCTAACACGAGCGCTCATTCACAGCTAGCAGCTAACGGCTAACAGCTAACTGCTGCCGGCGCGTCAACAAAGAACCACGGCGACGCAACCGAACCCGCGAGTCGGCCCACAGCGCCCCGGGCTCCGGGTTCCGGCTCGGACGGGCTTTGGAAGGAGCGTGTGGTTCGCGGCCTCAGCGGCCATTGAGGACGGACATCACCGCCGCCGCCGCCGCCGCCGCTAGCATCGTTAGCATCGCTAGCGTCGCTCGGACGTGCAGCCGCTCCGCGCTCCAACAAAGCAACTTCCGGTTCCCCGCCCGTGTTTCCGCCGCCCGGCGCGCGGTTACCCGGTTCGTGGTCCGTGGGTCCAGGCCTCGTGTCCGCGGGTCCGGGTCGCTCCGGTCTCGACGCGCGCGAAGCCAAAGAGTCGCTGGAAGTGCTCGCCGACAGCGCTAGCCAACCAACTCATCCGCCATGTTGGTGGGGGGGGGGGGGGGGGNNNTCCCAGCATGCCGTGCGGCGCGGTTTGAACGGCAGCGTCATCGTCGCCTTGGCAACTCCAGGTTCAAAAGTCCAAAGGGTTTTTGGCCTGAAAGAAAAGCATCTTTTATTTATGCCTTTATCGTGTTTGAACACAGTCTGGTGTGTGACGTCATGTCACGTGACGCTCTTTATCTCTAAAGACCGCTTTGATGTTTCTTTTTGTTTGTTTAAATGAGAAAACATTGAGTGAGATTTGATCCTGGTGTGTTTTTAATCTCTGGATCTCTTACAAAGCTGAAGAAGAAGTCTCCCAGTGCGTTTTAACGTGATTTCTGCATGATTTTATACGATATTGTCGCTCATTTCCTCATCAAATAGAGACGGTTTATTCAATTGTACTAAAGACAAGTGTTGTTTTACGCCCATCGTACAAAATCCACTTGTGATCATATGATCACAGTCAGGCTTTGGTTCAGGTTGTGAAGCTGCACTGTGTTTGGGGAAACGTGACACTTTTTACACCATTTTCTTCCCTCTGAAAATAATAAACTGCCTCCATATCGAATTGAATATTGACTCACTCTTCATTTCAGGCATTGGAAACATATTGGAGTAATTTAGACACCATTGTCAAACTTTATTCAGTCAGCAGCTGGTGATGAGCAGCCTGGACTCGTGTCGACGCCTCTTGTTGGATTCAGATAAAAGTCTACAAGCTTTCACAGCTGAAATTGTAATTTCAGTTTCAATTCTGCAATTTGACTTTTATCTACAAGTCTCTTAAACTTCACACAAAGTCCACTTTATTATTAATAATAATAACATGTTTGCTGACATGATCGTCTCTTCAGACCTTGGTGCTTTAACATCACATCACCTCATCATGATATTCACTCTCTCACCGTCCAATCCAACCTTTAATTCAACGTTTTTCACAATGAATTAAAATGTTTCCAAAGCTTTTATTCCGAAGGTTGAAATTATAATTTCCGGTTGCTGCTTCTCTTTTACTCTGAAGGCCGGAAGTTGTCTTGTTGAGCGCGCCGGCCGCCTGTCGTGGCGGGATCACAGTGAGGGGAGAAGTCCCGGCGGCTGGAGTTCATGACCGACGTCTTCATCGCTGGAGGGACATGAAGAAGAGGTTCAACATCGACCTGGACGATTCTGCGTTCACCAAAGAAAGAACTCCGGTCGGGAATTCATCCACAAATATAAACTCCGGATGAGTATTGACCCGCTAGCTTCTCAGCTGACATTCATTTGTTTACAAGTGCATCAGCTGGTCATCTTAATAACCGACTTTGCCTCTGATTGTTGATCGATAATCGCTGATCGGCTGTTAGACCCGGATGGTAGTTTGAGGAATAAACAATGCACTCCTTGCTCCTTTGTGTGGTGGCTGCTAATGTCAGTCTTTGCTGCTATTGCTGATGTTATTTGTGGTATAACATCATTATGTATTATTATTTATCTACATACTTCTATACATTACATCTATGTATTTATCTCACATACTTATGGTTCATCACTGTTGTGGCTGTGAGAATCTGAGCCTGATACCTCTATGGTCTGTGGTGTGACCCGTGTTTGTGTCTGTTTACTTTCCTCCAGCCGGTAACTAAGACAAGCTGAATTGCTGCTTGGATATAAACAAAGTTGTCTGACTCTGATTGTGAATGTCATCGTTTTTTCAGCCAAAACAGCATTTCCAGCCCTCATCGAAAGCAGCAAACAACCAAGCGAGCACAGCAGCATCTGGTGCAGCCGCTGCACATCAGCCGCTGTCCTACGCCGAATACATCGTCCAGAGTAAGAAGCATGCGGCGGCGGCGGCGGCGGAGGCTGCCCCCCCGCACACACACTCCTCCTCCAAGCCGCTCAGCTGTGACGGCGCCGGGGCCTCCGGCCTGCAGAGGAGCGAGGCTCAGCCCGCGCCCTCGGCAGCAGAAACCAGCGGAGAAAGGCAGAGGTTTGAGGAAGACGGCGAGAGTGGACGTCACACACAGGTGGTGGACACAGACCAGAGAGACGTGAGAGGTCAAAGGTCAGATCCAGGCCTGAACACGGGTCCCAAACCAGCGGGCTCTGGGAGCTCCATTATTGTCAGTCCTCGACAGGTGCGTGGAGACATGATCACCTTTAGGGGCGTCCCGACACAACTTTTTTAAACTTCTGATACGATACCAGTATTGCGGCCTTGAGTATTGGCTGATATCGATCCAATATGCAGGAATCACACATACTTTTATGACTTGTTTTGTAGTGTGGAATGTTAGAAAAGGCTTGATAGTGATATTACTCAAACAGAGAACAATAGTCAGCAACAGTAGTTATGAGGAAAACTGACCCATTGATTATTAACCAATGATTCACATACATTTGAACCTTAAACATAAGATATTCTACATGGAAGAGCTGGAGAGGAGTCTGGAATGGACGGCTTGTATCCGAGATTTTAGATGCAGGCCGATATAATGTTGGACCGGGACACCCATAATCACTTCTGTTCCCTCGAGCTGCTTTCCGACTCTTGAAGAGGTTAGTATCGCTCCATTTTCACCCTCCTTTGTCTTTCAGAGGGGGAATCCGATCCTGAAGTTCGTGAGGAGCGTCCCGTGGGAGTTTGGAGAGGTCGTACCAGACTACGTTTTGGGACAGACAACCTGCGCTCTCTTTCTAAGGTGGGCGTTCTTCACACCACCGTCCTACGTGCTCTACTGTGATACATGTCTTTTGAAAGATAACCACATTTTTCCTTCCTGTGAACCTCCTCCTCCTCCTCCTCCTCCTCCTCCTCCTCCTCCTCCTCCTCCTCCTCCTCCCCGTGTTGGCTGTGGCTCTGGCTTCCAGTCTGCGGTATCACAACCTCAATCCAAACTATATCCACGACCGCCTCAAGCAGCTCGGACAGACCTTCACCCTGCGAGTTTTACTGGTTCAAGTAGATGTGGTGAGTTAAGTGCTGGATGTAATTCTGTTTAGTGTTCCATCAAACTTTATAAAAGATTATTCTGTAAGATCAGTGTTATTTTCTTTCCTACATTACATATGATGAAATTCACACACTATTCCACATGTACACCAGGTATCCTCATATGTAAAGAACTACTATGGTAACTGTTAAAAAGTATTCAGTTTATCTTACCTGGCAATTTCCCTCAATTTTTAATCTGCAGACTGTTGACAGATTTGAGAGTCATTGGTGGTGGTTTAAGGCCAATCAAAACACTCCAGGAAACGTGATCTTGTGTGTTTTTCCCCTCACAGAAAGATCCGCACCACACGCTGAAGGAGCTGGCTCGCATCTGCATCATGGCCGACTGCACTCTGATTCTGGCTTGGAGGTGAGACCCACGACCGGCAGCAAAGGAGACTGCGAAGGTTTAACTAGATAGTTTAATGACAGTAATGGTGAATGATCGTCATATCAGTTTTATGGTCCTGTTGGCAAGCAAGAAAAGCAGCAGCCCTCTAATTTAACTCTTAAGAGCTCCTAAAAAAACTTTCTCAATCGTCCCTCAGAACAAAAACGTCCCCTCCCAAAAATCTGCTGTAAAAATATCATATATTCTTTTTTTCCCCCCACTTTAAATTAGTCAATCTTTTTGATCAACAGTCTGAAATATATGTACCAAATATTAATTATTTGGAGGGATTTTAACCCTCTAAATGCTGATGTATATAGTGTTAACGTAACTACACAGTATTTTAAATCGAAAAACATACAAAAAATCAAATAATCTCCTTAAAATTCAATTCAAGGATGATTTGAATATTATTATTAGAGCCTCAGATGGTCAATGATTAGCAGCAACATTGAATTTGAGGCATTCTGATTTTTTCTGCAGTGACAGATTTTTAAAGCAAACTCTCTTATTAGTTTCTGGGGACCTAAAGTGTCTCCTTCCAAAAGACTGCTGTAAAAATATCATGTATTGATATTTTTTCCAACTTTAAATTAGTCAGTCTTGTTAATCAGCTTCAGCCTAAAAGAGACATTTACCCTCTAAATGGTCTAAATGGTGCTTTTATGTTATTGTTTCATCTCACCTTGGTTGATAGACAGGTTTGAATACTGATACAGCTGCAAATTAAAGTCATGAACTAATTAATTCCACGTGTTGATGTCAAAGCCCAGAGGAGGCTGGACGTTACCTGGAAACGTACAAGTCCTACGAGAAGAAACCGGCCGACCTCCTGAAGGAACAAGTGGATAAAGACTATCTATCAAAGGTGCACGTCAGCCTTATAATGGTTTACATTTCCAACACGAGGTAGATGTGGTAACCGTGGGTGACAATTTAATGGCACTTTTAAAAATCTCTGGGTTTCCCTCCATGACCGTCGTGCTGTTTTCCTTTGAAGGTCACAGACTGCCTGACCACTGTGAAGTCCATCAACAAGACGGATGCTCTTACACTGCTGTCCACTTTCTCCGTGAGTACTCCACCAAACAAGAACCCCGTCTCCAGTCCATTAGCTGCTTCCTACAGCAAAATCCATCCTCCGAGATATGCGATATATCCTAATAACATTTGCCGATGCACTCTGAATTAATCGTCTCCTGATATTAGAATGATTGGTGATGTTTCCAGAGGTAATGGCCGAGTGCAGTCAATAAGCTGAGATCATGTTGTTTTTATTTATTGCAGTCTATAGAGGGAATCATCGATGCCTCGAAAGAAGACCTGGTCCTCTGTCCTGGCCTCGGCCCGCAGAAAGTGAGGGGACCCGCATTCCTCATTAATATGCAAAAAGTACCTTGTGTATTTTTTTTCAATCACCATGCCCACATTTTGTCCTTTTGCAGGCGAGGCGGCTCCACGACGTGCTCCACAAGCCTTTCCTCAAGTCAAAGAATACAGACAGTTGAGAACTACCTCTGTGCGACCTCTGTGCGACCTCTGAGGACGAGATAAATTGAATTGGGCACCGGGAGCTCTTTTTTTTTAAACCGCATTTGAGAAGGAAACCTGAACGGCCTGTAAATGAGATCAGAGGGACTTTAAGACTCCATGAGCTCAGGAACTTTTTCATTTTTTAAGTGTGTGAGTTCATTGTTGAATTATTAAATTTCTGATGTAATAAATATTTTGTGATGTTTTTCATGTATAATAAACCACACTTTTTGCAAGATTTGCACTAATTCGTTATTTGGGTTCAACGTTGGGTAAGAGCCTGTAAGAAATGTCCCAACCATTAAGTTTGGAAAGAAGTGCACGTTATAAAAAGTGCCCTTTTAGTTTGGGCTGAGAACATCTGTACACTGAGAATGACATGGCTTTAGACCAACTAACATTGAAGTAAGTGGATTTTATGATTATAAGCAAAGTTAACAGTTTGCCAGCAGCACACACAGGTTTTAGAGATGAGGCAGATTTGTGCAGTTTCTCCACTGTGGGACGAATAAAGGTCCATCGAGATCATCCCATTTAATATGAGCGTGACGCTGCGTTCAGGGCCTCCTCGGAGATTCCACGACCGGAAGACTGTCTTTCATTTAGTCTTTTGATCACAGTAAATCCAGACAAAGTTTACAAATGCGATCGGACGCAAAGACTAGCTTTCAAATATATTACGCATATTTTTTCTTCTCTCATATTCTAAACGACTGCAAGTCAACTGGAGTTTTTCCTGCCGCGGTCGTTCGGTGAAGCCACATTTCCGACGGCCGTGAACGCACCGCAGCAGAAACAGGAAGTAGTGAGTGAATTCACGAGCCGAGATGTTTTTGCCGCTCATTCCTCAGCAGCCCTCCCTGTCCTTCCTGTTCCCCCCCTCCCACCCTGTTCCCCCCCTCCCACCGTAACACCACCTCCCCCACCACACACACACCACACACGCCACGTTAAGATGGAGGAGGAGGACGAGGACGACGCGACCCCGCCGGAGGAGTTTGTGGCGCGGTGTCATTTCTCGGCCAGCGGCGGCGACCAGGTTAGGAGGGGGCGGGGCCNNGGGGGGACAAAAACAAAACAAAACATCTTGGAGAGTCCTCATCCCTCATCACTGTCCCGTAGGTGAGCTTCACCAGCGGGGAGCGGCTGCTGGTCCACGCCAAGCCCACCTCGGAGTGGTGGTGGGCGGAGCTCCGGGGGGTCATGGGTTACGTCCCGGCCAGCCACCTGCGCCGGGGGGAGGAGGAGGAGGAGGAGGAGGATGAGGAAGGGGAGGAGGACCCCTGGCAGGATGAAGAGTACTTCGACAGCTATGGAACCCTGGTTTGACAGTTTGTGCTTATTAACCGCAACACATCACCACCAAAACACACTTCACAAGTGATTAGTGGGTCAAATACCACCTGAGTTTACCATTTTTTAGGCTTATACATGCACACCGCCACCAAAACACACTTTACAAGTGATTAGTGGGTCAAATACCACCTGAGTTTACCATTTTTTAGGCTTATACATGCACACCGCCACCAAAACACACTTTACAAGTGATTAGTAGGTAAAATACCACCTGTTTTTACCATTTTTTAGGCTTATACATGCACACCGCCACCAAAACACACTTTACAAGTGATTAGTGGGTAAAATACCACCTGAGTTTAACATTTTTTAGGCTTATACATGCACACCCCACCAAAACACACTTTACAAGTGATTAGTGGGTAAAATACCACCTGTTTACCATTTTTTAGGCTTATACATGCACAACGCCACCAAAACACACTTTACAAGTGATTAGTGGGTTAAATACCACCTGAGTTTAACATTTTTTAGGTTTATAAATGCACATCGCCACCAAAAATGCGCCAAAATCCCATATAGAAAGTTCAGAACTGGTATTTCAGTCAAGAATTTCCCCCCTTTAACAAAACCAATTGATGTGTTTCATGGAAAGCCTGATTAGTCACCTTTACAATGAGGCACGACTTGTAATGATGGTGCATTCGTGGAATAAGACACACACCAGGCAGCACAGGGCCGAATAATGACTAAAATAATGTGTCTGAACGTTTTTTATATTACAAAATGAATTACCGTGCGATCAACAACAGATGCAGGTCATAGTAGAATAGACATCAGACCTTCTCCTGAGTCCCATTTCAAAGTCCTCTGCTGCTCAACACAAAGATGCAAAACGCAGGATGAGAGCTGGATCCAGTCAGAGTGACTTTTCATACCGTGCGGAAAATAGAATTGAAACAATGTGTGTGAAGGGTGGAAAATGAACGGCGGTGTTTATTGAATACTACTGAAAAACTTTAAATCAAAAGTAGAACCATGAAATTGCCCAAAATAAAAAACTCCATTATGTTATTGTAGCCTGTTTTTAGATTCATTTTATGCTCTTTATTTCACAACAGCATCCAACCTAAGACCGGGATTCACTGATCTACTCCTCTGCTTTTATCTCATCACTGGCTCCATTTACTGGCTTTTTTTCTCCCCCATTTTCCATTCTTTCCCTTTTTCTTTTTCTTTTTTTCAAACACAGAGGCTTCATTTGGAGATGCTGTCAGACAAAAGCCGCACGGAGGCGTACCGGCAGGTGATCCTCAGCAACAGCGCGTCTCTGCGGAACAAGGTGGTGATGGACCTGGGCTGCGGGACGGGCATCATCAGCCTCTTCTGTGCTCAGCTGGCACGACCCTCAGCGGTAACCGCAACAGAGTGGCTGCGGGGAAAGTCACTCAAACACACACACACACACACAGTGGCGCCGTGGGGGTTTCCCTTAAACTAGATGAAGGGGTGTGACACGGGCCAAGGAGCAACCCATTACAT
>CAESWR010000943.1:33996-54211 GCA_903171835.1 Mullus surmuletus
CATGGTCACGGCGGGGCTTTATCGCCCTTTAAACCCCATCAGGTCGGTGGAGACACGAAGGCCGGCACGTGTTGGCGCCTTTTCCCGCGCTCAGGTTTAGTTCGGTTGGCCGAGTGGAGCCGGAAGTGCGCGGCGGAGGGGTTTCGTTTCCCCAGAAGCGGGAGGACTTGATGGTTCGAAAGTTTCGTTTCTGACGCTCTGCGTGGAAACGAAAGCAGTGGGGAGGATATAAAAGCGCCGGCGGAGAGGGAGGGGGCACAGAGGGTGGAAGGTCTGCCCACGACGGGATGCAGGTATGGTGACATCTTAACTTTACTGAGTATTTGAGGAATAATAATAATAATAATAATGATAATAATAATAATGATGATGATGATGAGTGTGAATCCTAACCTCTGTATGTGAAAGTGTCCCGACCAGAGACGACCGGCTTCATAGTTTGCTGTTTTTTTCTAGAAATGCATGAAAATGTCCAGTCAGACTTGAAGTGAGACTATTACTCTCTTACAGGCCTGTTTTTCTAACACTGAAGAGACATTATTTCCATCATTTCATTGCAGAGATTTTTGCACCATTGAAACTTGTCATAGACATGTTATTCTAGGCAAACACGGCGAGGAACCTCTGAGAAGCCTCCCTGAATGTGTGTCTTTGCTTATAGGTAGTATTTTGTAAAAGAACCATTTTCTATCCGGACTTTAAATGGGTTGAAATTATAAGGCATTTTAGTAAAAAGTCAACTTCAAGTATCCTTAGAGAATACTTCAATACTTGGTTTGCTCTAAAAGAAACTTGTGACCTAATAAATAGACGTTTACAACTGAATCTGGTGTTGCAGATTTCCTGCTTTCCTTAAAACGCTAGGACGTGAGAGCAGAGGACGTGAGAGGGAGAGTGGAGATGAGGGAGTGAGACAGACGGGAAGGAAGCTGACTGACTGGGGTGGGGCGGGGGGCGGGGGGGCGTGTATCACCACGCCTCAGCATCACGTAACAAGTGTTTGTACCATTGTGTTTCTGACACAACTCACCTACTCTCTCGCAGCTTCCAATACAGCAAGCATGAGTCAGAAGACCAAGAAGAAATCGAGGTAAGCTGCAGCGGCCGATGGTTTTTACTCTCAGCAGCACTGAGGGGCGGCGCCGTCCCACTGGTTTTAATGGTAAAGGAGCAAATGCATCGGTCAAAGAAGAGCATTTGTTTTATTCACGCATTTATCATAACTCACATCCTCAGCAGACGGAGCAGTAGCTGCACCACAGTGACAAGTGTGTTTTGCTCACTATCTGACTGAGAAGGAAATAGTCACGCACTCTGGCTTTTGCCTTTCCACACCTGCCCACTATTAGTCAACACAGCTGGTGTGTTCAGCCAGCCGGGACGTCACACCTCACAATGACAAAGCTCAATTATATTATTTCAGGGTTTTGAATCAGACATTTTTATTAATTTCCTGCGAAACATAACATGGACTTTCACCCCTCATCTGTGTGGAACACGCCTCGCAAATGAAAGAATAAAAAATGACTCATTGTTTATATTCCAACTGCTTATGTTTATGTTGCGTAAGACGGTAAAGCTTAAGCGTGTGCATCAGAACTGAACAAAATGAGTTTTATGTGGAACTATGCGGAAGAGATTGCAAAGGTACAATTACAAAACAAGTATCACATTAAAGATTGTAGACGCAATTTGCATGAAGTGGGAAGAGGTGCACTCTTATCTACTCCCACCTTCTCCATCATTCACGGATAATTCATTAAACAGCTTCCCTATAAACACACAATGTAACTAAATAGCCGACATGAACTCACCTGATTATGTTTTGTTTTTCAGAATTACCGACTCTTTCATAAATATAAATTCATAGTATACAAAGATCAAATAACAACAGCTGATTTTCTTGTTGGACCCGTTTGTCCTTTGGCACTATTTTGGATTTAGAAAAACAAAACACTGTGATCCTTCTTTGTTAGGCGTCCCTTCGGGGCAACAGCGCCGCCCTTCATCGACTACCTGAAAGACATCCTGCGTCGGTACCCGGATGGCGGACAGATTCTGAAGGTGAGCGCAGGAATCTTTTGTCAACCACTTGCTTTGGTGTTTTTGGGAGTTTTTGTTTTGGTGTTTTGTGCTCAAACGGGTTTTTGTTATTGTTGTTGTTGCTTTATTAATTGTCAACAGGAGCTGATTCAGAATGCAGATGATGCTCGAGCCTCAAACGTGGTTTTCATCCACGATGAGAGAAGCTATGGGACTCAGAGCCTGTGTTTCGAGGAACTGGGACAATACCAAGGTAAGCAGGATGATTATTGTTTCTGCAGCACGTGTCAATTAAGTTAGACTTAGCGCAGGTAGGCAAGCAGTGAGCTTCAGTGGAAGTCCAGGCGTGGCTTGTTAGAAAGGTCGTTTTCTAACCTTCATTGTAGAGCATCACAGCTGCGTTTTGTGCGGTTTTTCTTCATCGCCCAGCATAATAAGTTACCTGATACTGGTTGAAGAGTTTAGGATTTTTTTTCCCAGTAACAACACTGACCGCTTGAATAGAATGATGAAAGCACATCTTCCTCTGCACAGGTCCCGCCCTCTACGTCTACAACAACGCAGCGTTTGCTGATGAGGACTGGGAGGGGATTCGGGCCACCGGGCGCAGCGTGAAGCGCGACGACCCGAACAGGGTGGGAAGGTTTGGAATCGGCTTCAACTCTGTCTACCACATCACAGGTGAACCATTGTCCAACTGGTGGAGTGTCGCTGCTCGGGGGAGATGATGGTGCGTGTGGTTTGCTAACGGGACGTTTGTTTCATGTTATGAACAGATGTGCCGAGTGTCTTCAGTTCGGAGCACCTCGGTATGTTTGACCCTCAAGAAAAAATATTTGGGGAAAGAGATGGAGGCTACCGATGGTGTTTGGACGAGGAAGAGGACCAAGATGCTCTGATGAACTTGCACGATCAGTTCCAGCCCTTTCGAGATATTGCCAAGCTTGTAACCGACAGAGAGTGGTCAGAAATCGTCACGGAGAAAAAACACTTTGCTGGTACGATTTTCAGATTCCCCCTGCGCAACAAGACCTCAGAAATCTCAGATAATCTCTACAACTCCAGCAGAGTCGTGGAGCTTTTTGAGAGCTTCATCACAGACGCCGACTTGAGCCTCCTGTTTCTGAAGAACGTGACCTCTGTGACGCTGATGCACGTCGATGCGCGCGGCAACGTGAAGTCCAGATATGAGGTGAAATCCTCCGTCTCCCCCGGCGCTCTGAGGTCAGCGGGCGGGTCGGTCGTCCAGAGTGCCACGAGATTCAAAGTGATAAACTCTGAAAGCAACAAAAAAACGAAGTGGCTCCTGACCACGTGCACCCTGAAGACGGGACATTTGGAAAACATCGATGTACTCGCTGAAAAGCTGAAGTTCTCCGCTCAAGTCGACCTGGCGTTCCCCTGCACCGACAACAGAGACTGCAGCGAGAGCCGGCTGAGCTGCTTCCTCCCGCTCCCAAACAACAACGACAACAAAACAGGACTCCCTGTTCACATCAACGCCTACTTTGGCCTCACGGACAACAGGCGGCACATCAAGTGGCAGGAGGAAGATCAGAAACATGATGAGCACGCCCAGTGGAATGAGCTGCTCATAAAGGAGGTGCTTCCTCACGCGTATCTGGTCATCATCCAAGACGCCATCAAACTGGCTCAGCGAGGTGATCTCCCGGTGTCCTCCGTGTACGATCTGTGGCCCGATCTCAGTCACGTACAACCCAAAAGCAAGTGGAATGTTGTCGCCCAAGATGTCCTCAGCCACTTGTTTAGAGAAGACGTGGCTGTCCTCTCCCTTGCCAAAGACGAGAGAAGGTTCATCACCCTATCCGAGGCCGTGTTCCCCTGTAACGGTCCAACGAGCCCCGATGTTGTGGACGCCATTAAAAGAACTCTGGTTTCCTGTGGAGAAAACCTCGTCACTCTGCCCAGTAGTGTGGCCGAGGCCATAGAGAAGGCCTATCCGCGTTACAGCAGCCTGAAACACGTGACACCAGCGTTCCTCAAGAATGTTCTGCGCAGGATCGGTGTGCACAACGTCTCCCGAGGCGACAAACTCTGCCTCCTGGAGTACATCCTGGGTGATGGAAAGTACAGCGAGCTCCGAGGTCTGGAGCTGCTTCCACTCGGCAATGGCTCCTTCAGGTCCTTTACGGACAGAGAGGAGGACACGGCCCTGATTGACAGCAAACAATTTCCAAGGTAAGAGTTACATTTTTAGTCTTTACAAATCAATCCTCCTGAACATATTGATAAAAGCAGTAATGTTCAGTTGAAAAGAATCTTGAGGTTAATCTCACTCGCTATCTTTTACAGAGTCTTGCTGCCTTTTTGCAAACACCTCTTCATCCCAGAGGACCTCAGCCCGACCTGCAGGGACCACCTGATCCAACTGGCCGGAAAAAGTATGAATGCACTTTTTGTGAAAACTCTTTCATTCGTCTAAGTTACATTTTACACAAGACTCTAATTTATGATATCTTTTATAGAACTATTCAAGGTGATTCACATTGAAAAAGAAGATGTTGTGGAGTTTGCAAAGAGATATTTGCCAGATGACTGGAAGCAGGCGAGGACTCCACTCGTCTCCTGGAACATCAGCAGCAACCAGCATCCACCTGTAGCCTGGCTGCAAGAGTTCTGGAGGTTCCTCAACACTCACTTCAAACAGTTAAGATGCTTCATTGACATGCCATTAATACCAGTCCGGCCTCTGTCAGCCAGTCAGCCTGTGTCACTAGCAAGATTACAGCACAACACAACTCTTATTTTTCAACAAAGCAAGCAGATGAGCCTGCCTGCAGAAGTGGCTCAGCTGATAAACCAAGCTAACGGTACAGTGGTGACAGCAAACCAATGGCTCCGGCACGAAGACCTGGATTCCTATGTGCTAATTCCTAATCAGAAGAGTGTTGTCAAGGTCCTGATGAATTTAGAAATTCAGACTGTCACCAGTGCGGTAGAGATGGCCCCTCCCAATGCGCAGGAGAAACTGAAAGATTATTTGTCTCGCCTGGACTCTCTCTCATACGATGAGAAGGACTTTCTTTCAAAGATGCCTCTTTTCAGAAACATGAAAGGTGTATGTGTCGCGGTTAAATCCAAACAGGCTGTGATTGTCGGCAGTAGTCTAACGATACCGACAGAGCTCCCGATGCCTGATTCAGTCGTGCAGTGTGCTTCAGAGGCCGACCGCAGACTCTTACAGTTGCTCACTGTGAAGCTCTTGGACACAGCTCAAGCTGCCAATCTCCTCGTCGACTGTGTTGAGAAGAAAACCTGCAGCGAAGAGGAAGTGGACAAGATCATGATATGGATTTTGGAGCACGGCAACATTCTTTTCTCTCAAAATTTAACATTGAAGAAAAGATGCAAGGAGTTGAGCTTCATCAGGGTGAACGGGGAGTTGAAAAAGGCTTCAAGCTTTTTTGATCCAAGAATTGAAACCTTCAAGGTCATTTTTGAGTCAGATTTCTTCCCCCCACTGTCGTACACGAGGAAGCCGGAGGTACTCCAAAGCCTCAGAAAAATTGGATTGCTACATCAAGAATCAGACGTGTCCCCCGAGCACTTGTTGCACGCTGCCACACTGATTGAAAGGCTGCAGGTTGACTCTCAGGTAGAGGCTCTCCAAAGAGCTGAGGTTCTCAAGAAACTGTTGGATGTTCCGAATCTGCTAGCAAATTTTTCTCTGGAACAGCTTCGTCATCTCCAGATGCTTAAGTGGCTCCCCTGTGCCAAACCTGGCAGTGACGAAAGCCACGATGATGACACACTGCCAATGTCTTTCTTCTGCCCAAACGAAGTAAGAGACACAATGTTCAAAGACATTGTTGGGTATGTGATGCCTCTGGGAAAGCTCAGTGACAGAATTAGCAAGCTAATCGGCCTCAAATATCAGCCCCCACCCGAAAAAGTCATTGCAAATTTGTCAGTGCTGGCATCAAGAGCAGAGGCAATGACTGACGCCGACACGGATCCCAATTTCAAAAGGAAGTTGCACAGCATCTACAAACACATGCAAGATCGGAGTTCAGAATTTGCAGCAATAATGGATGAAGACATGTGCTGGCTGTGGAGCCACGACCACTTTGCTTCGCCGAAGGACCTAGTCCAAGAATACCCAAATAATCTAGATCTGAGCTCACACATCAGTAAATTACCACAAGAATTTCTGCCTTTTAAGAAGTTGCTCAGGGAATTTGGGCTGAGAACAAGGCTGTCAGATGAAGAAATTGTTGACATTCTACACTCCATCAAGAGAACAGTTGAAGGGAGGCGGGACTCAGTTGCAACTTCGTCCGAGATAAAAGTCTCTATTGAAATCCTCAACTGGCTATGGAGAGAGAGGAAGAAAATCCAGGGGGATATCCCAGTGCCTGTCATGGCAGCCAATGATCAATACACTCTGAAACCACGATCCACGGCAGTCTTCTGTGATGTGAGCAAGACAGGCCTGGATGAGCTTCAGTATGGCACAGAGGAGATTTACGTCGTGCACGAGGAGATCCCCAAAGCAACAGCCGAGTGGCTCAACATTCAACTCCTCAGCACGCACATCCTCAACCCAGAGGACTTGGGCATTGAACAGTGTGGGCAATCTGAGCCAATAACAATGAGGATTAAAAACATTCTGAAAGAGTATGATGAAGAAAGTGACATCTTCAAAGAGCTGATTCAAAATGCAGAGGATGCTGGGGCAGAGGCCTGTAAATTCCTGATGGATTACAGAGTGCACCACCCTGCCCCTGAAAGTCTCATGGACCCTGACATGGCCCTTTGTCAGGGACCCTGTCTTTGGGCTTTTAATAATGAGGAGTTCTCGGCTGAGGACTGGAAGAATATTGTGCGAGTTGGAGCTGCCTCAAAGGAAAAAAAGGCTGAAAAAATTGGAAAGTTTGGTCTTGGTTTTAACACTGTGTATCATGTGACTGACATTCCATCGATCCTAAGTGGAAAACATCTTCTCATTCTTGACCCAAATGTGACGCACCTCAAGAAGCACATCAAACAAAAAGGAAACCCTGGAATCAAATTGAATCTCTCTCAACAGCGGCATTTCCGCTGTTTCCCTGGTGAGTTTGGACCTTATGAACACATTTTTGACTGCAATTTCACCAGTCCTCCTGTACATTACCGAGGCACCCTGATCAAGCTACCTTTCCGAACTGAGGAAGAAGCTCGTCTGTCAGAGATAAGCGATAAAGTATACGACAGATACAAAATCAAGTCCTTTGAACACAACTTCACCAGCAATTCTCAGAATCATCTTCTATTTCTGAGGAACATCAACACGCTGATTTTGCAGCACATCTCAAGTGATGCATCAACACCACCAAAGGATGAAGAAATACAAACTGTCCTCAGTGTCTCCAAAAGAACGGTGAGCACAACGAGTGTTCCCAATAAGGTCCTCATATCCAAGCAGATACAAGCTGAGAAATCACTGATGAAACTTGAAGGCAAATGCAGTGAGGTCATTGACTGCAAGGCCCTCAGCATTGTGCAGGTAACCAGTCAGCAGTCTGAAGGAACTCAGGTTCTGTCTTGGCTCTTGTACAACTGCTTCGGGACAGATCAGGCTTTGAAAATGGCCCTTGAAGAGAACAAGCAAACCAACTTCTCCTTGCCCATCGGAGGGATCGCTGTGCCTTTGCAAACGGATCCACATACTGGGAAGTTTACTGCAACTCGGATCAAACTTGATGGACAGGCCTTTTGTTTCCTTCCTCTGTCCATTCAAACTGGTCTTCCTGTCAATGTGAATGGAACATTTGCGGTCACAAGCAGCCGAAAAGGATTGTGGGAAAGAGGAGTGAAGTGCGAATGGAACAGAGCTCTTCAGCGGGATCCTGTAGTGACAGCATACGTTACAACTCTCTTGGCACTGAGGAAAATGTCTGAAGATGAGGAACTGGAAAGTTACTGTTATCACACCTTTTGGCCTGATCGGGAAAAGGTTGGTGAAACTTTCATACCTTTGGTCAATGAGTTTTACTCTACAGTTGCACAACACTCCATTGCCCCCGAGCTCTTCAGTGATGGCATGCAATGGTGCTCGATGAACAATGCAGTATTTCTGCATGAGAGCATTGAGGAGGATGGAAACATCAGTGCACTTGCAATGCAGATTAGTCAGAGGTATGTGGAGGAACCCAACCATGTGGTTGCTCTTCCACAGTGGCTGAGGAACAACTTCAAACAGGCAGGCCTTCAAACGGTTTTGCAGGAAAGAACTTGGAACTGGGAGACATTTTACCAAGAAGCGGTGTTTAAGAACCTTGACACACTGGACCCTGAGAGTAGAGATACTCTTGTGCTTCATGCCATTGACCTTGATATCAAGGAAATTGACAATCTTTTGGTCCGTTACCCATGTATTCCAACCACAGATGGACAGCTTCAATACATCCGGAATCTTGTTAATCCATCTGGACGAGTGGCGTGCCTTTTTCAAGAGGAAGAGGAACGTGTGCTTGGCGGCACTGAGAATGGTTTCTGCTCTCCTGCAAGGATTAAACGTTTACTGGAGCTGGGAATGGCAAATGATGACCTTCCATTGGAGGACATCACAGAGAAAGTGCAAACAATCCACATAATCTGGAGCAGTGACCAACAGAAGGCCCACCAGCGTTTAAAATGCCTTCTTGAACTCATGAAAAATCACATGGGTGATGAGGACGACTTTTATTGGGAAACACTGAAGAGGACTGACTTTCTCCCAGCATTTATGCCTGGCGATACAAAAATGGAAGGTGACGTAACACTGAGGAAGCCAAGTGAAGTTTACAGTGACAAATGTTCTCTGCTTGTTAACATGACACAACCTGTCCTGGATCAGTCAAGCCTGCAAATACACAACGCAGATCCACTCTTACAATTTTTGGGGGTTCGTGACAGTCCAGACCCAGAGGTGGTACTTCTGCAGCTGCAAGAAGCACAGGAGCAATCTCAGTCCCTTGAAAGTTCCATTCTCCACAAAATAGCTCATGATTGCTACAGGTTCCTGGATCAGTGGCTCCGTGACTCAAATGATTCCGCTTTAATTTCAGAGAAGGCAAATTCTTTCCCATTCATCCTCATTGGTGATGTATTTGTAAATGTGCAAAATGTGGCTGAAAGAGAACAATTTGAAGCAAAGCCATATCTTTGTGTTCTCCCTCCTGGCTTGACCAATTTCAAAAACCTCTGGGAGAGTGTGGGCCTTGAGAAAAACTTCACTATCAGGCAGTTTCTTACTGTGCTCGAGGAGCTACACCACAAACATGGAAAGAAGGCATTGCCGAAGGGTGACCTGGCAATTTGCCTCACAATCCTGAGCAGAGGGATATATGGTTCTGAGGAGAAAACACCAAGTGGCTGCCTCGTACCCAATGACCGTGGCGTTTTACAACATGCAGAAACGCTCTTTTTCAATGACAGCCCCTGGATGCCGGTCGCTTCAGACATCACTTTATGTCATAAGACTATCTCACGTGACATGGCGCTCCACTTTCGAATCAAAACAACCAGACACCACACTCTGCAAAGCCATGTGCTTGACCACATGTCACCATATGCCTTTCATTTTGAACAGCAAGAGCAGCTCACTGTTCGAATTAAAAACATAATTTCGGCCTATCCTGCAAAGAAGGATATCTTTAAAGAACTTATTCAAAATGCTGATGATGCAGAGGCAACAGAGATCCACTTTGTTTGGGACAAACGACAGCATGGCAATAAAAAAACATTTGGTGAGCAGTGGAACTGTCTGCAGGGGCCTGCCCTGTGTATATTTAACAACAAGGTGTTTTCGGGGGCTGATCTGGATGGCATTCAGCAGCTGGGAGAAGGAGGAAAGCGCCAATCTGCAGGGAAGACAGGGAAATACGGAGTGGGATTCAACTCTGTGTACCATCTGACTGATTGTCCCCTGATCATCACAGGAGATGATATGCTTGGCATTTTTGATCCAAATCGAAATTACATTGAAGGTTATTCAGATAAACCACCAGCTGGCATCGGCTATCAGCTGGCTGACGCTGTCAAGGTCATGTACAGTGATGTTTACGAATCCTTTCTTCCAGACATGTTTCCCCTCAAAGAGGGCACCATGTTCAGACTACCCCTGAGGACAAGAATCATGGCAGAGAACTCAAAAATTTCACAACAGGAGGTCACCGAACCAGACATGCGAGAACTCTGCTCTGTCCTCGGAGAAGATCCTGAAGGGTTAATTCTGTTCCTGAAGAACATCAGCAAAATACAAGTCAGTGAGATCAGTGACGTCTCAGGCAAACTCAAAAGCATCTTTGTAGTTGAAAAGAGCTTATCAGCAAAAAGCAAAGATGAAAAAGAGACTTTTGCCAAACATCTCCATGATGCTCTGCACTTTCACACAGCAGCAACGCCAGAGAAGGCCATCTATGGAACGATCATTTCAACCTCAGACAAGAGAAAGAGTCAGTGGATTATTGCAGAGAAGTTTGGTCCCTCAAAAAACTCTGTTGACAAATCCAACAAACTCCCCCAAGCAGCCATCGCAGCACCCATGAGAACAAAGGGTTCAGATCAGGCAACAGACAGCCGAGGCTCTTTCACTGGAGTTGCATTTTGTTCACTTCCTTTGCCAGGGAAAACTGGGCTGCCAGTGCATGTCAATGGAAACTTTGAGGTAGATGCCGCCAGGAGGAACCTTTGGAAGGAGGACGGCCAGAGCCTGAAATCTGACTGGAACGAATTTTTGAAGAAAAGTGTCATAGCACCACTGTATGCGGATCTCCTTGATTACATCAGCAGTCACATTCCAAAAAAGCCAGTGAGTCTCTCACGTGTTGAGGACTTTTTAAGTAGCTCGTATTTGTGTTATTGGCCGACGGTGTCCAAAGACATCGGTCAGGATTGGCATGAAATGATTCATGAGGTGTACCGATCGGTCAGAGATAAAGGCCTCAATGTGATTCCAGTGTTGCGAAGCTTGACACGTGTAACTGCAGAACGGTCCATCAAAGAGTTCGCCTTCAACTGGTGTGACATCAGAGAACCAGAACTGACCAAGACACCCTATTTGACAGTCCCAGGAAGTCTCTCAATTAATTCCATTTTGGAGGACATTGGAATGAAACTGGTGCCGCACACTGCAAAAATGGAAATGGTATGGTGCAGTTTCAAATTAGCTGGCATTGAAGTGAAAGTTGTGAACCCATCATCCGTGCGAGGGTTCCTCAAAGCAACATCTGTCACCGACCCAAATTTACCAAAACCGGATCTCCCTCTTCCCATAGCCGCCACTCTGATCAACGATCAAAAACGGTGCTCAGATCTTCTCGATTTCTGTTTGTGGGACATCGACCCGCAAAAGATCACCAAGGACAGCATCTGTCCGCTCAGTGGGCTTCCACTTCTTCTCACAGCTGACAAGGTTTTGAGAGTGTTCAACCCCAAATGTCCCAAGATGATATCAAGATATGACAAACTCTTCCTTGGCCAGGAAGACAGATTTGCAGATTGTCAGACAAACCACAGACACATCAGGATCCTAGAAACCTTCAACCTTGTCAGCCGTATAACAGTTCAAGGTGTTGCCAAGGACTTGATGCTTCAGATTCAGACACTTCTTCAACAGTGTGACCTTGATCCACAAAATGACCTCCATGTACCAACCAAGCCTGTGGTGGATTGGTTGAAAACCCTTTGGAAGTTCTTGATAAGTGAAATGAGACCTGCAGATCCAAGCAGCGATGAACAAAGAATGATAAGTCAAGCAAGACCTGCAGCATCAAACGCAGACAAGCAAAGTGCAGTGAAACCTGCAAAGAGCGATGAAAAGAAAAGTCTGACATTAGCTGATGTCAGACAGTTGTTTGGTGACTCCAGCATCTTCCCTGTGGTGTGTCCAAGGTTGAAAGGGAAGCACCTACTGCAAAAAATGAAGGACATATCAAGTGTGATTCGGTCTGCCTCAGAAGAAGACATATCTGGCATCCTGTTTAAACTCGGTTTCATGAAGCTTGACAGTGTGTTCTTTATGGATACAGACAGACAGATATATTCACACCTCTGCACCGAACTTTTGAATGTGAACGATAAATCTGCTGTGCTTGATCAACTCTTCAGCGTAAACCGTGCAGAGTTCTCCAAGCTCTCTGCTGATGAAAAGAAGGACCTCCAACTCTTTCTGCATCCAGGAATTTCCAAGTGCAAAGACAGCCAAGACTATCAGAGGAAGCTCAAGTCTTTACCGTTATTTGAAACGATTCACGGTGAGCGAGTAAGGATCGATGGTCTTCAGGGAGTGTTCATCCTCAACATGAGTGAACATTTGAGGACAGCCTTTCGAGAGCTGCTTGCTCTGCCCGACAGCGACTGCATTTTTCTGGCACCCAGTCCTGAGAACTGCGGTGTGTCACAGGAACTTAAAATCCCCAAGCTGGGCGATCTGGATTATTTCATGAAATTTATTCTGCCCATCATACACAATCTGACAGAGAGACAGAAGCTTCAATGCCTAAAACTCCTACTGTCACTCCAACATGACTTCAATTATTCACAACACAAGGAACAAATTATTTCCTCACTGAAGATGGTGAAATTAATTTGCAATTGCCAGGGCAGCATGGAGACGGCATCGTACTACTTTGATGATGGCGTGGAAGTGTACAAGGCAATGGTGCCCCAAGAGAGGTTTGTGCCCAAGAAAATTTGGACTGAGCTAGAGGAGGGCATCACACTGCTGTTTTCAGGACCAAGAACGTTACTCAGAGAACTCGGTATGAAGCATGAAGTGTCCAAAGATGAGATCATAAATTTTGCGAAGCAGGTGGAATCAGAAGCAAAACAAAACTGCAAAACAAAACCTGAGGAGTTGATGAAGAAATCAAAGTTAGTTTTTGAGTATGCCTTAAAAGTAGCGTCAAGTGAAAAAAACAAAGACGAACGCTGGCTGATGAACATTGCCGACATCGAGTTCATTTATCCTGTGAAAATTAAGAAGGAGCTGTGTGACTACCACCCACCCACCGCCTCAGAAACCACTGCCGTGAAAATGAGAGGCTCTTTGCTGGACACCGATTCGACCCCACAGGAGTTGATCTGGTCCTCAATGCCAATTATCCGTATACCGGGTCGCAAGACAGACAAGCTTCGAAAAATGCTGAAGAATGCAGGAGTTCTGGATCAACCACCTTCAGAACGGGTCACCAAAAACATGAGCACCGTCTGTCGTTCTCAATGCCAAACCCAGGAGCTGATACACACCCGTGCGAAGGTCTTTCGGAGTTCCTATGACTACTTGGCAAAAAACGGGGTTGACGGTCAGTCGCTGCGGGGCCTCCCAGTGGTGCTGGTTGAGCATGATAGGCTACTGGTCACGACTGATGACGCATCTATTTCACTGCTGGAATACCTCGATTTCAGACCTTACCTTTTCAAAATTCCTCAAAAAGATGTGATGTATGCAGAGTTCTTCAAGAAGATTGGTGTGAACCAGGAACCAACCGTGGAGCAGTATTGCAATGTTCTGGCTGCAGTGTACAAGGATACATGCAATAAACAACAGCTCCAGCCAAACCAGCAGAAGACGGTTCACCGTGCCGTTCAACACCTGTTCCAGTTGATTGATACAAAGGGAGAACAGTTTCCTGTCGACAAGGTGGAAACTCTGTATCTTCTCGGAGTGGACGGAAGATTGAACCCATCACCGTCACTCCTCTACAACGATTCTTCGTTTGAGACCAGGAGGTTGGAGGCAGCAGTGGTGGAGACGTGCCAGTTGCTCGGTCCTCTCAGTAAATGCCATATGGGTAATGACCCTTTCGAGCATATTCGATTGCTAAAACTGCTGCCTCAGAGTTTTCAGCCGAAAATGTTGTCTCAGCTGACCGAGGAGAGATTGGTGGAGTCTCGGATGGAGCCGTGTGAGCTCGGGACCGGCTGTGATTTTGGTGGATGGTTTCACGATCGACTGTCTTCCGAGTCCTTCCGGTACGGGCTAATCTGTCTGATTCGAGAGCAGTCCAACGGGGGAATAACGTACGCGGAGGCCAGAGACATGTGTGAGAAGACTTTTGGCAGCATTAAAATCATCTGCTGCCAGAGTCTGGCCTCAGAGCTGTGGCTGGACGGGCGGGCGCTCAGTAACACCGCCGCCGAGACCGCCGTCTTCGCTAGGCAAGAGCGGAAAAGTTGCACCTTCTACCTGAAACACAACGATATCACAAACGACAGGGTCAAAAGCAAAGTGAACGTGATGTTGACGAAAGTGATCAATGCACTTTTAGGCAACACAATTTCGTCAGCACACATTCCTGCCCTGACACACTTTCTAGTGTGTGAAAATCGGGAGGATGTCAAGCAAGCTCTGGCCTTGTTCAGGATCCGTGACAGTGCAGAGGAGGAAACCTTCAAAAGCAGCGAGGGAAACCCTGGGACAGAAGTTCCTGCAGAGTGGTTGGACAGCTTGGACATGAATGTCCTCAACAATTTTGAAGAGGGAGAATACATCGGCTTCAGCTCTGGTGAGAAGTACATCTATGCTGTCATTGTCGAGGAGCTGCCAAGTGACGGCAGGATGTATTCCCGGAGATACAAAATCCGAGTCGGGGAGGAGGAGCACATGGAGGTCAGCTGTGTGTATCTCTACCAGTTCAAACGTGAGGAGGCGCGGCGAGGAGGCGCGCCTGCTGAAAACACCTGCAGGGAGCTGGAGCTGGTGGAAGGGGCTGTGCCGCACGGCCCCCAGGGACCATCGGCAGCTTCCTCAGGTTTCCAGCCACCGAGGTCCTCGCCAACAACTCTCGAAGAGGCCAAAAGGGAAATCGACAAATGCTTGGAAGAGATCTCCACTCTTCCTGAAGAGGAGAAGAAAAAAGCCATCAGCCGCCTGTACCTCAGGTGGCATCCGGACAAAAACCCAGACAGCCCGCTGCTCGCCACCGAGGCCTTCAAGTATTTGAAAAGCCGACTCGAGGGGCGGAGCCCAAGTGGAGGCAGGACAGGCGGCTCGTCCAGTCGACCCCGGAGTTACGATTTCAGTGGCTTCTACTCGCAGTGGGACGAGGAGGCCCACTTCCACCGAGCCGGCCGGGAGAAATTCTACAGACAAAATCATTCCTACAACTTCTGGAGCCACAATGAGGACGTGCCCAGGCCAGACCCGCAGGAGGCGCGGCGCTGGTGCCGGCAGGCCCGCTGCGACCTCAACGCCGCCTTCAAAGACACGGGCGGGGGCAGCACAGAGTGGTGCCTCTTCAAAATCCACCAAGCTGTGGAGAAATCTCTGACCGCCGCGCAGTACAAGCACGGCCGCCGGAACCCCAGCAGCTCCATCTCCGCTCTGGCGCTGGCGGCGTCGTGCTACAGCCCGCAGCTCAGCGGACTGCCGCGCATCGTCACCGAGCTGAAGGCGCTGGGGGTGGACGCCAAGAAGACCCAGTACCCCAACTACCATTCGCCCCCTGACATCCCAAACGAAAAATTCAAAGCAGAAAACGAAAAGGAGGCGCTGGACAAGGCGTCCGAGCTTCTCGACAAGGTAGACGAGTACGTGAATAATAGATAAACGAGTCCAGTTTTTTTTTCCCTCCATTACTGTTGTTGGCGAATTGAGAAACCTTAGTTTGAAACAGACTTCTTGATGACTGTGATGTAAACAATGGAGCGCTCTTGTTTTTTTTTTTTTTGAGGTTACGAGCACAATCACTTTTTTTTTATTAAACTAAAAACATTTGATTTCTTTGAACTATTAACGCAGCTCACAGGCAAACATCATACTGAGACTTAGAATAACTGCATTCCAATAATCATTTTTTTCAATGCCTGCTCAGGTGATTAGACTCATTAAGGATCAACACGTGTACTTACCACTGTGAAATGTATCGGTTAGTTTCTCTATAACTTTTTCTATTGATATTCTATGCTGCGCTGCGTAAGAGTTTATTGTCTTAAATTGCTATTTGTGCCATTATAGGGTTTTTTGCTGAGCAACCAGTAAACCAGTGGTGTCACAGTTGTATTTCTACTGTCAAATGCACTTTTTTTTCTTTCAGACATAATTCTTATATCTGCAGTCTGCCATATTATTAAGTTCTAGTGTTCTGTAGAATTACACAAATGCTGCAAATAAAGACATGATTTAAGTCTTTGTCCTGGTTAGATTTTCAAAGTTATACATCATTTGACAACTACTGAAAAACAACACAGGAATTATGTGCCTCGCTTTAAAAAATAAAAAAAAGAATTTGAACAGGTTCAAATTTAAGAGTGAATAAATGCACTTCAAGACACTTCAAGTTAAAAGTATTTTTTATTCATTAAGAAATCATGTTATGAAAATAATGACAGCTAACCGTATTATCGGACAAATGTATCTTTCCATGTTAACAACAAAAGTTTGCTCGGAAGGACGTGACGTCGGCGGCCGCCAGAGCGGATCCGTCCTCTTCCTGTGCTCCGAGTGTGCTTTGTCTCATTCCGGAAGCAGCTCGTCCTCGCTGCTCATTCACACTATTTAAAAAAACCCTTACAGCCTTCCTCCTCCTCCTCCTCTTCCTCCTCCTCGCTGACCGAGTCCACTCTGTTTATTGGGGAGAAGTTCGGGCCTGAGCCGGATCCAGTCTTTGCGCGTCCTGCCCTCTCCTCCGTTTGTTATTATTAATAATAATTTACACAGAACCTGTACATACTTACAGCATGCTGGAGTGTTTGTGTTCTGACGGGAAGTGCACGCACGGAAAGAGAGAAGAGGGGGGGGAAAAGAAACAAAGTGACGCACAGTGTGTCTTTTGAGAAGACGGTAGGTGGTTAAAAGCGTTTCAGTACATGCAGCATTTCGCCGACGCCGGCTCCGGCTCTTGGCGCCGAAGACGAGGCGGCGGCGGCGGCAGCGGCGGCCTCCTGCTTAAAAACACACATTCAGGGCGATGAGGGGCGGCGGGGAGCGACGGGCCGCCCGCTCGCAATGGCTGATGTGCAAGGATCAAGTACGTTCGTGTTTGTTGCAAAGATGAAAGACTTTGGGTGCGATATGAGCAGCCCCCCCGCCCCCCCCCACCCCCAACACACACACACACACACACACACATCTCCTCATCCAATAGCTACACAAACCCTTAGCAGGAGCCGGCAGAGAAGCAGGAGAAGAAAAGAAAAACACTTAAGGCTTCGATCACGGGGTTTGGCGCGCCGCTCGCAACGAAGATCCGGGTCCTCGCCCCCGTGTTTCGCCCGCTTTGGCTTCCCGCGCTCGCCACCCCGGAGCGCTCACACTATTGCATTTTATGTTCGTGAGGAAACGTCGAAACCACAGCGTCGCTCACGCGGGCGTCTACAAACTCGGTTGACGCAGGGAAAAAAACAAAAAAACACGCACAGGTTTGCATTAAGGTGCGGCCTCTTTTGCATGAGGCGGCGCGATGAAACGTGTGACCTCGAGGCTCGGCGCCCGCGGCGGCGCTGGTTGGAGCTGAGGAAAAAAAAAACAACAACAACTAAGAGATGGCACAGTGTCGTCCGACTGCCGGGGTCCGATGACTTTTTAAAAGGTTTGGAGCCTTGGCGAGGAGCGGGTTCGTGTCGGCGGTTCCTCTGAATGCACCTCCGTTGGGGTGGGAGGAGCGGTGTCGGCGGAAGCCCCGCCCACCGGCCCCCCTCACATGTTGTAGGCCACGTAGATGGGGTCCAGCTGGTCGGCCAGGAAGCCGTCGCGCAGGTGCATGCGCTGCTTCTCCCCCCGCGAGTTGATGGGGATGACGCCGGGGTCGACCACCACCACCACGCCCACGATCAGGTAGTGCTCCTCCAGGACCACGTTGGTGACCAGCGCCACCAGGTCCAGCGCCTCCTGCTCCGAGCCCTCCAGCTCCACCACCACCACCAGTAGGTTGGTCCACGTGAACACGGCGCTGCGGGTGGGACAAACACGCCGCGTTTTCACAAACTCACCCCCGGTCGGCAGCACATACAGTGGTTTTTGAAATTTGACACCATCTCAAATGTCATGAATATTTGTGGAAAAATCGTTTTTGTGTTTCAGAAAATGGGGACAGACATGCACAAATGCAAATTTTGTTTGTTTAGCGGGTAACACTTCATATTTAGGTACCACTATAAGCGTTAATTAATGCTTAATAAGTATTACCGTATTGACCCGAATATAAGACGGTATTTTTTTTTTCCTTAAAAAGACGAGTCGTCATAATCTGGGTCTTGCATTTACACATGCAAACCAACAGGTGGCGAAAAATTATTGCGGGATTCATAGCTCCTTCCCCCCTCACACGCCGAGCACACACACACACACACACACACGCTGACCGAGAGAGATGGAACCACGACTAGCTAGAAGACTAGACTAGCTAGAAGCGTGCATTTGTGTATTTGTGTGTGTGTGTGTGTGTGTGTGTGTGTGTGTGTGTGTGTGCGCACACGCTGCAGGACCATAGTTGATATTTAATTTTGATATTTCCTGGTAATATAAAACACAAATTTAAAAGAGATTCATTTTGTCTTGTTGCCCAAAAATGGGTCTTGAAAAAGAAGGGTTGTATATTCGGGTCAATACAGTAATTAACTATAAGGCATTATAAGATGATTATAAACAATAAGATTATTGATTAGTGTCAACTAAAGCGTAATAATAGAATTAGTTTTGCTTATAAGAACATTTGGCTTAAACTCTGAACTTATTATTATTATTATTGTTAATATTTTTGAGCATCTGATAATTCGTTCGTTCGCTTATCAATTGTCAACTGATGCATATTAAGCATTAATTAAGGCTTATTATGGTACCTTAATATTAAGTGTTACCGTTTAGTGTTCACAAGAAAACCTAACGATAACGTGATCACAGCGTGTGGACATGAGAGCAGATTTGCTTCAAAGTCAAGATTAAATGAAATAAAATGACAGGAAGTAAAAGTCGAAGCGCAGAGCAGAGCAGATCTCACCACTCAGCGATGCTCTTGTGCGAGCGGATGACCGAGGTCTCGATGTCGATGGGGTGATACCTCATCCCCCTCAGCTCCAGAGTCTCATCCAGAGAGCCCACCACGTAGAGGGCGTCGTGGCGCTCTGACACACACACACACACACACACACACACAGGAATAAACAAGTTAAAAAATGCACTTGATATTTGAAAAAAATCATACTATTTAAGATCCTTGTTCTCCGTCATGTTTTTCCATGTTCATGGAAAGTGTATTTTCCACTAAAAACATTTATTATTATTGAGAATCCTGAGATAATAATAATGGCCTCACATTAAAACCTCCGCGTGACGCCGTAATAAACTGCCCTGAAAGGATGAGAGGGAGAAAAAGGAAAGAAAAGCCGGAGCTCCGCCCACCTCCGCTGGCGTCGGTCAGCTCTGTGCGCCGCAGGAAGCCCAGGTATCCCGTCCTCGCCCACACCGTCTGCGTGTCGCCGAAGCTCAGCTTGGTGTTGAAGTGGTCGGCGTGCAGCGCCTCCTCGCCGTACACCGTGTAGTAGCCCGTTGCATTGTGGGGGCTGCTCACCCAGACCTGAGGAGGGAGGGGAACAACCAGGTGACGCAGGGGATTCTGGTCCGTGCGTTTCATCAGAGAGGCAACAGTCGATCAGGTCTGTCAGTGCCCGCACACACGCGCACACACACATACGCACACACACGCGCGCGCACACACACACACACACACACACACACACACGGCCAGCAGGGGGCAGCAGCTGCCATGGACAGGGAGGCTGAGCCCACCTCTCCCAGGTGTGAGTCTCCTAAGGGTCCTTTGGTCTCCGTGTTGGCGATGATGACCTTCACTCCCGGCAGGATCTGAAACCACAGCAGCAATTTCAATTAGTAATAAATAAATAAATGAAGCTTTTATTTCCCCAGCGTGTGTTTACACGTCGGCGTACCTTCCCAGACTCCATCAGGGGCAGGCTGTGCGGCGAGCCCCTCTCCACCAGACGGACCCTGACAGACAAAAACAACAGCAGCAGTTTAAGGAAAAAAAACTGATCGGAGGTCGTCCACGATTTAATCTGATTAAAATTCTTTTTTTTTGTAAACAAGAACAGCTGTGCACCTGTCGTGGCGCAGAGCTCTCATGTCCACGTAGACGGTGGTGGGGTCCGGGCCGGCGGTGCCCTGAAAAACAATCAGAGTGAGACATCAGCTCCAAAAGTGCTGATTAAGACCTGTGTGTACGGGGGGGGG
>CAESWR010000943.1:72699-91629 GCA_903171835.1 Mullus surmuletus
GTGAAAAGAAAACGTGGTTTGGGTGGAAACAAACAAGATGTGGGGAGGAACAGTGGTGAGATGAGGAGGGGGGGCAGATGAGGAGAGAGAGGACAGACGGTCAGTGGACGAGGTTCTGCAGGGGACGTGGAGGACGAGCAGAAAGACCCAGAATCCCCTCAACCGTCCCTGGCTGCACACATCACCGAGTGAGGGGCTGCCTGCTGCCTAGCAACCAAGAGGTGTCCTCACGAGCGATCATGAGGTGTCTCATAACAACCATATGCTCCGCTCGCAATTCTTAACAGCCAGAGCTGTGAGGAGAGAAGAACAGAGCTGCACACCTTTCGAAGAAAAAGAAACCTGATCTTGGAAGAAGAAGAAGAAAGAAAAACTTTTCTGATGTTTGTAGAAGAAGAATCAGATTATGGTTCAGGTCGCAAAACGCAGACAAAAAGCAGCAGCAGGACGAGAAACGGAGGGAAAAGCAGCAGTGAGCTGAGCTGGTTACATTTTCCTCACTCATGGATTTGTAGTTTGTTATGTGGGGGGGAGGAGGGGTGTCAGACGTTCCACACGGCCACGGGAGACGGAGGCCACAGCTGCACGCTGCACGCCGCCCGCCTGATGTGCCCGTTCTATAATAAGTCTGGCTCACACACACACACGCCCACACACACAGACTGCAGATTTAGTGGGTGTATGGATGCGTGGGGGGGTGAGTGCAGCACCTGAAGGCCCAATTAGAAAGACCCCCCGACACAGAGGGCCCCGAGCCACCCCCCCCCCCCATCCTCTTTAAGAGCCTTGATTATTAATATCACAGCTGATCAGTATTCAGCTGTGATGATGATTATAATTAACAGATTTACTGCGTCATCACCCAACCAGGAAGTGTTTGGAGGGCGAGGACACTGACTGCAGGACAAACCCATTAGATGCTATTTTTCTTTGTTACCATTTTCTTTCTTTGTTTTCTTTGTTGAACCCAATTGTTTGTGTTTTCAATTCATTATATTTTGACTTTTTATTGTTTTAACTGGCTGCTCTGGTTGATTCTTGTAACTGATTTCACTGCTGGTGTTGGATGCAAATGTCACTCCAGCACGTTCGAGTCATAAATAAAAGAACCTAGAACCTCCAAGTCATTTTGGTCCCTCTGATGATGTGGATAAAACAGGTATTTTTTAATCAAATTTAACTATAAGTGGAGGGAGAATGTGTGATTTTTGCCCACACATTCAGATACAAGAATAAAACGGGCCAAGAACGCTATGTTGACTCTCTGTTGCCTCTAGAGGAGCAGTGTGGTATTACAAGACCTAGACTTTACGATTCTTCGGCTGAAAAAAGTGAATTAAAAAAAATATATATATATATCATTAAGGCACTGCAGGATCAATGCATCGCTGACTGGAGCTCCAACCAGCCTGTTAATGCCAGAACTAAAAGGAAACCCAACATGTTACCATGCCAGTTATTCACCGTTTCAAATCGCCGGCGGAACGTGTCAGGCAAAGGTCTCGTCACACGATCTGCCTCAACATAATCGATTCAGGCGAGTCGACACAGCGTCACAACGCCACAAACACCGAGGCGTTATTTGCAGGATAACAGCCGAGACAAACACTAACACACACACATTGACAGGGATTCGCCGAGCTGTAGCGGTGTGTAATATTTTTAGAAAACACACATGTGGCTCCCCAACAGTGTGGGCGGACGGTGAGGCGGGGGGGCGGACGGTGAGGCGGGGGGGCGGTGTGCGCGAAGGCATGAAAACAAACACACAGGTGGCAGCGAGCAGCAGCAACGTGAAGGTGACGGTTATAAATACCATCAGTCAAACCAAGGGATCCTTCACCTCTCCACTCACGGCCTGGAGGAGAGACACATCAGCACGTCAGCCAACACACACACACACACACACACACACACGCCCTAAAAATGCTCGAAAAAAATGAAGCTAGCCCTCAGCTTTGGGAGGCCACATCTCTGCTTTCAGTCAGAAATGGGGCTCATAGATTTTTATGATGAGAGCCAATGGAGGAGCTCCCATATTACACACTCATCAGATAATATGGGTTACAACTGAGAGCTGTGCTAAATGCTAAAGCTAAATGGACCTAAACACTCCCAGATGCAGCCAGGTCCAGAAAACGGGTAAACGATTTCCGGTTTTCGGGCTGCTCGGCCACTTTGGGAGCAAATTCAAAGTATGGCTCCAGCGGCGAGGCTTAATGAATGAAGACTGACGGCTGAGAGGGAAACACCAGCATTGATTAACCCGCAGCTCACACTGGAAACATGTGACACCAACCAAAATGAGGAAGATATTCACTGATATTCCTGCTGTGGTGGTGATGGGATAAGCTGTTCATTGAAGGATGGCATTCAGAGGATGTTCATTCTAATCCCCAGATAAGAGCACGGCAAGATCCGACTTGCCTTTGATTATCCAAAAACTCTTTTTTTCCGGGTCTCGGGACAAAAACAGCGACTCTGTCCACGTTTGCTCTTTTCAAACCGTCGGACATTTTCCCAGATTCTTGATTGTGAACTAATCACTCATGCAGAGACACGGTGGTTTGGTAAGGTTTTTTTTTACTTTTCTGCGCAGATTGGGGATGGGGGGGGCGGCAATGGAGAGGTGCGGTGTTACCATGGCAACACCAGAGGGTCAGTCATCAGCTTGTGCCAGTCTGACGGGCAGACTGACGGAGAGGAGGAGGACAGAGGGACAGACGGCAGGGGAGAGAGGAAAACGGGGGGTGACTTTGTGTGTGTGTGTGTGCGTGTGTGTGTGTGTGTGTATGTGTGTGTATGTGTGTACCTACGGCGTGCAGCAAACTCACCATCTGCGGTCTCCATGACGCTGGTGTGGTGGTTGTAGCCCCGGGAGACGCCTCGCACCGAGGCCACCTGGGGCGACTCTGCGAGCAGCGAGGAGCGCTCTGACAGACCCGTCACGTCAGGGGGGGCTGTGTGGTTATCTGTGGCGGGCGGGGTGGCGGGGTGGGGGGGGGTCAAAAGGTCAGATGCCAGTTTGCTTCCGGCGGTCTCCACAAAATATAAAATATCTACTCAAAGCAAAGAAACCAATCCGACATCTTTGAAAAGAGACTCTAAGTGGGCGGAGCTTATGAAATCCTGATGGACGATCACCTCACTGCTGCAGAAAGTGAGCATTTATCGGGTCTGAATCGGGTGTGAATTTAAAAAAAGGAAAATTAACCTTGCAATTTTTTTTTTTAAGTGTTGCCGGAGGCTCCAACATCACCACAGCGAGACACAAGGGATTTCTAATGTGTTGTTTGGTCACGCTGGTCATCGCTGTATGGAAAACGTCGCCCCCGTGTGCAATGTCACACTGGGGTGAGGTGGGGGTGTGAGGTGTGTGTGTGTGTGTGTGTGTGTGTGTGTGTGTGGGTGGGGGGGGCAGCAGGGTTATATGAGACATTTATTTACAGCTCGATTCAGCACCAGTCGCTGCTGCCGCTTCGTGACAGAAAACCTTGAGGGAAAACGAGCCGGACAGGAATCAGACAGCTCCATCCTAATAGGGCCACGCCACACACACACACATACATACACACACACACTCTTTCACTCTCACACATATAACCATCTCCCCTTTGCTGCCGTCAGAGAGAGACGGGTGGCGATAAATCCACAGACTCCGGCCCGGTGACACGCGACGTGAGATGAGCGGCAGTGACAGTCAAGCGTTGGTGAAGCCTCTCATACACACACGCGCGCACTCACACGCACACACACACACACACACCCCGAGGCAGACAAAGATGATGAATTAGAGAGATGCGAGTTAACTCTTTGTCGTTGTCTGGCCTCATTGAGCATTTCTGCGAGTCCCGCGGAAAAGTGGTTGGCAGTGATCGCTTCACTCTTCAAAACACTGTTCGATTACCAGAACAGTGTTTGGTTTGTTGGTATAAACTTAACACAGTGCTTTAATTAACCCTTCCTATGAGAGCTGAGCAAATCAATCCTGAATAACATCAGGATATTCGCTGATATTGAATCAATACATGGAGGGAAAGTGAAGACCTTATCTCAATATTGAAACTATAATGAACTCGTTCGACTGGAACACAAACAGCTGATGAGAGTTTTTATGAGAGTGGCTACGTTTCCAGTCAGTCAATATTAAGGTCCATATTCCGGTTAGTGAAACATTGGGAATAAGGCGTTTCCATGCGTGAGCAAACAGGGTTCTTCCTGTATCCATGGTAATTGTAATCAATTGGGATATCCCAATCACAGCATATAAGCATATTCCATTTATTTGAATGGATTATTGGTGTTTACATGGCCGTGCACAACCAAGTTATTGCTAATTTTCCACTGAAAAGGCTTACTGACTGCACAGAAACGTAGCCAGTGTTGTGTGTCAATCCGTCGATCATTTCGTCATCATGGAGTGACTGAAGTGAGAAGTGAAACATGTCATAAGTTTGTCAGAACCTCCAGACTAAATTGCATTTTATGGCCGTGCATCATATCGGAGTATATTGAACACACAGCTGATATTAGTAGGTGTGTGGTTATGAGAGTGTGTGTATGTGTGTGTGTGTGTCACTAACCTAGGTGGGTGTGTGCCATGAGGTCGGCCAGTGCGGTAGCGGCGGCGTTGGCGTTGAGGGCAGCTTGGGCGGAGCTGTTGGTGGTGGTGACAGATCTCCCTCCTGGGTGGGATGAGGTGGATGACGCGGAGGATGAGGTGGACGAGCCCTGGATGACGCGGTTAAACCAGTGCTCGACGGCCGGGTGGGCGTGGCCCTGGTAGGGCGTGGAGGTGGCCAGACGTCCCTGCCGGCGCAGCGAGCCCTCGTCTTCCGACGCCGAGGAGGTGTCTGTGTTTGACAGGTCAGAATAGGGCAGCGTCACAACCAAGGTCAACAACATGGGTGGGTGGGGGGGGGGGGCTGCAGATGGCGTGATACACGAGTCTACTTATACAGGCTGGTGAGAGCACATATAAGTCATCAGGATGGTGTTTGATGGAGATGGAGGGAGGCTGGTTTTTAATATCGCGTTCAGCCTTTGATGTCCAACTGGTTGGACAAACCTTTGCAATTATGGGACGATTACACGTCTCCAGAGGGCGAAGAAAAAAAAAAAAAGATTTGCATGAAGGAGAATGTGACACTCAAAAGTAGAGTCTATGTATTTAACCCATAAGAGTCTCTTAAAAAAAGCGTTCTCCATCGTCCCTGAGGACTAAAAACGTCTCCTCTCGAAAAGAACTGCTGTAAAAATAAATTATATTGGTATTTGTTTCACTTTAAATCTTTTTAATCAACTTCAACTTCAAATATATGTATCAAATATCAATTATTTGGGGGGGATTTTAACTCTGTTTACATAAGTCCACAGTATTTTAATTAAATTTTTTTTTTTTACTCAAATAATTTCCATAAAAATGCAATTCAAGGATGATTTAATTATTATTATTATTATTATTATTATTATTATTATTATTATTATTAGAGCCTCAGATGGTCAATGATTAGCGGCAACATTGAATGTGAGGCATTCTTTTGTTTTCTGCAGTGATTTTTATAGCAAACTCCCTTATTAGTTCCTGGGGACAAAAAGCATCTCATCCAAAAGACCGCTGTAAAAAATATGATATATAAATATTTTTTCCGACTTTAAAGTCATGATATGCCTGAAAGATACATATCAAATATCAATATGATTTGGGGGATTTTGACCCTCTAATTGGGCCTAAATCATCCCAAGGAACTCTAAAGGGTTAAATGTATGAATGGATTCTAGTTACCTGGGTGGGTCATAATTGACCTGGGGGGGCGGGGCTTGTGTTGATGATTATCTTTGATATCTAAAAATATTCTTCTTCTAACATCCTGTGTGCATACATACAGCGCTCAAAGTACACAGTGACAGTTGCTGTGTTTCAGTGTGTGTGTGTGTGTGTGTGTGTGACGGCGGTGTAACAGAGCACCTTGTGTTGTTCACGCTCGCCATCGCTTCGTTTGCTTTCAACCGAATCCCGGCCTCTGATGATTTCTGCCGCCTCTCCCTCGGGGGGCGGCTGTGAGCAGCGGTAAAAAATAGCCCAAGCAGGAACGACTTCAAAGCCAAGTTAAAAGTTGCGGCGCTCTGCTTTGTCGGCCTGTCGGGCGCACGGAGAGCGCTTTCCGCGCTCAACGGGACAGCAGCACTGAAATTCCTCACGACAAAAACCTCGGTCCTCCAGCTTCAAACACCAGCTGCTTTTCACCGTCGCCATCAAAGGTCACACTTAACCTCCACTCCGGCGACGACTAACAGCGCACGCAGAGTCAGAGTGCACACGACTAATCTCAGGTGCAGATGAGGAAGCAAACAGAAGCCGCCCAGATAAGGAAAGAGGTTTACTCGTCGTTCTCGGATCCAGCTGAGCTTTTTGTCTCTGAGTGGCTGTTAGAGGACAGCCGGAGGAGCTCTGACCAAAACCAGGGGAGGCTTCATGGCTCTACACACCCGTCGGGGGTGAAGGGGGTGAAGGGAGGGGGGGGGTTACCTCGCATTAATGATTCTGTTTGTTCTGCCACGAATCGCCTCTGCAACCATGACAGGCCGAGGCAAGGAGGAGAGTCGGGGGGGTTGGGGAGGGGGGGGCATGGCAGGAGGAACCAGGGACGGGAGGAAACCTGACCAGAACAATGTTCCTCAGAAACACGATGGTTACAAGATAGAGAGAGAGAGAGAGATAGCAAGAGAGAGACAGCGAGAGGGAGACAGAAAGAGAGCGACGCAGAGAGAGAGACATAGAGAAAGACAGAGACAGCTAGAGAGAGGTACAGAGAGAGACAAAGAGAGAGAGACAGAGAGAGAGCGACAGAGATAGAGAGAGAGACAAAGAGAGACAGAGAGAGAAAGACAGATAGACAGAGATAGAGAGAGACAGGGAGAGAGAGACAGTGAGAGAGACAGACAGAAAGAGAGAAAGAGAGACAGTTCAAGGATTCAGAATAAGACAGCGAGTTCAAAGCGAGAAAATCTAAGCGACTGTTGTTCTTCTGCGCCGGCGAAACACGAGCAAACAAAGACCAATCTGTGACCCCAAAGCTGGAGCAGGGGCACGCACACACACACGCACACACACACACAGCTCACACATAGAATAACTGCTCCTCGAGGGCAAAAAAAACAAAGCAGAAAAGAGGTAGAACGGAAGGTGAAGGTCTGGTCTGCGTCTGCCGCTCATCGATTGGTTCTCTGATTGGTGGGGTTTGAGTGACGCGTCTGAAAGGTGGAAAACTCTGATTCCTCTCGCGCTGATGTAGAAATCGGACGTGTGGCGTGACTGAGGCTCCAGCCCGCCGCCCCGCTTAGAAAATAGTAATAAAAAGAGAAAAGACTTGAGTGAGTCCGTGTGTGTGTGTGTGTGGTCACGTGGAGGCTGATCGAACACAAGACACAAACAACAAGCAGAGCCAAAACACCAAAACACCATTATGGGAGGCTGGAGGGCTCCGATTTGTACTCCTGCAGAATCATTTGAGACACACACACACACACACACACACACACACACACACACACACACACACACACCCACACACACTTTTCTCATAGCTACTGTTGCTGACGATTGTTCTCTGTTTGAGTAATATCACTTGACCGAGCCTTTTCTAACATTCCACACTACAAAATAAAAGTATGTATGATTCATGCCGATATCGTATCAGATCGGTATCGGTATTGGCCAATACTCAAACTTGCTATATCGGTATCAGAGGTTAAAAAGTTGTATCGGGACGCCCTTAATGAGCCATGAAAAAAGAAAAACAGGCAAAATACCTAAAAAAACAATATCAATCCCTCCAGCACGCTTGTGTGTGTGTGTGTGTGTGTGTGTGTGTCTGTCAGTAGGCTTCTGTTGTAACAGATGAGGTCACGTGCACGGTGTGTGATGTGGAAGCTGTGTGTTACGTGTCCCGGTGGATAAGTTACAGTGGAGCAGCCTCAAAAACAACACAAAAAAAGAAAACCACGAGGAGCCCCCCCCACCCCCCCCCCCCCGGCTGTTCAAACCCCAGAGTCTGAGCTCTTAATCCGGTTACTCGCCGCCTCCTGCCTCTTTACCCGAGACACGGGGCAGCTCTCGGACCCCCCACCAATCAAACACTGGCACAGCAGCCGAGCCCCCCCCACCCCCCCACCGGTAAACCTCACGGGGACGCGTGACCGACCGAAACGCCGTCTTGACGAAAGATTCCTCCTCCTCCGATACTCCGTCTCCCTTCTCCTCCTCAGCTGACAAAAGTGAAGCAGTATGTTTTTATTGTCGAGCTGCTGCTTCAAAAGTATGACTGAATCATCTGAATCAAAGCGATATAATAGTGTTTATTATTTTCTCCTCCATGTTGTAGCCGAAAAGAAAAGAGGCAGGAAGTGGAGTTTGTTTTCTTCCGGGATTCGTAAGTACACCCCGTCCGCCACCTGTCCAATCAGAACCCTCCCCAACACCAGTGGTGGACAGTAACAGAGTACATTTACTTGAGTACTGTACTGTACTACTAAGTACATTTTTTGAGTATCTGTATTGAGACAAATATTGTACTTTTGACTTCACTACATTTCTTGGAAGTTTGTTGTTACTGGTTCCTTTGAGGCTCAGCTTTGTTGTTTAAATGAAAAGAATTAAATGACAATCGCTGTCCTTATTGTGTTTGATTGCACTTTTGTGATAACGTTTTTACAGGTCTTTCTATAGACTTTTTGTAGCAGAGCAGTTCTACATGCAACATGCACTGATATTCGAAAATGTACTTTGTACTTTTTTCGAATACTTAAAAATGTTCTGATGCATGTACTTTTGAATACTTAAAAATTTTCTGATGCATGTACTTTTGAATACTTAAGTATTTTTAAAAGCAAGTACTCTGATATTTGAAATACTTTGTCCACCACTGCCACTTAAGTGGAATTGAATAAAGGCGATTAAATGTGTTTTCCATATAAACCTCAATTTCGGAATTACAACTTACATGTAAACTCAAGGGAGGATTCTTTAATTCACAATTATTTCATTCTGAATTATTTAATTCTGCATTAAAAAACATCACGTAACCGTGACTATGAAGGAAAAACATGACAACAAAAATGTCCTCCGGGGGCCTGAGTCTCGCCCCGCTGCAGAATGCGGGAACCTCGGCGGCTCCCGCACAATACAAACTGTTGTCGAAGTAGGTGAAAGGTCAATGTTGCGAGAGCGCGTTAAAAATGCAATAATGCGTCCATTATGCGACGCGTGTGGGACGGCGCCGCTTGGAGAGAAAAGATGCATTGATGGGGCGGCATATTTTTCAATTTCGCAAAATAAAAAATTAAATCACGAGGGAGTCGGCGTGTTGCGCTCTGACGCTCATGGGAACGGCGGTGGCGGCGATGGCGGCGGGGTGGGGGGGCTCACCTGGCGGCGTGCATGCCTCCACCGACGACTGCACTAGCACCGAGCGTCTCTTGGAGGGCATGGGCATCTTCCGCTCTTTGTACTTTGCCAAAGCTGCTTGGACGGCTTCTGTGTGCAGATCTGAAAAAAGAAGAGGGAAAAATTTAAAGAAAAGGCATTGGAGTAGCAATATATCAATCGATATAAAAAACATATCGATATCTTTTTAAACGAGATACGGAATGAGACCATATCGTTTACATCTCTATAGTACATTTGCGATAAAGGCATTCAGTTGATAAACTACACTGAAAACATTGGCAGATATTTTACTTTTCTTGTATTCAATTAAAAAAGAGATTGGCCTATTTTATTTTAGGAGCAATTTTTATCTAAGATAATTCTTTAATGTGCACCTTACATGGAGCCTTATAAATTTAAAAAAAATAACTATGTATCGGAATACATATGTATATCGTGTGTCGATATTCAGCCTAAATATACCGGGATATGAGTTTTTGGTCCATCGACTCTCAGACATGGCGGCGGCGGAGGAGGTGTGGCTTACCGGATCTGAAGCGTTCATCCCTGGTGTTGGCAGCCCGAGTCTTGATGTGTTTGGAGCCCGGGAGGACGGCCTGGGTGGAGGCCTGGATCCGGTTGTCGATTTGCAGGGAGGGGTCTACACCTGAGCGGGGGCAGAGACAGCGACACCTGAGACCCAGAGCGTCCCATCACAGGAAACCGTCAGCACCGCCGCCGCCGTCACTCGAGTACCCGCGAGCTTAATCCCTACTTAGGCTGCTTTCTTCTAAGACAGAAGCTCTGAGTGGAGAAAGTATTGGCTTGGATTAATCCGGCCTCTCGCACTGATTTCCCGCCGCCTCCCCGCTCTCGAAGCAAATTCGCCCCAGACGTGCCGCCAGAGGAGGCGATTAGGCGCCGTGAATGTCAAAAAAAGACGGCGTCTCCTGACAGAGGAGCTCTAGACAGTAAAAGGCGACCGCATTCTCTCTCACGCTGCTCCGGCTCGGCGTGACGCAGGCGGTGATGAGCTAACCGCGTCACAAACTCAGCTTCACTCAGTGACTGGTGGTCGGAGCGTCCAAGAGGAAGGTCACCGCTCTGGCTTCCACCTCCTGCAGAAAAACTTCAAGCCTCGAAAAAACGCCACACAATGGAACAGGAAGTAACAGGAACAGGAAGCAACAATGCCTATGTTTCCAGTCAGGCAAAATTGGGGTTCAAATCCAGATTGGGAATAAGCCGTTTCCATGAGTGAGCAAACGGGGTTACTCCTGTATCCATGGCGATTGTAATCAAACCAAGCGTGGTGTTGCTCTCGCCTTTGGCCATGTTTACAAGTAGTTCCTGGACTCCAAAGACCAAGATTCCTTGCCAATAGAACATGCGCAGAACAAAAATGCATCATCCTTTTGATGGGGAGATCCTGATAGGAGGAGACACCATCACATATTCACCTTAGAGAAGGAGGAACCAGGGGGAGGAGGAGGGGTTTTAAAAAGCGGTCCGCTTATTCAAATGGGTTATTGGTGTTTGCATGGCCACACACAACCGGGTTATTGCTGATATTCCGCTTAGAAAAGGCTTAATGACTTATCTGTCAAGCAAAGATATTCTCTCGACATTCCCGCTGCGTCAAGCTGACTTCTCTACGTCAAGGAATTAAAACAGCATTGTTTCTAATGCTCGCTTTGCTTTACTGAACAGCTTAACTCATAACACAACATCTGCAGTTAGTCAATTACATTTCTTAATAGGCGTCTATGTAAAAAGTAGTTATATCACGCTGTAAACTCTATGTGAGTTTGTTCCAGATGTTTTGTTTCTTTTTTTGGACCAGCTGGAACACTGGGAACTTTCTTGAAAGAGCGCAAAACCTGGCTGATGTGTAACTTTAAAGTGGAACAGCGTGAATACGGTGTGAATAGTTTGGGTCCATTCACCACAAAGTGTCGCCTTCATCTCTATGGGTGTCAAGAGCTGAAAGCAAAGAGATCGCTAAGGGCAACGAGCGAGCTTCTGCAGATATCATATTTCAGGACCCCATTTAACCACACTTAGAAAGAAGTGGACTGTACCTTTAAGAGACGATATGATCACAAATATCGACATTCCTGAATCTCTCTCGGCTGGAGAATCCAGAGACTTGAAGTCACTATACCAGAGGGGAATAAACGGCCCAATAAAACCCGATTAAAAATCACAATAACTTGACTGTTTTGAAAGTGGAGGAACATGAAGTGCTCAGCAAAACGTGACTGAGACCAGCAGTCAAGCGGCACAACAGAAGCTTTGAAGCTCCAGCGCGCAGTGGGAAAGCCTCAATGACCCGTCTGTGGGTGGTTCTGAGGACAGTGAGATGTCTGACCTGTGACTGGATGAGCCTCACAGCTCCGGCCCTGAGCAGAAAACGCATTAACAACGACAAAAAATATCCCCCACAAAAACCCACCAAAAACAAAACACAACCTCCTTCTGAAACTCCGCGTTCAGCCAACTGGATCCAACACCTGGCTGCCGAACCGGCTGGCCACCCAGCCGGCCGTCAGCCCGCCCGGCTTTTCAGTGGCAGCTTAGAGGGGATCAGTGAGCTCCATGCTGTCAGCAACTCTCACACAGCAGCGTAACACACACACACACACACACACTGCAAATGCTGAGCAATATTCACACAGGCTTCAACTAAATCTCCAGTTTCAAATATTACATCAGACTATTTGGGGACAATTCAGGACACATAAGAACACACACACGCGCGCACACACACACACACACACACACGGACAAACATCAATATATGGCGGCCCGTACACGAGCCCCGACAGTCAGAGTCACCGTGGCCTTTCTGCGGCTCCCAGAGGAAACAGGTCTATAAAACCAGCCAGGACGCCAGACAGGGTTGCCGGGCAGAACACCCTCCGCAGACACGCCAGGCTGGACCAATCAGGGGCTGCACTCCGCCGCAGCAGATGTTTTTATTGGCTCGCAGCTAAAAGGGATGAATCTTTAGCACCTGTCTGATGCCGGCAGCCACCGGTGTGGCAGCTGATGACACGCGCGGCGCCTTACTCATGACTTATGAATGAGGACCGAACCGAGACGGCGGCTCCTGCAAATATCACACACACACACTCACACACATACATACATACACTCAGACACACACACACACACACACACACACACACACACACACTCACAGCACATATTCAATTTTTGCTTTGAATTAAATTGCTGAGAGATGGCAGAAGCAGAAAATGCATCACGGATCATGAGGGCAGGAGGCTTCAACTTGTAAGTCTGCAGTTAAAGAAGTGGTTTTTTTTTCCCTCTCACAGAAACAAACACACCAAATCAAAGGAAACAAACTCTTGTCTCGCAGACCTTCACACTCTGACCTTCTCTGATCCTCAGTTGCATCTGGTACTTCAGGCACATCGAAAAGAGCTTGGGAAAGGGGGGGTGAAAAACTAAGGTGCTAAGGTGCCCCCCTGGTTGGCAAAACACCCTCTTGGTTGGTCAAAACATGATCAAATGCCCCCTTGGTGGCAAAAAACGCATGCTACAGTGCCCTCCTCATTGGCAAAACACACTAAACTGCTCATTTGGCTGGTTAGAACATGTTTAAGTGCCTTTTTGGGTGGCGAAAATGCTGTGCAATATACATGTAGAACATATAAACATGTCTAAAGTGCGCTCGAAAACACGCTGAACGCTGCCCTCTTCAGTGTCGAGAACGTGCTGTAGGTTCCCCTTTCTTTCTATTCGCCCCTGCCCTTCAAAAGGCTATGCATGCCACTGTGGCCTCCTATTTCAAGCCTCCATGTGTCAGATCGAACCCCCTGATTTACTGAGAGTCCGGGTCTTTGTTAGTGTCCGGGTTCTAACAGAAGAAGAGAGAAGAGAAGAGAAGAGAAGAAAAAAACAACCCATCTAAATCTGCGACTACAAGAAGACGAGCTGAATACCAGGCCTGCTAACGCCAGCGGAAAGCCGACAGCGAGCAAAGCCACACCAGGCTCGGCTTTCCTCTGAGGCCGGCGGTTCTGAGAGTGGGCCAAACCAAAGACGGATGGAGGACGGAGGAACGAGAGGCGCGCCGACTCCGGGAGGAAGAAACGGCAGGCGGGGAAAAACCAGAACGGCTCCCTCAAAAGCCCAAAAGCTTCACATCCACACACGCTGTCGAGGATTCACATCTGAAACATCTAAGATGTCTTTTTGTAGGATCTAAGTTCACAAAGTTTATGGGGAACGTGATGGGAACTCTGGTAAAAATGGCACAATAATGGTAAATATTGGAAAACCCCACTATAAAAGGTGGTCAGGCAGCTGAACACTGTAAAAAAACTGTAATCTTGATTATGTAAATAAATAAAAACGGCTTAATCTTCATCCGCTGGATAGATGAATAACACAGTGATGGTGAAGTCCTGACCTGAGGACACACACACACACACACACACACACACACACACACACACACACACACACACACACACACACACACACACACACACACACACACAGACACACACACACACACACACACACACCCCGGCACTGACACACCCATCCCCCCTCACAACACGAGTGCTGCCTCTTCTCACTTTGCCTCCTTGCCTCGGCTATCACGCGCAAAAACATCTTTGCAACTTCGCCTCTGCATTTAATTTGTTTTCCAGTGTATTTATTTGCAATTTCTCTCAGTTTCCCTCCCGCGTCTCCAGAGACTCTTTTTTTTTTAATAAAGCTTCTGAAAAGATGTAAAATATACATATTCATTAAGGATATGAGATGCCTCCTTTTCCGTTCTGCCTGCTCCGGCTCCGGACGGCTGCCGTACTAACGTCGAGCGGTGGCGGCGGCGGCAGAGGTGAGGTCCAGGTGTGTGTGTGTGTGTGTGTGTGTGTGTGTGTGGCCTTACCTTGGATCTGCGGGATGTACGGCGCCAGCAGCTTGCCTCTTTTCTTCTCATAGCCCTTCTGAGTGATGTCCCCTGAACAGAGACAGAGACACACAGATACAGAGGAACAGACAGACGGGGAGGGGAGGGGAGACGGGGAGAGAGATGAGTCATTAGCTCAGGCGTGCTGTGGTGTGTGTGTGTGGTGTGTGTGTGTGTGGCTGCATACACAAATGCCCTGGGATCACACTGCCAGGCTGGTTACACTGGCACCACGGGGCACCACACACACACACACACACACACACACACACATGGAGGAGGCGGCATTGCAACTGTACACTCAACACACACAGACAGAAAAACACACTTGATAGATATAACAGTGCAGAGAATTTCCATTGAATATTTGAATGATAACATCGGCTGAGCAAGGGGCATTTAAAAGATCATTTGTCTGCTGCGTCTGGAACATTTCTCCTCCCGGCGTTTCTATTTTTTTCTGAATCAGAAGTAAAAACACCGATGCGGATCCTGCTGATGTCAGCAGCGAGGGAGCGCGCCCGCCTCGTCTCCTGACACGTAATTAAGCAGCAGCAGCAGTCTGTTAAGTAAGATCTTTGCCGCATGTTGATTTAACGGCCTTGTTTAAAAAGGAACGTCGCAGCGCCGGCTTGGACGCGCACCAGACGGAGGAGGAGGAGGAGGAGGAGGAGGAGGAGGAGGAAAAGAAAGGGAATAATTAGGACAGACGGGGGGCGCAGACGGATGGATGGATGGATGGATGGATGGAAGGACGGCGCGTCGAGGTACGCAGCCGGGCGCTCTGAAGGCTTCTGCTGCAGCGACGCACTCTGAGAACACCAGACCTCATGTGGAAGTTGAAAAAATAGAGCATCATCAAAGCGGCGAGAGGAAGAGTTTATCCTCAAGCGACCCAGAATACCAAAGTGCTATATTTGGCGGGGCGGCACGATACCGGGTTTACATGGCCGATACTGGTCCGTCTTTTTCCTCCTCTGAACCCAGACGGTTGTTCACCTCGCTTGACCCGACCATCTAAATATTCTCCTCAAAGACTAAAACAACAAGCCTGAGCTGCAGTGGGGAGCCAACTTTTTAAGTCTCTTTACCGATACCGGTTTTCTGATATACTGATACCTTGTGTATGTGTCAATCACCAATACTAATCCATTAGCTTCTTTTTCCTCCTTTGAACCCAGGCAGTTGGTTACCTTGCCTGACCCGACCATTTAAATCAAGGACTAAAACAACAACCCCGAAGGGACACACAGGGGACCCAACTTTTTACATCTCTATAGCGATATCGGTATACCCATACTTTGTGTATTGTCAATTGACGATACCAATTCGTTAGTATCTTTTTCCTCCTCTGAACCCAGGCAGTTGTTCACCTTGCTTGACCTGACCATTTAAATATTCTCCTCTAAGACTAAAACAACCATTAAGGAAGCGCTACACTAGGGACCCAACTTTCTGCATCTCTATAGCGATACCGGGACTTTGTGTATCGTCAATCACCAATACTGATGCATTACCACTTTTGAGCTGCATATTAGATTTTACATATTAAAACTAAGACCTTAAAGCTGCTCCAAGCATCTATTAAAGAAATCAAATCAAATTATTAGTGAGGGAGAATTGCAGAAGTGTACCAGTGGGAAAGAGTTGGCAGCGTGCAAGTTCCACTGGGAAATGAAGTTGTTTGTCTGCTGAGGTCGACTGTGCAGCTTTTATTTGCCAAACTACTTACTTAACCCTCCAAAAAGGAATCACATTTCTAAAATGAATCAAATGTAGCTGCTGAAAATGGCTTGAAGTGATTGGATCCAATGACTTATCCAATCCCAGATCCAGTTATGATGTTGAGATTGGGAATGATATCCAATCAGCCGATCCTCTGTGACTCAGAAACGCGGTGTTTCCGCGGGATGCTCCCGACAGCTGTGGAGATATTTCGGGGGTGTGCGGAGCGGCTCGGATAGCGGCCCGGCTCGGCCCCCCAGAGACCGGCCACCAACATGGCTGAACATGCGCACCATGTGTTCGGGCTCCATCCTACACACACACACACACACACACACACACACACACATACTTCCATCATCTGCATCCTCATGTGACTACTGAATGTTTACCGCGCAGACCCAATCTGATCCCCGACAGCTGCGGTTCATCATTCAGAAGGAACGTTTCACTTCAGTCTAAAATCGTCTCAGTGTGAGTTGCTCTACTTTCCCCTCCCATTTTCCAAGAAAGGGGGGAAAAGCAAAATATGTTATTTTTGCTGTGGCAAAGACCAAATATATTCCTCTCCATGGGGGATATGTGCAAAAAAAAGAGAAGTGCGTCAGTGACTTTGGAAGCACTCTGCATTCTGAGTTGGTGGGATCTCCCTGTCAGACAATACTTAGGGCCAGACAGGGGCTGATGGGGGTCAGAGGTCGGCCTTTTTGCAGACAAAAACAGACGATTCAACCACCCGACAATGAACTCGCACACATCCATCTCTAATAAGCCGCCGCTCCCCCTCAGCACTCCTCGAGATGGATGTAAAAAAAACTGGAGCGAGACACGAAACCTCTGGAAGGAAGTTTGGGGGCCCTTTGGAAAAATCTGTCAGTCAAACGGCCGACTGCAAAGAGCGTCAACGTCAAACAGCCCGTCGACATGACACGCTCATTGTCTTGGCAGGAAGCAGCGATGCTCACAGAAGTCGGCGTTAGATCTGCATCGTTGGATCTTTCCGCTGGATGTTGACACTTGGGGATCACACAGTTGCTATGTCTCAAAGCGGGTACTTCCTTTAGTGTGCTGCGTGTAAGTGCACTATAAGTACACTCGACAGACAGTGCACTTACTGGGGCGGTGCACTCAGCAGAAGTGACAACTGCTGCTGCTTCACTCTGCAGAGAATCACCTCAGGTTGATTTTAAAACAATAAAAGAGCTGAGATGTGTCAAAATAAAAGCACCTCTGTTGTTTGTCTTACTTTGGAATTGACTGGAAGTCTTTTTTTTTTTTCATTTTTAGGATCACATTCTCCCCTGATTATCTTTATCAACAATAACAAATAATAATAATAATAATAATAATAATAATAATAATAATAATGATATAATCCTTTTAAAGTGGAGAAAGTGAGAGATTAAAGTCAATAAAAGGAGATCAAGCTGCTTTTAACCTCTCTAGAGGAGCATCCACGGGCTCTCTGTGGGGGGTCATTAGGGTGGAGGTCAAGTCAGAAGGTCAATAGAGCTGTTTGAGGATCAAATCCCTCTCCTTGAGATCAGGTGTCCTAATCCCACCCTGAGGGATACATGAGGTCACGTGCTTCTCATTGAAGACTTCCGCTTTCAATCGACTGAAACAGGTTTCCGCTCAGACCTCAACACTCACTGGACTCGTTATCTTACGATATCGTTGGTCTCCGGCGAATATCCAGCTATGTTTTGCGGTGCATCTTCCCTTTAAGCCCGTGGAACACAACAATGTGGCAGTGTGCGGGCAGGTGTTACTGGTCACACTGGTGGCCGCGCTGCCCGTCAGCCCTGAGTCACCAGTGACAGTTGAATGCTTGCACTGTTGAGGGTCCGGGCGGGCTGGAGGCTCGCAACAATACAGAGCTGTGCCGAGGCCGGGGCTGCTGACCTGACACCGGCTCTTTTTCTGGGGAGAAGTGTCTCTATCTGTGCGTATGTGTGTGTGTCTGCGTGCATACCAGTGCGTCTGAGCGTGTGCGCTGCAGCGGCCAAGCAGCCTGACAGCCATACAATGGGAGGCTATTCTCTGCGGCGGCGGCAGTGGCGGCGGCGGCTCAGAGTCCCGGCCGGCCGAGCCGCCCCGAGCCCAAACTGATCCATCAAGTTATGTCGCAGTGAGGCTAATCTTTTGATCTGAGGACAAACAGCTTAGTCATTAAATATGGAGGAATGGACTCCACGATTCCATGCCAAACAATGACCCTTGACCCGAATCTCAGAGCGCAACAAAGGCAACCAAAGGATTGCCGCATTTCCTGAGCGAGCAAAGACAAGTGTGTTTGCGTATTCCGGCTCAATGTGTGTTTGCACGCACACACACTCTGGTTCCCACCTCTGTTTGAGGTTAGATCAGAGAAAATTGGGAGGGTCAATACGTGGCCTGCTGCCTAGGGAGTAATAGAAGGGGGCGGAAAAGGATAGATAGATGGATGGATGGATGGATGGAGCAAGGAGGGATAGAGCAAGGAGGGAGGGAACGAGGATGGAGGGAGTGAGGAGGGAGAAAGCAAGGAGGGAGGGAGCAAGGAGGGAGGGAGTGAGTAGGGAGGGAGCAAGGAACGAGGAGGGAGAGTGAGGAGGGAGGGAGCGAGGAATGAGGATGGAGGGAGTCAGGAGGGAGGAAGCGAGGAAGCGAGGCGGGAGGGAGGGAGGGAGGGAACAAGGAAGGACAGGGAGAGAGTGAGAAGGAAGGGAACGAGGAGGGAGGAAGCAAGAAGAGAGGGAGGGAATGTGATGGATGGATGGATTGCACCAAGATTCTCTAACCAAGCCAGTGTGCGAGAAACTCCCACTCCCGGCGCCATCCATCC
>CAESWR010000943.1:94095-107194 GCA_903171835.1 Mullus surmuletus
CCCCCCCCCCCCCCCCCTTCCTCCCTTTTTCTTCCTCTCCCACTCTTTCTATCCCTCTCTCTCCCACCGGCAAAGGTTTCCACACAAAGCAGAGCTGGGCTGCAGGATTAAGGCGTCAAAGCCGACCCCTGCCCCCCACCTTCCCACGTACCCAACTCTCTCACACACACACACACACACTCACATGCACACTGTACAGTACCAAAGCCGTGAGGACGCTTCCTTTACATGTTTAAACGTGTTCAGTTGCTGGTTTGTGCTTTAAGGCGACAGCGTGCTTGCAATATTTCTGAGAAAAGGCCACTGCTGGAGAGTAAACAGGGAAAGCCATTCCTGCACACACACACACACACACACAGGAGGAGCAAACCTGAGTTAAAATATGAACACACACACTCTGTGTTTGCACTGGTGCGGAGATGGGAGCGCTACAACAGTCCCAGCTGGCTTATCACTCTTTGTGTGTGTGTGTGTGTGTCCGTATTTCACGTCTGAAATTAGACACCCATTCACCCTATGGCGGTAGGTTTCAGCTGTATATAATTGGGCTCAATTATTGGAGGCTCGTACACAGTAATTGACCTGCAATCACACACGCACACACTAGATCATCTCCTCTGTTTGTACAGATGGAGATGAAGTACGCGTCACTCCAGCCCGCGCAACGAGCATCGGAGCTCTCGCCGCCATCTGACCCCGGGTGAGAAATGAAACCGAAAATCCCCGCGAGCCGTTTGACACCAGGAGGCTTTATAAGAGCTGAGAGGATGAGGAGTGACACACAATGGATTTGTGATTAGCCGAGTGTCAGAAACTGATGGATATTTCAGACAGTGGAAAATGCATACGCAGGGATTTGATTCTTGTTCTTCTTCTAAAATGAGGCGTTTGTTCATGATGGCCATCTTGCTTTTTGCTGAGTTTTTTACTAAGTACTTCATTCAAGTACTTAATCAGCTAATAAAATGAATTGACAGAAGCATTTGGTCCTCACACTGATCAATTCTGAGCAAAATAGCAGGAATCCATATATAAGCAGAACTATTCTAATCGATTTTGTCTTTTGCCTCTTGAATTTGCATAAAGTTTTAGAAATCAAAACTGGATATCTTATGGCATTTGATACAGTTTTTCATTTGCTCGGCGTGTGTGTGTGTGTCTGTGTGTGTTCTGAAGCACACTGAGAGCAGACAGTCATGAACATGTTCCCACCAGGGCTTAATTATCATCCTAATTAGTCACACTCAGAGCGCCGCGGCCACTTTAATCCGCAGTATCTCGTCTCTTCCAGTCTGCCCCGAGAAAAGTCACGTAGCTGCGAGTGACCAATATGTGTCGTTAGAATTATTAGGTTTTGTTTTAACGTACAAATGGCGTCAAAGAGAATACGCCGGATCATTGATCCAACACCCGACCTGCTGGAAGGTCAAAGGCAGCCAGCGACGGGAGGAAGAGGGGGTAAGTGTCGCAGGAAAAAGAGGGGTTGATTAAAGATGACAAGGAGGTTGACACTGAGAGCCAGCTGGAGAAATTAAGCGAGGGTGGGGTGAATGTGTGAATGCGTGTGTGTGTGTGTGTGTGTGTGTGTGTGTGTGTGTGTGTGTGTGTGTGTGTGTGTCGGGGGGGGGAGGCTTGGGGGGCTTTAGGGAGAATTAGGAGACACAAGGAGAGCAAAAAGATGGAATAAAGGATATGATTAAAAAGGTAATGACTTCCCTTTCCTTTCACAAGACACATGCTAACACACACATGTGCACACACACGCGCACACACTCACACACACTGATCCTAAAGCGTCTGGGCGGCTCATGCTCCATCCATCAGTGGTTCAAATCGCACTGTGGCATCGCTTTTAATTAAGTAGTGCCAACGAATTAGGAGACTGAAGGAACCCTCCATTACCACTCTGGTAATACCCAGCCCCCTCCCTCCCCCACACACACACACACGCGCACCCACACACACACACACACACAGCCCAAAATTCCCCCTCCATCCCCCAGGCTGGTGAGCAGACAGACAGCGTGAATAATAAGACATTAGATGCAGCGCTGCCTGATACGCGGCGGGCCCTGCAGCTGTGCACTGATTTGCAGAGCACGAGAGGGTGGCCATAATTAACAGCTACTAATAAACACTGATACTGCACACACACACACATGCACACGCATGCGCACACACATACACATACACATACACAAAAGTACATCAAAGCGGAGCAACACACACATGTGCAACGCTTGTTTTCAGAGTCATGGATGCAACTCGAGAGCAAACACTAATGTGGAGCACTTAGGGAAGCCACCGGGCGCCTCACACACACACGCAGCCACGCACGGAGAATGTCTGCTACAAACCCTGCTTGGTGTAACTTTGCCCTCCTCTTTGTGTGGATTTGTCTATTCCGCTACTAGCGTCTCCAAATGCCAGGATGTTTGTGTTTCCTCCTCACTCCAAAAGTGTGGCGTGGTGTTGCTCTCGCCTTTGGCCATGTTTACAAGGAGTTCCTGGACTCCAAAGACGGGTTCATTGGTGTTTACATGGCCGCGCGCAACCAGATTATTGCTAATATTCCGGTTAGAAAAGGCTTGTTGACTGCATGGAAACATAGACACTTCAACTCTGGATAGGTTTGGGGGGGGGCGATGCAGGTGTGTGTGTGATGGTGAATGTTGGAAATCAGCAGCCGGGGAATGTGAGAGCGAAATGGCTCCTGATGAATATCTGTTAGTGTGTTTGTGTGAGAGCAAGCGGCGGGCGGGCGGGTGAGCGAGGGGAGCCCGGTGGGCCTGGCACTGCTCCAAACATATTCATCTCACTTCCATTCAGACACACGATATGCTGGCTGGACTCTGCGTAACGGTAACAGAGCGGTGTGTGGCTATGCTGGCTCTCCTCCAGTGGGCTACCAACGTGTAAACAGGCATCTCGCCTGCAGTAACAGCATTGCCGACGCGGAGCTACACCGCCCCGGCCAATCACAGAATGGCAGCTAATCCGCCGTTTGACCTCTTCGGCCTCTTCCTGCCTCCGTCCTTTGGCCACTCGCGTTTGTTTTACTCTTCAAATCTGCTTACAGAGCCCAGAAGAAGAATGCTTGAGTAACAGTGTTTGACAGGAGTAAGCTGGAAGGAATTAAATAAACACGCCTGAAACCGTGACTCCAAGTATAACTGTTAATATTTATTTCAAAATAGACGATAAAGATGAATGGTTTAACTTTAGAAATGCATGAAGCAGACTGTGATTTTTCTTTTCCGCCGTCATTATCTGTGAGCCCTTTCATGTTCCGTGAGTGTCTGTCTGTGTGTGTGTGTGTGATTTGTAGAGCGAGGCATCTGTGTGACAGGCGTGACCAGTGTGGGAGCCTCGGAGTAAAGACCCTGACATGGAACGTAAGAATCTGGTTGCTGTGGTAATGTGACGCGCTAACTTGTGTGTTTACACGCCGGACTCAGGAGGGGCGATGTGGCGACGGTGCTGTCCACCCGGAGCTGCTTTCTTTGATGGCGGCCTGTTGATCAGCTTTATCGGGGACAGCTGTTTGACTTCTATCAGGCCATAAAAGCCCATGTGTGCCTTCGTCAATGGGGCAACCTAACGACACAACTACCCCTCGCTTTAACATTTGTGTTTTTTGCAAGCAGACTGTCAATCGGCAGTTGGATTGCCTTTGAGCACATGAAATTTCCAGTGCACTCAAATGCAGCAAGGACGGACTGAGATCCACTTCTTAAGGTGGTCCACGACTGGTGCCGAGTACACCATACCTTTCAGGTATCGACCGAAACAACTCAGTACCAAGTAGTATCGAAACTGCGCCTGTCAAACGATAAATGCAATTGAGTGTTTTTGTACCAAGATCTAAAAAAAAAAACAGTTTCTATGGTTGTACTGGCAGCCAATCACCGCAAGTGTAATTTGAGCATATTCAAAATGTGTTTGTGTAAAAATCTTTTGAATGCGGAGGAGTGGTGACATTTGCACAACTAATTGCTTTCTATTTGCATGATTAATATTGAATGAAGTAACAAAAAATATCGAATGAAATCCTCAATTGGTATCATTTTAAGGGTACTGGTATCGGTACTGGTATTTTAAACAATAGCCAGCCCTATCTGGGACTGATTGTGGACCCCTCCAGTGCCAATGAATTAGAAGGATGCGAGGACCAGCAGCAGTCCGGGCAATGACGCCACTTCACGGGCAGGTGGCTTTTGCTAGCTTTGGTGATTTTCTCCTCACCGTTGAACTACAGGACCAAGAAATTCAACCGCCGACAAAACATCAAAACCAAGCAAAGTCACGCTTCTGTGTCCATGGCGGCCCCCGCTCAGCTTATCTGCTGTTGTTCCTGGAACGTGATGGTCTATGACCAGGGCTCGCGGTCAGAGATAGCGGGTTAATTACAATGTTCCAGGAACCACAACGGCCCGGCCATTATCAGAGCTCCATTCAGCGCCGCGGCTCCATTCTCAAACCCAACGGTCTCATTTGGCTCCCTTTTAAAAATAGCCCAAAACACAGAACGGCCGACCCATGATGGGAAATCTGCAGCTATTGTCCATACGCTATTGAGCGGTGTGTGCTGGACGCGGACCAACCTGCCTCAGGACCAATAACCTGACAACCGCAAACCAATATTCTGACACACTGCAGTTCAGGTAAAGATCAATAAATCGTCACTTACTGCTTATTGCTACCGTACAGCATCTGATTTAATATTACCGGGGGGATACGCAAAGTCCCTGAGGTTTGAGATACGAGTGGGACGGGGGGCGGGGGGTATGAGGTGGGAGAGGGGCACAATCCGAAGCCCCTGTGGGTTCTACTCAATTCTCTCTATGGTCTCCGAGGATGTGGAGAGATTTATTGTCCTCTACTTTGCCCGGCCATTACCATATGAATGAGCCATGTTTTCACCGGCCTGACACTGGCTTAGCCATTAAGCTGCTTGCATACACACACACACACACACACACACACACACACACACACACACACACACACACACACACACACACACACACACACACACACACACACATACATAAACACCTTTGCGATGTTGAGGGACCTCAGGGTGATGGTAGTGTGTGTGGAGGGGGGGCGTGTACTTTCACATAAGCACACAAAAACGTCCGAGCATCTCCACACTGACACCATGGTAATCCAATTGAAGGCAGTACAAACACATACAGGGATGGAGGCTGTGACCCCGCCTCCTACCGTGCTTTTGTCAGTGTGTGTTTGCATCCATAAATGTAGCTACAAAGCTTCTGTTTTTCGCATGAATATTTTATTTAATGTGTTCTACCGAGTTTACCTTGTTTACCCCGTCCCTTTCAGTGGTGGGATCATGGTGCCGTGGCGACATGCACTTTTTCGGTTCTTGGACTTTAGGCTGAATCCCAATCCCCCCTTAGCCCTTTGCACATTCATGTGAGAGGTAGGGGTATTCAAGTTCTTCTTTGGATGGAGGGGTAGGGCTGCGGGGTAGAACCAAACTGCCCTTCAAACATAAGTTTTCCGGTTGCACAGGAGCAACCAAGGTGGTAAAAGGTGCCAAGATGGTACCAAGATGGTAATAGGTCTAACCATAGGTGTTTACCTCTGATATGCTTATAAACACACCAGTTTGTTACATTCATTTCAACAAAACATCTTCTTCAATATATACATACCCAAAACTGGTCCAGCAGTATTTGTATGTGTCGAATATTTTGGTGTGGAATAACACCAGAACCATGGCAACTATCGCTATTGACAACAGCATGTTGACTGTTTGTTTGTGACTTGTGGCTCCTGCTGACGTAGCAGCCGGCTAGCAAAAACGTTGGATGACGTAGCGGTAGTCAAGAAGTGTCCCGTTTCTTAGGGAAATGTTTTAACCCCTTCCCCTTGACATTTCCTTTGGAGGGACAAGGGGTAGACCAAGGGGAAGGGGCCAAAAGGAGAATTGGGATTCAGCTTTACCCTTGATCCAACCTTTTACATCAAAGACCAAAACAGGTTACAAGCACTGGTGAGTCAACGTTGCAAGAAAGTTTATGGTATACTTTTGGTAAGTTCTTTTTGTATGATTGTAGTTACCAAGTCCTTCAAAGTGCTGCTTATACCTTCCGTACCCACAATTAACAAATGCACAGAGCACCTAACACATCATGGAGTGACTTACAATTGAGCTCCCTGAATGTGTTTGTCAAGTGTCTACATGTGTTTTAAACAAGAAATGTGGTTTCCTTGCATGCATGTAAATCCACGTAGCCGTATATCAGAGGCGAGGGCTAACAAGCGCACAGCGAGTCGTGCTGGCTTTTGTTCCTCTTCTGTCACTCACGTGTTGGAGGGCGGCCCAGCACCGGCGTCTGACTTACATGAAAGCATGTGTTTCATGTTTTTCATCAGCCAAACACACCCCGGGCAGGTTATTTCCAGGTCTTGTCATCATGGCTGATGTCAAATTTACACAGCTCTCTGCGGAGAGAAAGGATTCTCTGTTCGGGAGCCGGGAGAGAGAATCACTGTGGCATCAGTGTGGGTCAATAGAACAAGCAGCTTGTCTCACATGCATGCACACACACACACACACACCGCAGCAAACAGTCTGGCGATGTCACACACACCTACAGTATGAGTATATGAATGTATTGCTGCAGGAGAGGCACCATCACAGTGTCTTTGCATGCAGCTTGGTTTTTTTTTTTTTGTATGAGCTTCAATTTACAAAGCAAATCCTCACATTTGCCTTCAGCTTCAGCAGGCTTACAAAAAGAAATAGATTGTCTCCTTTTAAAGCCGAGCGCTGGCGTGGATGTCGACGACACAAAGGAGGCCGAACAAAGACTGGAAATGGGAGAAAAGAATCTGTCTCGGATCGTCCTTCCAGTCTGAATAAATCTTAACTTTAACCAACAAACTGAACGAATACCCCCCAAAAAAGAATAGAATTTGAAAAGGGGCAGAAAAAGCGTAATCACACAGAAGATTCCCGCTGTTAGTTCCTCCGCTCTTGGCCGCTCTGGCAGGCCGATCCCACCTGGCGCTGGACAGGAAGACCACCGGCATCCCTCCGAGTCCGCCACCATCTGCCGTCCCCCCGCTCCCCGCTTCCCTTCATCCCTCATCATTGTCAGAAACACGCCGCTCTCACATCCCCAAATATGGGCCTGTGGTGCCACACATACCTACATTTGCAGCAATTACAAGATTTGTAAAAAAGAAAGAAAAAAAAAAAGTGTCAATGTCAAAAGTGAACCTTCTCCAAAGACGTTTTTATAAAACCCGAAGCTGAACAATCGACACAGAGCGAAGGCTGCAGTCAGACGGAGAGCAAATACGAAGCCGACCTCTGATCTCTGAGAATACACGCCGGAGTATTGGAACGGAGTCGACCTTGGTCCAACGAACGGTTCATCAACAACTTGAAAATATTATGTGTCCAGAATTGAAAGGCTTTAACCTCCCAGTCTTTCTCTGACGACACAGTTTTGACTGATTAAAGTGAGTTATCTTTACCATGACGTAGCTGCAGACGACCTCCCCAACCAACCACACACAGGAACACACCCTCTTCCTCTGTGGTGAGATGTGTTTGTTTGACTGTGCAGACATACTAACACACTTTCTGCTATACAAACACACACACACACACACACACACACACGGACTGCTCATTTATAATTCAGCAGTGCAGCACTTTCACTCTCTCAACCACACGACCAGCTGAACTCTTCTGCTGCGCTGCTGCAATTAAAACAGAGCGGCGGCAGAGCTCTCAAGGCCAGACGCATTTTAAACTTTTCTAAAAACTCACATCAGCGCCGACCCGGCCCGTGTTAACAAGGCGGGGAGCCGGCCCGAACATCTGGGCGCCTTCAGAACAGATATATATCACCGGTGGGGAGGAAAACAGATTCTACACAGAGGAGTCGGGTTTCTGACAACTTGTACTGCAAGTTTGGATATGGCCGACTAGTCTTTGTATTATCACTTGGACTGACGTGTGTGTGTGCGTGTGTGTGTGTGTGTGTGTGTGTGTGTGTGTGTGTGTGTGTTACAAATAGGGAGCCCATTAGAGCCCACCCCCTTACCACACACATTATACGACTGGTGATCCTGCTGCGATAAAGGCAGTGAAAAAGCACACTTACAGATAAACATGCACCAAGTTGAAATATGCACCACACACACGCATGCACACACGCATGCACACACACACACACACACACACACACACACACACACACTCATACTGTACACCCAGTGTGCAGTACATTAACAAGAGCAGAGGTGGTACGAGAAGGAGACGGTCCAGCTGGAGCACACGTGCAGAGCTCCTGTTCTAATGAGTCCATTAGTCAGTGGCACAGCAAACCACAACTGCAACCAGACACACACACACACACACACACACACACATTTCCACAGACGCAGAATATAAACTTTATGTTTTTTTTAAACAGATCTGAGTCAAACACACTCACTAACAGAGCTTTGTCAGGCCGCCTCATCCGCTCCAGCTGAGACTCTGCACAGCTGGCAGCACGCTGGCTGCTGTCGCCGTGTTAGCGGATAGCGCGGCGCTCCGGCTCGGGCCCGGACCCCCGAGCATGCCAGGGGGTGCGGAGAGGAGGGGCTGCACCTCATCAGGCCAACAGAGGGCGCTGCGTGGCCTGAGGACTCGCACAGCGTTCCTGGAGGGTTGAGATTGGGATGCCAGGCAGCTCACTGTGATGAGTGTCGCTCCCCTCATACGACCCAGATTCATGACCGCATCTTTGTTTTTTATTCATTTCTTTTCTTATTATTATCATTTGTTAGCAATTTCATTATTTATACATGTACTCTCATTGAAACAAAGGGAACTCATTTTCAAGAGGGACCTCTCTTTTTAGTGTCCAAGTTTTCAATCGTGTGACAGATGGGTTTACTAATAAACCAGTCAAGGAAATATGCATCTAATTTAAATAAATGACTGATTGCGAATGAATAACAAAAAGATATAATACGTAAAATGTGTGTGACTGCTTCTGCTGGCAGAGAGAAGCCGCAGTGCTCGTCGATCACGGCGGTCTTCGTGCGTCTGCTTCCTAATGAGCACGATCGTAACGAGGCTCGGCTCTCAAAGGCCAAGCCGTGAAAGAAAAAATAAAGCAAATCACTTCACCTCGGCGGCACAAAACACAGCGGCGAACAGCGAGCTCCTGACCTCTCCAGCATCGTTACGCAAGTTCATGTTGACGAGTGCAAGGAATCATCTCATCCTTCTCAGAGATCATCTATTCATCCGCACGCATAAAGAATTCATGGCGAGCGCACGCAGAGCAGACGCCGATCTGCAAAACTGTTACTTTAATAATAAAATATCTTGCAGATCGAGTCTCTCATTCATCTTTTGCTTTAATTCACGCTGGGAAGAAGAACCTGGTTAACGATGCGACGCTGAGAAATCATACATTTCTACGTCCCGCTTGTTGCTTTGTCTCTGGCTCAACCCCACGCTGCACGATTACAGACAAAATAATTATCACAATCATTTTATCAATATTTATATCATCATTATCGATCACGATTATTCATTTCACTTCCATGTGAATAAATACTTTCACTTTTTTAGAAAAAATAAAGATGACAGTAAGCACACATTTCAAAGATCAATATAATAATCATGGCAGCAAAATATTGCAATTTCAATGTTAATTCAATTATTTGTGCATCCCTAATCAATATCGATTATCGTTGTCTGAGTGGAGGCTGCCCACGGAGCGCCACATAATGTTTACGCTTTGGCTGCGATTTAACACGGCCCCTCATTCCGAAGGCAGGGGGCCGAGCGCGTCCTCAGAAAATGAGATTTGCCCCTTAATGTGCGAGCGGAGAATGCAGATGTCAGCCGATGCGGCGTGTGTGTGTGTGTGTGTGTGTGTGTGTGTGTGTGTGTGTGTGTGTGAGAGTGTGTGTGTGAGCGGGAAGCGAGTGACAGATGTCTGCTCTGCTCTGCGGCTACGTGACGGCGCCATGTGACCCCCCCTCACCACCACTTACTATGCTAATAGACCAGCACGGCTCCCTCAAAAACCAAAGGTCGTTTCAGTGTGTCCCGACCTCATGCACAGGTCGGGTGTATGTGTGTGTGTGTGTTTGTGGGGGGTGTCAGCCGTGAGTCATCCGCTACCCGGCGACAAGACAAAACACCTCCACGAAACAAGAAAGCAGCTGTCTGGAGGGAACAGGTACTTCGAGAAGCCTTATGTCTATTTTGAGCTTTAAAAAAGGAGCAGAATTCAAAGGAACGCACTTAGAAGAAAGAAAAAAACAAGAAGGATATTTTAGTCTGAAAGCTCCGCAAAGCGCGTGGGAGCCACGATGACGACAGCGAGTCGGTCTGACGTAGAGCCGCTCGTTAAAGCAGACGGCATCCAGTCAATCAGTCAGCCGACCCGCCCGCCCGGCCTTTGACAACAGGGTTTTATGGTGCTTCCAGGAAAACGGGAAGCTCCTCTAAAAATAGTCGGGGAGACGGAGACGACGAGACAGACATCTCTGGAGGGAAGAAAAAGGGGGAAAAAAAGAAAGGAGAAAAAGAAAAAAAGAGCGCTTCGTCACTCCAGATCAGCCTTCGTCAAACTTTTTGGTGCTGGTGTCCAGTCATATTCTGCATTGGCCTCCCAAAAAAACAACTAAACTATAGTTAACATGTTTCCACGGCGACCACTTTCCAAAAGCTAATGCATCATGTCATTCAGAATCACTTGAATATAGAATCATGAGACACACACACAGAGCGCCTATGATCAGACAGCGTTTTCGTATGATAGAGGCTCAGAGGCCCCCCCGTTACTGGTTTCGACGGGAACCGGCAACTCTTTCTGGGTTTGTGTTTCTGTTTAAATACAAGCTACGGCGCATTGTGCTGCGCCACCTCACGTTAACTATGCAATTACCGCGAGTACTGACGGAGGCAGTGGGTGATGGCCGGCAGGGGCCAAGCTTAAGAGGCCATGTTCAACTTGCACCACTGTCCATACGCCCCCCCCCCTACCACCACCACCACCACCACACCCCCGAGGGTACCTGGCCTTGGCACGAAACCCCGCCTGGGTTAACTGCAGGAGGAGGAGGTGGAGGATTGGGGGTGGGGGGGCTACATGCCTTTGAAGTCTCCGCACTGGTGGGATTCACTCGCACAGAGACGGAGGGTGAGGAAAAAAAAGGGGGGAGGAGGGGAAGGAAGGGAGGTGGGGGGGCAGGAAAAGGAAGAGGTGCTGAGCAACAGAGCGCCGGCAAGGAGAGAGAAAAGGGGGGAACGATATCGATTCGAACAATGGAGATCAGAGAGAGAATACAAATAAAGGAAGGAGAAGGCAGACAGAGAGAAAAAAAAGTGTGTGGGTTGGGGGGGGGGGGGCTGAGGGGGGGCTTTGAAGTTATGTGCATAGTCAAGATCGGCCTCCGGAGAGCGGCGCCCGCGGACGCTCGGAGGGCCGGAATCATAAAGGGGGAAGGAGGCGATGAATCACGGCTGCTCGCCTCAACGTTTTACCTCCACCGTCACACAAAGGCCGAGGTAAGGTTCTCCTTCTTTGGTTGTCCGAGGTGGACGTTGGGCTGCGGTGGTCCCGACCCGAAAATGACCCCCACCACCTGGCGGAAACACGGCCTCGCAGGCCTTCGCTGCCATTGAGGTTTCTCTCTTGGTTTGTTTTTTGTCCCGATTTTAAAGCAAAGCCAGTGGCGTCTGCGGCGAAAGCCACGAGCAAAACCCGCCATCCAACATTCTGTCCCTATGCAAAGGTCACCATGGCAACAGAACAAAAGAGCAATGAAAAAGCGACAGATTATTCACAACTTTCGAGGGCGTAATGATGAAGAACAAACAGGGAGGAGCCCGAGCGAGGGCGCCGCTGCACTGCTGGTCAGAAAGAGGCAGAAGAAGAAGAAGAGGACGTTGGAGGAACACAAACAGATGAGGTGATGGAAACTGGCGGCGATTGGATGGGAAAGAAGGAGCGTTTTATTGGAGGTGGGGAGAGAGAGGGAGCGTTATCTGCCCTCAGCACTCACAGCGGCCGCTCACTTCCTGCTCCATTGTGTGGAGCGCCGGCTGCTGGCGCTGCGAGCAGGAAGTGGGACTCTTTGTTTCCTTTCTCCTTCCTGTTCAGGAATGTGCATGGACACGGGGGGGGGGCGGGCACACACACACACTCACACTGTGTTTGCGAGGAACCAGGAAGGAGCTCCTGATGGAAACACGTGAACACATGGACGCACACACACACATACACTCAAACACGCACGCACACAAACACACACACACACTCCGTTTGCGAGTAACCAGGAAGGAGCTCCAGATGGAAACACGTGAAAACACACGCGCATACGCGCTTACACACACACACACACACACACACACAGTGTTTGCAAGTAACCAGGAAGGAGCTCCTGATGGAAACACGTGAACGAACACACACACACACACTCACACTCACACTCACACACACACGCACTCTCTCACTCACACACACTCTCTCACTCACACACACACACACACACACACACACACACACACACACACACACACACACACACACACACACACACACACACACACACACACACACACACACACACACAGCAGTGGGAGGCCACACTTCAAACGTGACGGCAGCAGACAGGAGGAGGTTTGATTCAGCGGACACACAGATGGTAAGAGATAACAGACGTTTAATGCGCAGACTTTGACTGCAGGCGTGTGTCTCACACACACACACACAAACACAAAAGACACTCACACTCATCTGACGGCGCACCTGATCCTGGTTAATGAATTGATCGATTTCATGACTCATCAGGGAGCGGGATAAATCATCAATGGCAGCCTCTCAGCTCCGACATATGTCATGTCAGCCAGCTCTATTTAACAGTCCATATTGATTCACGCCCACACACACGCGTGCGCGCGCGCACACACACACACACACACACACACAATAGGCTCTGCAAATGTGGAACCTCTTTTTTTTGGAGGGGATTGAAACATCCTCTCCTTCCATTTAATCTGCCCTGTGTGGCTGATAGCCAGTGTTGGGGGGGGGGG
>CAESWR010000943.1:107206-117957 GCA_903171835.1 Mullus surmuletus
GGGGCGTTATCACAGCAATCCATCAAAAAGATCAAAGAGTAAACCGTCGTAAAGCCTCCGGAGTGTTGCTACTTCAAGAGCTCAGCTCACGAGAGACAAAGATTATTTCCTTCTTTCCTCGCCCCGAACAAACAATCAGCTTTTACATGCACACACACTAATTCCCGTATTAATCGGGAATAATGGCAACATTTCAAAACGTCTGACTCGCGCAAACCCCTGATTCTGAGTCAGAGCCCTGACATGTGCTCGGATTAACTGGAATATCAGCTCAAGTTAAGTGGGGATATTATGATACAACTGTGCATTTTCAGTTTCCAAAGAATTTCCGTAAACTCTGCCATCACTCCTCTTTCCCAGTGCTCCATCCAACTGTGGAGAATGAGGCTTCTTATCAAACCATGGAGTAGAAACGCTGTAATGCTAATGCTAAAGCTAGCAAGTAGCCACTGGCTACGTTTCCATTCAGTCAATATTGGGGTTATGGTCCATATTCCTGTTAGTGAAACACCGGGAATAAGGTGTTTCCACAGGTGAAATGGGTTACTGGTGTTTACTTGGCTGCGTACAACCCAGTCATTGCTAATATTCCAGTTGCATGTGAACTTAGCCACTCATGGGAATTATGAAGAAAAAGAGATTGCTTGACGTCATGGCGTTGCAACTGTACTTAACTTGGAATATGCAAGCAAACATGAACTCTTCTATTCTTTTTATTTGATCTAGTCAAGTATTTCTTTCACGTGAACGTTACAAACCAGCCGCCAACCAAACAAAGTCGGCTAACCCCGACCGGCGCTTATTGATTTTTCCTTTTCCTGCCTTTCAGTTGCATTTTTCTCCCACTAAATTCCGCCGCAGCAATCACCCGCCTCCAGCCGGGGAAACGTTTGGTTTCATTTTCATTTCCCGGCCTTTAAACTTCCCCCGTGCGTCACACAGAAGCGCCTCAGAAGTGTCTTACACAAGCGCAGCTTTTTGCTCCGATGCGTCACTTTGAAATTTCGATGGCTACACTTTTAGAAAGTGGAACGGTGAAGAGGGAAAAAACGACAAAAAAAGAAAAGAGCTGCCGGCAGCACCCAGAGAAACTGGTCCCACTGGTCGGACGGGTTTGTGGAGGAAGGCGGGGGGGGCGGGGGGGCGGTGGGAGGTGGGAGGTGGCTGTCATGGAGACTGATTTAAGGTGAGCGGCGTATTGACAGCCCGGCGTCAGCCAATCACGCGCCTGCTTCGCGAGGCCGGCGGAGCACGACAGGAGCGCTCGCCTGTCTGCTCGCCAAACTCTTTGACGGGAGGAAATAAGAAGGAATGAAAGGAGGGGAGGCGGCGCGAGGAAACCTGCTGTCAGATGGCAGCGTGTGTGTGTGTGTGTGTGTGTGCAGGGATCTGTCACATCAGAGCTGCAGTCGGAATAAGGGGGCGACACGGCGAGGTGGGCGTGTCTCTGCGTCAGCCTGCCCGCCCATCAGACCTCGCCGGGCTGGTTTTTGATGGAGGCAGAAAGAGCTGTGAAAAAAGCCATGAGCATCTGCAGGCCAAACCCTCAAAAAGGTGCTGGAGCTGAACTTAGAACCTTAGAAAACAACAAAACAGCAGCCGCACAATAAAACGCTGTGCATATATTAGTTTAATGCAAGCTTTTTTTTTTGCAGACATGACATGGCAAAGACTAAAGAAGCATTATGGGAATTGTAGCCCCAACTAAGATCAAGTTATGATAACAGCCTTGGACACACAGGAATCCCAATGCAATGAAATCATTTACACTACATAAAGTAAGACACAATAGAGAGAAGCAATAAGATCTACGCAAACATCAGGTAGTGGCCATCATAAAGAATAGTGGAGCATAAAATCTTTTGTGACATGTTTTAAATACAATGCTCATGTCAAATTCCTCACTGAGACCTGGTGGGTGTAAAGTTTCTAAGGTGTGGATCCAAGAAGCTTTCACCAAACTGATGCATAGTATTTGGGTGTGCGGCTGCTGTTTTGTTGTTTTCAATGGAGGCAGAAAGAAAAAAAAACCGAATGCACTCTTTTTTTTTTGCCTCCCTCTTTTCCCAACACGCCGTGACATGTGACCAGTGGGGGGTAATCACCACCACACACGCGCACACACACACACACACACAGAAACTGGTGTGACGCGTCTCTGCCGGGTCGCGTCCTCCCTCAAAGCAAATAGTCCCAGAAGGCAAAGCAAACGCGATCAGCCGCCACTGAAAAGCTTTCGGCATTCGGCCCGGCCGCCTTAAACACACTTATCCCCCATTGTGCCCACTGCAGGGCTCTGTGTGTGTGTATGTGTGTGTGTGTATGTGTGTGACGGGATGACGAGCGGCCTGCAGCTGGGTCCGACTCAGAGGCTCAATGGAGCGCGATGACGGCTGCGGCTGCGGCGGCGGCTCGGTCACGCCGGGTCGAGTGACCCCAATCGACCGGAGATCAACGCCGCCGGGAGAAGAGAGGACAGAGAAGGTGTGTGTGTCCTGCGAAGTGTGTGTGTGTGACCTGGGAAGCCCGCTACATAAAGGAGAGATGAGGCGGGCTTTGTGCAGAGACAAAAGTGCAGCAGAAGAAGAAAAAGACCTGCAACTGAAACGAGTCCGACGAGCAGTGCAACGCTGAACACAAAAAAATGAGAGGTGTTTAAAATAGGGGGCGGAGCTACAAAGTGCCTGCCCGGTCTGTGATGAGATGGGAGGTTTTTTTTCCCAGGGGAGCAATCGGCTCCGGCAGGACTGACGTGGAAAACAAACAGATCCATCGCCTTCCTTCCTTCCTTCCCCTCCTCCCTCCCTCCTCCCTCCCTCCTCCCTCCTCTGTCATTGCTTCCTCTCAGCCTTTCCGCCTCCTGTCACCTGACGTCTGCGTTCAAACGTTGAGAAACAGCGAGGTAATCGCCCGTTTTTACGCAGAATCCATTTGTCGACAACAGCAAAATCCTGATTTTTTCCCCCCCTTCTTCTCTGGCTAATCGGACAAATGTGAGCGGTGCGATTTAGCACCTTTGACATTGGGGGGCGGCCGGCCAGGTGGATTACGCTCTGGCGATTTGTCGTGCGTGTTGGAAATTAGCTTTGTCGTTTTGAAGATGAAAAAAATAATGAGCGGATTAAGGAGTGAGGATCAGCTCACCGGTGGACCTCCGTGATACCCGAGTGTACAATTACCACAAGTGACAGGGCGGCTGGTGGAGCGCTCGGCTCAGCACTGCGCTCTCTGTGACCGGATGCTGCAGCCAATTGAAGTTAATTGGGCTGCTGTGGTTTAAAAAATAAAGAGGTGGGGGGGGCGTTGTCCTCTAATTTCCCGGCTGCGCCCCGTCATTCCACCTGACATCTGCTCCACTGGCTCGCTCTCACACACACTGAGGAGGCCGCGGTAAAAACTAAATACACATCATTTAATATTTAACCCCATATGTTGTGTTTTTTTTTTTTATATATATTTTTGATTATTTCTATTTTATTCTTCCTGAGGGCACCTGTCCAAAAGGATCAATGAAGTTTTATCTATCTATCCATCTATCCATCTATCCGTCTATCTATCTATCTATCTAAATGACCTTCAGGTGAGAAAAGTAGCCGAATACAGCAGAGAAAGAGGCAGAGATGCAGCGTCCTCATTAAACAAATAAATGAATAAATAAATAAATAAATAAATGCGAGCTCATTCATTTGAAATAACAGATTTTAGAGGTCAGCTTGGGGCCACAAATGGCAATTTATTCACATTATGGAAGTCATTTACTAAGTAATTGGTTTGAAACTGAAATTCTGTCTTTCTCTCTCTCTTTTTTCATTCTTTCTATTCTTTGTTAACCCCCACGTGTCCTCTGACCGTCAACTCATCGACTAATAAGCTGGTTGCCTCCCAGTGAGGAGGTTTGTGGTGATGATGCAGCAGCAGCGTCTGATGATGAATCACAGATGGGGGGTCGGACGCCATCAGAGGAAGAAATGCGTGTGTAAAGTAAAGTGTGTGAGTAAAACGGCCGCCAGATAAAAAGACTCATTCTAGCCTCGCTATTGTCTCCAAAAGATATGTAGGACACGTCTCTGGACTGAGAGGAACAACCCCCCCCCATATCACACCGCCTGGACACATCTGCACACAAGTCCTCACTAATGACACACTGCATTAATGCACACATCCATCCTCGTCCACCCTCTGTCTCACACACACAGACACACACACATATATATCAAATGCTTTAATCCTTTGTTTCACGCTTGGATTCACTTTCCAAACACATCTTGCACTGATCCTCACAGAGCGATGACATCAATCAAAAAGCATTTCCCTCTTTTCTATAAGTGCTCACACCGGTGTCTGCTTTCGGTGTGTTCCCCCCCACCATCCCTTCCCCCTCCACCACCCCCCCCAGCAGAAGGAGCCGACTCCAGATATCAGTGTAGGTTGTGGTTTTTTTTTTGCCAGCCCGTCTGTGTGTTTGTCCTCATTTCTCCTCACACGGCAGAAACCGGCCAAATGAGTGCGCTCTCATGTGCTGTGGAGTCGATGCAGGAGGCCAACCAGTGACGTCACGCTGAACAGGCAACACACACACACACAATTGGGTTACGTTTGTCCTCAACACATGCAATAGAAACCACGGCCATGAGAGCAAACACACCTACGCCACAAAGACAATTTGGGCAGACAATAGCTTAATCCCGATTCCTAATCCGTTCAGATTTTCCAGATATGCATAACCTAAATACTAGCATGTGGATTTACGGCGCAGATCCCTTTAAAACCTGACTTTTTTGCCACTCAGCCGGTATTATCTGCTCCATGACACACTGCCCAGGTCTGACGAGTGACACAGATCACACAGCTCCATTGTGCTGCAGGGATTATTAATGTATACATGTTCTCTCTGACTAAGGACTCTATCACCAGACATCTTGCTATCTTTGGCTTAAGCGTACAGCTGTTGCTATAGTTATGCCAGACATAGGATGTGACGTTGTGGTCAGTTGCTGGCAGAAGAAGCAGAAGGATGCGATATTAGCACCCATCATCTTGCTGGATTTGGCTTTAGCATACAGTTGTTGCTATGGTTACATCGGGCAAAAGATGCGACTCTGTGGTCTATGGCCGAAAAATTGACAGGGTATAAACGTGTAGGTGAGCAGATTATAACTTCACGATTATAGTGGGCAAAAAAATGTCACGATAACAATATCACGATTTTTTTCTCTTTTGGCTGATTATTTACAATCAAAATACCTATCTAAGGTGGTAACAAGACAGTAACTACAACTGCAGACAAAAAATAGGCTGTTTTCAAGTGGCACTGGATCATTTACACAATATTATCATATGTTCATTCTTAACACGATATTGAAATTTCATTTTTTAATATCACAATTATCATCAATATATCGCGACAGCACTGGTTCAAATGCAATGAGGCTATGAAGAGAGCATTGTTAGCGCTAAGAACTACAGAACACGTGTTGGTAATAAAAAGAGTAGAAGAAGAGCTGGAACAATGGAGCTAATATCTTGATAATATCCATCTGGACCTACAGGCACACCACACCACCACAGATGCTGACTCAGGGTCGTGAAAGTGGCGCGATGTGCTGGCCAGCTGAAACCCGAGGGCTGAGATAAAAGCAAGGAGGTGCTGCGATAAATCACCAGCTAAACATTTGTCCGAGGGTAGCCGGGACGCTTTGGATCATTCCCATAAAAGGACCAATCGAGTGGTGATGCAGCGATACACTCGTGGAACGGTGGAAGAAGGTGGAAGAGAAACAGTCGCGGAAGAGGAGTAAACATCTACACACACACACAGAAAGAAATGAAAGAAACTATCAAAAGGATGAAGGGTGCGCTACACCACACAAGTGAGTGCGAGAAGAAGAATGACGACACTGAATAAACACAGACTGCAGAGATGTAAGGAGGAATAAGTGTTTGCTTATGTTTGTGTGTGTGTCAGAAAAGAAACACATGCCAGTCTGCAGCTATCTGCTCAGACAAAACACGCCGACAGTGACAAAGAGTGGCCAGAAAATACTCAAATGCATGTGCTCACCCCTTGCTTGCCCCTCACACACACACTCACACACATTTCTGTTTACATCACAAAACCCAGACGACTCGTACAGACACATCAGAGAGGGAGCACCTGCGGAAACCTGAGTGGACCCACACCTGCAGCCATTCATCCCCCCGTCAGGGCAAGTTCTTTTTGGACAAACCAGGTCGTCGCCACGTGAGTGAGAATCATCGCTGGTGTTTAACTTTGCCAACGTTGGTGCGACAGGAAGCAGTGCTGGGAAACTGGATTTCCCTCAGGATGAAAAATTGAATAATATCTTCTGGGCTGGTGGGGTCTGATACAAACACGGCGCACGAAAAATCTTTGTTCTTTTGTTCCTTTTTTATTAATATCTTTAGGCAACAAACAAACGACTGTGACCATGTATGGTGAGAAAGGTCCTACACACGCACACACACACACAAAGAACTACATCACTGGATAGTTTTACAAATTAGTCATCTGGTTGCCATATCGTTGGTGTTGCGCAGCGAGGCGGGATGCTAGCTGAGGTCAAAGACATGTTAGATGACATCAGGGTAGAAGCAGGCTGGAGGTCTGCCACGTTCAACCTCACACAATGGAGGAGGAAGAGGAGGGAGAGGAGGGCTTTACTTTAGTAACCCCTCTAACCCCCATCTCTTTCCTCTCCTTTTCTCTCTCTGTCCGTCTTGTCTTTCTCTGCCTTGTCATCCGTCTATATTTTACTTCTTTCTGTGCTTGGAAACGAGGAGCCGTGTTCTCCTCGCTGTCCTGGAGGGGAGTTTTTGTTGCTTCGTCTCATCTTTCAGGATTCCAACCGGCGCCTCAACCTCCTCCAGCTAAAAAAGTGAGAAAAATGGAAACTGTCTTTTGTTTGGGCTCGGCTCGATGACTCATGAATAAACTATAGGAGCGATATAAGGGGAGACCGCACAAGGCTGTGAGACAGAACGCTATCGTCGCACTATTGCACTTTTGGAGGAAACACGGAGAGGGTTTTATACCCTTGATCCTAATGAAACCACTGTTCCATTAATCTCTCCCGCCAGAATCCAATCTCATTAATCCTGGGCAGTTTCTTTCCCGCTCTCCATTTCATCTGCATGCATTCGCTCTAACATTCAAACCAGTGAGGTCACCAAGCCCGGCGGCCGGCCAGGTGTGACCTCTCTGACCTCTGCTGAATTTGGTGACAGCGCAAAGCCGCAATAGTGCATTGCCGGCAGACTTACAGTCCCTCTTCATCCACCAGCTGTGACCGGACGCCCCTGATGTGGCTTCAAGCTTGGAGGTGTAATTGCGTAGGTGAGGAGTCAAAGGTCAGCCCCCAGTCATGGCCTCTTTTGAAGCTGGCGGCCCCCCAACTGTGAGATAAAAGGCCCTGGAGCGCTTTTTGTGTCATGTGTGACCTTAGCATGTCGACGGACGGCGAGCTACAAAGTGGAACATCTGGTCGGCTGACTCAAGAGCTCAGACAGAAAGATAAAGTAAGGGTGCCAGCATCTGATATTGATATCAGTCCGATATCAGTAAAAAAAATAATAAAGAGAATCCCAATATCGGTATCACATGAAAAGTGAAAAAGTTGTATCAGGACACCCCTAAAGAAAAGTACAAAATTAAATGAATCAGAACATTGCAACAGATACTACTCATTTAAAATCCTCACTCTGTGATCAGCACCGGCTCCCTCATCCATAGACGCTCCATAATACAATCCCCCAGGTCATCCAAAATATCCGAGGCTCGACCTTGGTCATATAGCCTGAGGAGGCCAAGAAGATCATCATGATCAAACAGACGGTCCCAAAGGAGGACGGATGCACGGAGGCCTGAGAGGAAAGCCACCAAGTACCAGGACCTGGTCCAACAATACAGGGACAAAGGGTGGCAGGCCTGGCTATCCCCAGTTGAGGTCGGCTGCAGAGGCATCAGCTGTCCGTAAATTGGGGGAGGCAGCTTAGAGAGCCGCTTGTTGGTTCTGGAGTAGGAGGGAGGCGTTAAGCTGGTGGCCAGGAGAAGATGGGTAGCGAATAGCCATCACTACCAACCCGCTAACTGGGGGGCGTTGTGGTTCAGGGTGGAAGCGGCCAATGATAGTTAGATGCCACTTGACGACATCTTCTCTTGGCCGAAAGCTACAGTCAACCATCGAGTGACTGAGGAAAGTAGCATCTAGATGTATTCAATGGATAGCAATGTATCCAGAGATGAAAAGATGAAGAAAAACCCACAAAAGCACGTCCGGCCTCCAGCTGTTGGGAATTCCAGCTCACAACTGATCTGAGGTTTGATCCTTCAGCAGATGACGGATGCTTCCTCCTGCGGTCGGTCTGATAACAATGTTTACGCCGCCTCCGCTCCGCCGACCGTCCAAACCAGCGAGAGGCAGAGAGTACCGTAAAGGCGCGGTCACGGCCCAGGCTAATTTCAGCTCAGCACCACAAAAGGAGAGCCAAGCTGGATTTCAAGGTGCTCAGTACTTAACAATGCGCTGCGCTGACACGACCCTGGAAGACACACCATTTCGAGAGATGGAATTTCATTCGGTAATGACGGTTGTGTGATATTTTAAGGGACTTGGCGCAGTTCCCTTGAAACACAATATGGCTGAACAATATGTTTTTCAGCCCTGAGACATGTTCTGCAACGCTCCTGCCGTGATATACTGCCAGCTGCAGGCTTAAACAACATTTTTACAGCTATGTGTGCGGCAGCGAGTCCTGCAAATCCAGAAAACCAGACAAATTAATCCATTTTACATTGTGTACAGTATCACATTTATTGTCGCAAATCATGACCCGCCACATTTCTTTTTTCCCCAAAAAATATTCAGAGAGATTACTAATGATTTATCATAATGCTGAGGCAACCTTTAAAAGGAAGCTGAGAGCTGCAAAATGAGGGTCTGATCTGGAGGGGGGCACGCTTTATAACACAGCTGGCCTTAAAGTAAGACATCTTATTTACACATTTCGAGCTCTACTGTAGCTGCAAGAAGTGCTGCAGAGAGAGACATCCTTTAACGAGCACAGTGACTCCAACAGGAAGTGTGTGACCGACACAGACGCTTGCTGACGCGTGACCGTGCTTTGCTTGCTAATGCAAAACACATTCCGCCATACCATAGCAGGACACACACACACACACACACACACACACACACACACACACACACACACACACACACACACACACACACACACACACACACACACACACACACACACACACACACACACATCGCCCAGTGTCGCAGTTGCCTCTGCAGAGACACACACTGTATTGTTGTGGACATAAACTCAGAATCCCTCAGCAGTGATACAGACCGAGCAGGCTCTTACAGAAGTGAACGCTTGTCTCTGCTCAGGACGCTCGGCTGCTTGGTCACACATCGCAGCACTGGTATAAAACCACTTCTAAGGCCTTATCTGGGGACAGGAAGCACACAAATGGCTCGTGTGGCCAGTGAATCAGGGAAAGTAAAGAGCCTCAGTGGTCCCTGGTGACCAGAAGGCTCATTATGTACCGTTGAGTGCTGGCCAGCGGGACCCAGCTGTACTTAGCTGAGGGTTTTGCCAAACACTGGTGTGTGCCTCATATTGGTGCTTGGCGTAAAAATCTGTTTGTGAAGTAACAGGAGACGCTAACCACATCAGTCCATCCTTCTATTTACTGTGGAAGCTTATCCAGAGGAGAATCTATAGCAGCGGGTGAAAGCGAAGCTTGGAACAGCCTCTATGGGTGTCCTGATACAACTTTTTCACTTCTGATACGATTGGTATTGGCCGATACCGATATCAGCACGAATCATACATACTTGCAGTCTGGAACAGACTGCTTCTATCGGAGTGTTTGTATCGGAGATTTTAGATGGAGGCCAATATAATCTGATACTCGTTTTTTCACATGCCGTCAGAACGCACCTGCTGGCTGAGGTGCTCTTAACCATGAGAAGTTCTTTGCATTTTTTCTTTAACAGCTAGATCATTTTACATCAATCTCCACTCTCCGGTTTCTCTGAGACGTCCTCTCTTGTGGGTACACAGAGTCCGTAAAGAGACCGCCAGGGTTTTCCCATCGCCGGAGTCGCCCGCAGGCCGTCGCTGTAAAGAAAACCGCCTCTTCATCTGTGCTGACACACGGCGCGCAGTGATTGACGAGGTACAGAGGTATTTATACAATGAGATGAGATCCAGCTCTGTGAGAAAACAGATAGTCGGGGAGCCTGCTGGATTTTTTCTTGCATGGTTTTATGCTTAACAAACAAACAAACAAAAAGGAGCCGATGTGTAATGACAAAACAGCTTAAAAAACAATCAACGCAATGCTTTATTTGTGAATATGGGGCTTCATTAATCTTGGTTGTATGGCCTGATAAGATGTTTAATGTTGGCGGTGTATCAGGCGGTCGAGTGGAACGGATGGCGGCGGCGGCAGCAGCATCCATCACCACAATCACAACGGCCATCTGATCCAACACAATAACACTGCAGTGATCTAACAAAACCTTGCTTTCAATTTCTGCGGCGGCTCTCGGCTTCCCGTCCTTTACCACCTCCGATCGGCTTCATCCTTCCTCTTGCCCGACACTGCTTCTTCTTCTGTTCTTTTTAACCTGATTCTGTCCCCCGCCTCGCCTCTATGCCCTCTGGCTCTTCAATCAATATCCTCCCCTCTAAAAATCCCAAGCATAATTGTC
>CAESWR010000943.1:117978-128407 GCA_903171835.1 Mullus surmuletus
CCCCCCCCCCCCCCCCTTCCCTCAGTGAACCTCTCAGTGAAGGATCTAACGGGCTTACAGAGGAATTGGACCCAGACGGTTCTTAGTAAGAGGTGAGCTGAGGTTTGCCTCCCTCCGCTCCCAAACCAGCGCGTACGAGAGCGGGTGGAAGCTACACGCCGCCCGCCAACATCTGCGCGGCTGCGTTCTTCAGGGAGAGCCGACAAAAAAAATGCTGTCTCCGAGCCTCCGGGCGCAGTTTCAGAGGGATGAATGTTAACACTCTCTCTCCGAACGGAGGATGTAGGAGGTGTTACAGCCGGCAAAGCCACAAACAAAACACAGCCAACCGCAACGTCTGTCAGGCAGACGCCGGGCCTCGCGTTCGCTCGCCGTTGTCCTGCGGTCTCCGGCCCGCCGTCCACTCGTCCCCATAAAAGGGGAGAACAACTGAAACGTTTGCTTGTTCTAAACGACTCAAACACATTCCACACACACCCACGAGTCAGAGAGCCATCGAAGCGGGCAGCGGTCGGGATGCTCGCCGTTCTGCTGGGATATGTGGACGAGAGGCTGCAAGAGTCGGCAGTGGCAATGTTATCCATAGCTCCACTGCACGATCATCATCCGTTATGGTGTGTTCCATTTGTGTTCCATTTTGAGTTCCGAGTCGGAAGTTTCAACAAAGTCAGAATTCCTCACTTCACATGAGTTCCCTCACCCCTCTGATAATCTGTTTATGTAGCACTTTTGATTCGTTTTTGTACCAAATCATTTGTAAGGATAGTATTGTTCGACATCCGTACCTGGAAATGCTGTTGTAGTGTAATTCTAGTTTTTCATGCTTTATGTAGGAAATACAAGTCATGTAACTGGAACGCCGATAACTTGGGCCTGACATCATTCCCAGCTATGACTCCCAACTTCCGAGGCATTACCTAATGTAGAAAATGCTTTGGTCTCGCTGGGGATAACCACAAGCCCTGTTTCCAGCTGGCATCACCATGTGTTTTGGGTGATGGGACTTCAATGGGATAGTGTGTGAGCACAAGAAAGAACAGGTGAAAACACACTCAAAGCAAATTGAGGACGGATCCTCTCCCAGCAGTCTGGAACTGATGCTCCTCTGGACGGTGGTGGTGCTGGCCACAGCAGGAAGACATGAGCATTCTCCTCTGCTTTGTTCGCCACTGGACTTGTTGGAGAAAGCTTCTTCCACCACTTCCAGGTGTAAACTTGGTGTTAAGAGTTTTAAAACCCCTGAGAATTCATTAAGGTGAAGCTGCCTACAAACAGAGCCGGGAAGCGCTGGCAAAATATTCTTTTTGTTCTCGTTTCAACCTGCTCAAAGTGAGGAGATGATTACAGAACGCCTCATATTAGCACCTAATCAGAGCCGGAGAAACCAGCACATTTCAAAGCCAATTTACTAAGTGTGACCGATACTCCGACACAGCATAAACCGCTCAGGCAGCAAACGATCTCGCTGATTGTTTCTAATGGAAAACCTCTGGAGTAAATGTTCAATCAATTCTGTTTGAAATCCCCCATCAAAAGATCCCATGTTTGTGGAAGCAATGTCAGGACTGCTAATGGTCAAAAAACTCTTACAGGTCTTGTAGGAGCAATTTTTTCTCCTGAGCGAGACATTCACGTCTCCGGACTTCCAATGGAAAAAAAACCAAAACAGGCAACAACAAAAAGACGAACAAGATCAAACGGTCACTTCCAAGGAGAGACTAGAGGGGCGGCCATCGCTGGGTCTGCTTTTGCACTTTATACACACACACACACACACACACACACACACACACACACACACACACACACACACACACACACACACACACACACACAGGAGTCAGCCAGGGGCCAAATCCACAGTATAACTCAACAAACAGGCCTCGAGACAAGGGAAGGGGAAAGGAGTATCTGTGTGCAAGTGTGTGTGTGTGTGAGTGTGTGTGTGAGTGTGTGTTTATTTATGGTGGCAAAGAAGCCGAAGTCAGGGGTCCAGCCAGCGGCCGATTCACGTTGCCCTGAAGAGAAACACAGATTGATGGCAGCCATCCTCAATCTCTGTATCCATCCATGCAGGTTTCAGAAAAGGCCCCGAGGTGGAGCCCTGAGGAACCCCGAGGAAGACGCCGCCTGTACACAGGTCGCCATGTCAACTTTCCAGGAGGAAATAAAATACACATCAGCTCCAGGAGTAAATAAAAACATCAGGAGAAAACTACAAAATCTGGGAAAGGAGAAAAGACAAACACACACACACACACACCATCTTTCCTTTCCTTTTCAAGGCACAAACAGACAGCAAGTGCTTTTAGGGATAATATTTTCGCTTGTCTGACTCAGAGAACCAGGAGTGTCATCCTCACCGTTACCGTGACGACCTAGAGAGAATGCCTTTCTTTTTTTTCTTTTAACTGCTCTGCAAGGCGAGATCAATATGCAGCAGCAGAAAGTGAAGCGATTGCAAATTCCCTTTCAAAAGTGCAACATCGGCACACAAGCAAAATATTTTTACCTGAGGGGGGGCGAGTGTGTGTGTGTGTGTGCGTGTGGAAGGGGGGCTCAAATTGTGAGCCGGGATGCTTCTCGTTAGCTTCTGTGCTGAGGTGTTTGCTGCATCCGCTGATCAAAAAGCCAAGCAGTGTGTGTGAGTGTGTGTGCCTGTGTGTCGGAGCACATGATGTATCTCAACAAGAAGAAAGATGCATAAAACGCAAATGCTGACAGTCTGACAACCTGTTTTTTGGTTGTTGTTTTTTTTTTAGGCGGATAAGAGGATATTTTACCGCCTTGAAGCTTAACGATCCTCCCATATTTAGATACAGGCGTGTAAATAATCCCTTTTTGTGGCTTTGCTGCAGAATTTAACCAACAGAAGAAGATCGTTCCATCTGTACTTAAAGATAAAGATGGGAATATGCACCTTCGTCCTCGTCTTTCCTCTCTCCTGGTTTGGCTTTGAATGAAGTGATCTGGTCGTTACGGTGCAGAGATTTGATGTCCCGATGGCTAAATATAGACAGGGCCCGACCATGACAACAGCAAAATCAAATTCAGCTCGCCTCATCAAATTAGACAACATGGAGGGGACGCGGAAGCAGGTCAGATGGCTGGCTTAGACAGACACACGCACACACACACACACTGTACAATTGTCAATTAAAATAAGAATGGAGGCTGCACTACTGAGCCTTTGGAGAAATTTTGCACTTGTGTGTGGTGTGTGTGGTGTGTGTGTGTGTGTGTGTGTGCTGGTTGGCAGGCTTCAATAGTGTGGCGCTTTCTGCCACTTGTTGGCGTTCGCCGTGTCTTCCTGCCGGTGTGTGTGTGGAGCGTGTGTGTAGTTTGTGTCTGCTCTCACTGCAGCAGACGAAGCCTCGATGAAATGAAATCATGAGCTAACGAACAGAGCGTGGCAGGCCGAAACTACCACTTATTTTCATTAGTTATACATCTGCCGGTCATCTTCTCGATCAATCCGGGAAGCGGCGAGGAAAAAGCCGGTAACGGTTTCCTGTGGTGCACAGAGCAATCGTGAGTCTGGGGTTTTTTGGGGGGGTTTGGGGGGGGTGGTACCAACCAGCAGCAGTCCAAAATACAAATCGACCCAAGTGTGTCAGTCATTACCAAGAAAATCAGTGTACTGCAGCCGTCAACTTTCTCGCCATGCTTGAAATTGACTTTAATCAATGACGGATTGTTCCGTGTGACCCACATTTCCCGAGGACCAAATCATCTAATAAACGCCCACAAACCTGCTGACAAATTTTAAAAAACCTGCTCCGACTGCAACAGAATCTGCCAATGTGGCGATAGTGCCAAAAAATGAACAGTTACAAAAAAAACAAAACAAAAAAAACAAAAAAATGAAATAGTTACAAAATTTATGAGAAAACATCCTCACAACACAAACAAAAATCCTCTTTAGATATCAATGATTATAAATACTGAAATAAAATTCTGTGTCACTGATCACATGCGGTCACATATGTGTATTTCTATATATTTGTGTGTATTCTCATGATAATATTTCTCTTTGTATTTGTATTCCATATCTATATCCATTTTCCGCCAGAAAAACAGAGCTGATTTTGTCCCTTGTTCACTGTATGTGGAAATGACAATAAAGTATCTTGAATCTAATAAATACATAGATAAGTAATAATGAATGAACAGATAGTTATAAATAACTCGCTCACAAAACTTTTCCACTTATTGCATCAAATTTTTTTTTTAGAAAAGACGCCACATAATCCAAGATTTTTCCCGGTGTGAATCACAAAAGTTTTCTGGAGAGCTCGTCTCTGGCCGAGAGCCGCTGCAGCCCGCCTCCTGCTCGCGCTTAACGAGTTCCTGAGACGAGGCCAAAGGCCAGCGGTGGGGAGAGGACGCGAGGAATGGACGGCGGCCGGCGCAGATTCGACAACTGAACTCCAACTGTCATTGTGCGACGACACAAACACACACACACACACGGGATGGGCGCGCAGCCACAAACGCTGACCGCAGCCCTCTGTGGTCTGAGAGCTCAATGTGAAGAATGTGGAGAGTCAGAGGACTGAGACATGACGTGTGTGTGTGTGTGTTACATTAGATTAGGGGTCAGATGTATCTGTGTCATTGTTCCTCCCAAAGTGCCAGAGATTCCACAAGTCACACTCTCGTAAAAAAACAGCAGCAAAACTAACGAAGTGAGTGAGTTTGTGTCTGACAAGAAGTTAACGTCAGATCACAGACGCGCTTACAGGAAGAGGCCGCTCACCTGCTGCCCACACGCTTATCAGCAAAACGGGCGCCAGAGAAAACACGGCAGGGATTACGCTCGACTTTGAACACGCATAAGAGCAGAGCGAGCGTTCACACATCATTACTCAGGAATGAAGATTGGAAAGAACCGCTTTTCCTGCCTATAAATGGATACTGGAAGCATGACGAGCTCGCGCAGCAGCGGCCTGACTCCGCAGCGGCGAGGAAAAACGTGCTGTTTGTTTTTACTGGTGGCGTCGCCCTGTATAACTCCGCATCTGAGGCCAACTCAATCCTCTACTCTGTGTCTTATCTACCGCAGTAAATGCAAATAAGTCGCCGTTTGCAAACAGCTGGTGAGCGTGAACGCAGCTGGTCAAAGTGCGGCACGGAAGTCGGAGTGAATCGCTCTCACTGCACTGGATGGATACTTTTGGGATACTTCACAATTGCCAAAGCACCCAGTACCCAATTCACATACAGTACACATATTTCTATTTTCAGATGTTATTCTTAGATGCTAAAAATAGCACCGGACACACAGACAGGCACTATTTAGTTTCAGTTTATGCTTCACTTTCCATTTTTGATCTTATTTATTTGTTCTTTGTATAACTGTGCATGGAGAACAAAGCTATACCGAAGTCAGATTCCTTGTTTCTGCACAAACGTGGCCAATAAATCCAATTATGATTCTGCAACAGAACTCATTTGTCATGCTTTGATATCATCTATAAGCTCTCAAAGTTTTGTCGGCCTCCTCGATGCAGCTGAGTGTTCCTGGGTGAAAATTTTTTTTTTTTTTCCACCGGAAGTCGGTGCTGCCACCTCAGCCGGCCCGGCGCTGCGTGTGAATCCCCATGGAGATGATTGACAGCCGATCCCGAGCTGAAGTCAGCCGGTGGTTGTCACATGTTTCGGAGGCTCCCTGCTGCTCCTCGCTCCTGCCTGAGGGGCGTCGGCGGCGTCCCGATTTGCCCTCCTTCGCTTCCCTCATCTCTCCCTTCCCGGGATGCGCAGCGCTGTTGAATAATTCTGGAGGCAGCGGCGGCGGCACCTCCGAGCGTCTGCTGGCGCCGAGCATGCGGGCTGGAAACACGTTTTACGGAGCCCGAGCCAAGTCTGCCCAGTTAAGTTTTATATATATATGGAAAAAGGGGGCCGACTTTCTACAAGCCGCGATAGAAAAAGCTTTTTGCTCGGGTCTTTCCCTCCCATACCGGAGTGGGACACCTCAGGGGATGAGCTGAAGGGGGGGGTAACTTGGCCTTGTTCTCCAGTCTGCTCTCCTCTCTGGCGGCGTGTTGTGCTGCGGCCGAGCCCTGCAGCGCCGCAGCAGATTTGAAAAGCCCTCTCTCCTCTCCTCACGGTTAAGTTGATGGGTCACAGCGCATTCCAGACATTTTCTCTCGGCTGTTTGTTTTCCACCAGGAAGGCTCGCAGCGCTGCCTGCACCGCCGCCGCCACCGCTGCAAGAGGCCCCCGCTCGCCTTTGATCTGCACATCACACCTGACTGACTGGGCCACGAATGAATAATCGACACCGAAAAAGAAAATACATATCAAAGTTGATTCTTTGGTCTCAATTGTGTTTTGTTTTCTTTTTTTTCAATTTTCTCTTCAACTTCAAAGTTTAAAATTCCTGCACACGTTCTTTCGGTGAGATGCTGCATACAGGGGCGATGTAATTGGGCCGTCTCTCTTGGCAGCAGCAATGCTACACTGAAAAAGTTTCAGCAGAGTCTTCCTGTTTCTGAGAAATTGGGCCAAACTACAAAGTAATTCGGTAAATTGAGGGTGTAAACCCACATAAAAATACTGCTTTTCCAACTTCAATTCACAGCAAACAATACGGTTTGTTTCTGGCGAATTATAAAATCACACAATTTGATTTGCTTTTCTGCAGGATCTGTGTGAGGAGCTGCACATCAGCCCAGAAACCGTGCAGAACTAGAGGAGAAGATCCCAAACAGTGAATGAATTACGTGTGCCTCATCAACTCCTTTGCTGCCCGGCTCCTCTCGGGCCTGACGTGCAGCGCAGGTGGAGGTCAGAGAAGGTCAAGAGGAGCTGGTCGGTGTCAACAGGCCTGACCAACACACCCATACACACACAGTCTTTGTGTTTAAAGCTCTTCAGCTAAACCACAAACATCATTAGAGAGTCCGCGGTGTGTTTGAGATCTGATCAGAGGCCTCTTAAGGTGTTCTCACCAGCTTATCATCGCGCCCGCGGCCCCGAACGGTGAAGCACTCAGTCGCTGGCGCCGGCAGCGGCATTGTGAGGAGTTCAAAAACACGATGTTATCACTGATGCTTCGCTTGTTATTTCCTGAATAGCAGGATCACATTAAACATGGCAGGCGGGCGCAGATCTGCTGCTGACATGTGTGAATGAAAGTGTTGGTTGTGTGTGTGTGTGTGTGTGTATGGTTGGGGGGGATTAGGAGTTGTGAGGACGCGGCGGCGGTGCTGGCGGTGTGTCAGTAGTATGACAGCTGAACTGAAGTTCCTGCCTTTACTGGAACACTCGAGGAAACGTGAATTCCTTTTGCGTTAGAGCATTAATGTGTGAAAGGGCACATGTGTGCGGCGCGGCGCGGCTCAGATGTCGGGGCGTTATCTCCCCGCCGCAAAAGAGGGAGATGAAAACGGCAGATAAAACTGGGGAGAAGGCAACTGCAACTGCTCAGTGGCCTCGGCCCGGCGCCCGACCTCCACCATCACCGGCCTGAAAACATCTTCTTCACCTCAAGTTGATATTAAACGTACACTTCCTGTCTTCAAAACAAAAGCACCAATCCTTTATAAGGTATACGGGTTACATTTTTGCAAACACCCAGCAGCCAGCTATCTTGAGAGCTGAAAAGCTGGTGCAAAAATGATGGTTATCACATATTTGGAATCTCCATGGTCACATTCTGGCCTCAAAAGTTGTATCAAAACCTATGAGAGTGATCTTGTAATGCTCTCAAAAGTGCATGAATCAGGAGTTTAGAGTCGTAATCACAATCAAAAGATTGCTGTATCTTTTTCACCTCGTTGATAATAAACGTATACATCCTGTCTTCAATACAAAAGCACCAATTCTTTATAAAGCAGCCTATGTTTGTTTTTTTGGTAAACAACTGGCTGAATAGCAGGTCCAAAAATGATGTTCAAGTAACCATGTATTTGGAATCTCCATGGTTACGTCCTGGCCTCAAAACCTTCATCAAAACGTATGAAAATGAGCCATTAAAGTAAAAAAAAAAAGAGAGGAAGAAGCAGTTTTCGACCTCTCCAATTCTACTCCCATTGCATTGTTGGATTATTCGCAGTTTTAACGCACTGTGGACCTTCAGCACGGAGATGTGTGATTTTGAGGCGCAGCATAATCTCTCCGTCTCCACAAGACGGGCGCCGGACAACCGAGGGATCAAACACGCCAGCCGAGGCATGAAGCAGGGCGGCGGAGCGCTCACACTCGCAGGGAAAGATGGAGGACTTTTTGCCCTTGAAGTGCGGAGCGCTTCGTGTGGTCAGCAGATCTGACACTGGCGCCCACGCGGCCCCCCCCACACACACACACACAGACACACAGCAAGGACGCTCATAACCTCATCACCAGCCCGACGGGTGGACGCAAGGACGCGCATGACATCCTGAGGTTACTTGTGAGCTCGTGCAAAGTGACGCACGTGTGTTCGTTTGCATCTAGTCCCACTTTTTTGTTTTCATGCGGAGGTGCAGTGGCCGCCTGCGGAGCTCTGCGTGGGCTCAGTGGCAGCGAGGACAGGACAGGACGGCGGCCAGGGCAGTCCTCCTGCTCATGCTGGAGGACGGCAGCCATGACCACGGGCGGACATTTCAAAAAGGGCAACACATGCGGCGGTAAATGGGTTTGGTGAAGTAGGTCAAGTGAGATCAACATGAGCAATAACGTGAGGCGGTGGAGCGACACGCAGGGGCGTGAACCGCACCGTGACCCCCCCCCCCTCAACACACACACACACTCACCTACAAATTTGACACAACCTTTACGGCGAGTGATATTGATCGGACATTGTTCCTCACCAAAACACGATGTATTCCTCAGCTGTTTATTGTCAGACACACTCAAGAAGCACTCAGAAGTTGTTAGCGCTCAGATAACGAGTGTCACCTGTCAGTGGCGGCGCCTGTTACAAACACTGAGCGTGTGTTTCTATAATTGTTAACGGCCGGGGCGCACAATATTGGCTTTTTGCCGATACCTGACGCCAAGGTTTTCAAGCTCTTTTGGCTGATATCCAAAGCATGTACACACACATTGCATGGTGTTTCCCCATATATGGGCTCTGCTCAGGCGGCCCATCCAGGTAAATCATGACACACCCAAGGAGATAAAAATCAGAATTGACTATAATTATTTTTCATGCACATTTTTTTGTCTGCCTAGTTTATTAGCGAACATGTGTTTGCGCGGTACGGGCTTTAAAACAGCTCCCGACATGCTCAGATTAGATTAGATTCAGCTTTAGTGTCTTTGCGCATGTCAGAGGTGCACAGACAGAATGCAGATTTTACACGACCACAAGTGCAGAGACACTAACTAGAATAGATTAGATACTCTAGGTGGATGATTGAAATGAGTGTGTGTGTGTGTGTGTGTGTGTATGGATGCACACTGCAGGATTTACAGTGAGAACGGTCATGCAACGCAGATTAACGGAAGAAAAGCTGCAGCTGATAATGCACTAATAACACTCATAATACACACTTTGCGCCAAGGTGTGTGTCTACTTCATCACGTCACCTGATCACTCATATCAGTGACTACGTTTACATGCAGTTAATATGCCTTTTCCAACCGGAACATTGGCAAAAACGTGGCTGCTTTGATCGGGATATCCCAATTGATTACCATCACCATGGATACAGGAATAACCCTGTTTGCTCATGCATGGAAACGGCTTGTTCCCAATGTTTCAGTAATCAGAATATGGACCTTAACCTGAGCGCCACCACCGTGAGCTGCTGCTGCTGAAATAGCACCAAAGTTGCATTCACGGCGGAGTGAAATGAAAGAGAATGGCTTGTCTCGCTGGCATATTTGTGGCAGCAGAGAGTTGAAAAGAATAAGAGGGGGAAAAAAAGCAACTTTTGGGCATCTCAAGTTTCAGAACAAACTTTCAAAAGTGGAGCGTCCGCAGGGCTGCGCAGCCTCAGTCTTTGGGTATTTTATCAAGAGAATGGTTTGACATGGTGAAAAATACAATCAAATGAATAGAAATTGAATGTTGGGGGGGGGGGGGGCCTTTATTCCAAAGATCCTCTGAAGGGGAAGGTTGTTGATGAGCATGTGCAGGAACGTTTTTCTCGCCCACACAGGAGGGAGAGATTTCTTCCTAGATATTACATATTACATTCCATACTGTACCACACCGACACGTTAAACATTCATGCCTCCTATAAGGGACAGAGGCAGGAAGTTGAGAGGGCTTGAAAATAAAACAAAGAGGCAGAACGAAAGGGGGGGTCTGGGGGGGGGCAACAAAGAGCAGTAAGTGGCACTCTGGATATTTGCAGCAGTAAAACTAAACCCGCTGCTGTGATTTTCTTTATTTCATAAAACTGAAAGGACACCCTTGACGGACATAAAAACAAGTGGGATGAAACTTCCATGTAGACTGATTCGCTTATACGGACAAAAGGAAGGGGGGGGG
>CAESWR010000943.1:143000-162802 GCA_903171835.1 Mullus surmuletus
GTGTGTGTTGGGGCTCCATCCCATCAGGAGGGTGGTGTGTGTGTGTGTGTGTGTGTGTGTGTGTGTGTGTGTGTGTGTGTGTGTGGAGGAGAAATCACAGTCCATCAGCTACTCCTTCCGTTTCTTGTCTTATTGTGGGAGTTTGTCCTGCTGCTGGTCTGCAATGTAAATGGATAAAGCGATGCTGTGTGGGATGTGAAGCAGAGCTGCAGCGGTTTAATTGATTAACTCGACCAGTAAATTGAATGATTATTGAAGTGTGAGGACGGATTCTGTTTCCAGGCTTTAGCTTCTTGATTGTGAATATCTCATGTGATTGTGCAACATCATTGGGATGTGTGGCACCAACACAGCTTGTGCGTTTTTCGATCTCATCCACCATTCAGACTAATGGGATGAGTTGCAGCTATTAAGTGCAGCCCGCCTTCCGACTATCAACAAACACAACCTGCAGCACTCACTGTGCTTCCGTGTACGACGAGCTTAGCTGCCTGGAAAGCTGAATGGCCTAAACTTATCAATGGCTTAGATTGGTTTTGATCGATTCGCAGCTAAGCTCATGCAATGGATCCAGATGCTGGCATGCCATCTGCTGCTCATCCTCAATCATCCTCCTCCTCCTCCCCTCCTTCCCTCGCGCCGCCTTCACCACAGTGTGTTCTGGGACCAGGCTATCATCAGAGCAGCGGTCTATTTTAGACTAAAACTCCATTTACCCACTTAATCTGTGTCTCCGTCGCCAGGAGTTGAGTTCCTTCCGTCGCCCCGCGCAACAAACAGTGGCTCAATCATCCTCCGAGCTCCCAGGTGATCGGAGGGACTTCAGATAAATAGAGTCACATGGTGGGGGTTTGGTGTCTCCTCTGAAGTTGTGGCGCTTCTTTTCAAGTGTCGGCTGGGCTCGGCGCCCTTTTTGAACTGTGTGAAGGAGCCGGGCTGACAGTGCGCCACACTGGGGATTGTTTCTAACACGCATCTGCTGTAGTTGTGAGATTACAGAGGCGGCTTCACTACCACAACAAATCTTCGCTGTGCTGAGCTCCAGAGAGTGTCGCCTCCCTCCCACCTACGGTGATGCGCACGCCCAAGGGATCAAAGCTGTAATTAGCCTGGCATGGATTAGCAGTGGCAACTATTTTCCACTGTGCTCGCCCCCACAGTTGAGAGGATCACACAGGCTGCACGTACCCCCCCCCCACCCCACCCTGCAAGCTCCTATGTTCCCCTATAGAAGCCGTGCATCACTGTGGACCTCTCAAGACCACGCAAAAGATCAGACCCCCTCGAACCTCCCTCTGAGATTTGCAGTAAAATGATTTCTCTCAGCGGCTTAACGGCTGCTTGCTGTGCTCACAATTCTCCCGGAGACTCTTTCTTATCGAGACGCGTGCAGATCGTCTTGCAAATTAGCTGGAAATGCGGTTGGCGTTCAGGAGGGAGGGAGGGAGGCTGGAGCGCTGCTGGAGCGCTGCTGAATCACTGCGATGCCAGGTATGAGGTCTGTCTGTGCATCGGCTGTCTCTATGATGTACAGCCCCCCCCCCCATACACACACACACACACACACTCCCACCACCCTCCCTTCTGCTCAGACAAACAAGAATCATACTGCTTCTCAGGGAGGGGGCGGAGCAGGGGGCGCTCCGAGAGGTGTAGCAGCATGGTTTGTACTCTCTTGTTTGTAAATGAATCGATGCCTTCAAAGCTGATTGTGCAACGAGGGGTTTGGGAATCACGGGGGTTTTGGGAATCGTGCCCAAGCCAGTGATGGTATTATCACACAAGCAGGTTGGAAGGGTACAACAGGAGTGTGTTTCATCGCAGTGTTTTAGTGGGATGGGGTCAAATGGCTAATATTAGTCAGCTTTATAAGCTCGAGTTCATCATTGAGTGTCAGTGTCGCCCCATATTATTGGAATAGTCGTTTGTAAGTTGGTTTACATGTTGGAAGTTTCCCGATCTGATATTGATCTCGGATATCAGTCCAACATCAGCAACAAAAACAAAAGTATCGGATTATACCAGCCTGCATCTAAAATCTCCGATATAAGCACTCCGATATAAGCACTCCGATACAAGCAGTCCATTCCAGACTCCAGCACTTCTATGTAGAATATTCTTATGACTAACTATTGTTCTCTGTTTGAGTAATATCACTTGATCAAGCCTTTTCTAACATTCCATTATACTAAATAAGTACTAAAAGTATGTATAATTGGTGCTGATATCATATTGGATCAATATCAGTATTGGCCAATACTCATGGCTGCAATATTGGTATCGTGTCAGAGGTGAAAAAATTGTATTGGGAGACCACAAGTAAATTATTTATTATATGTATTGTTTTTATTTTTATTTTTTGTAATTTTATTTTTTTCTATGACATGCTTAAAAAAGATTGATGGAATAAGATCCAGGAAGTTGGTATCTCGTGCCCTAAAGGAGGAGGAGAAGCTCCCCATGTGATTGCAGACCACAATCAGGAAGACATGGAGCAAATGTTTAATTTTACTGGGTGAAAATCCTCATTTGATGTTCCAACAGAGGACCAACAGCTTTGTTTCCAACACTGCAGGTCTTTGCTTATATTCGGAAAGTGGCACCTGTACTACGCGCCGCTCGTCATGTAAGTGCTGACTCACTGGACGCCTGAGAATGTTTTTTATTATTATTATTATTCGCCTGAGCTCTCCAAAGTGAAGTGGCGGCGTGCTCCGTCATTGTTCTTCTGTGTGACCGGTTGATTGGAGCACACAGACTCTCACCGATGTCGAGTGCTGTTTGCAGCTCAGCCGTTCTTTATATATATTTTATAAGTGGTGTTAAGTGGTTAACCGTCCAACCCTCCCGAGAAGCATCCATCATTTCGGCGTTTACCTCAGTGCTTTCCGACGTCCCTCCCGGCAACATTAATGTCAGACAATTTGAGGTTGCATCGACTTTATGTACGACATTGACTTGGTTACATGGTTTAGGTCAAGTGTTTCTGTTAAACATCAGCGCCCTTTAATGTTTGGAGACCTTTGAGACGACTATTGATTTATAAAAACACCACACTGAACTGTAGTTGGAAAGGGGAACTAGAGGGGGGGGGGTTTTTAATTTCAGGTTTTCCATTTACTCTTAGTTTTCATTCCAACCAATATTCACTCGTGGATGTTGGCGACCAGCCACTTCATTAGGGACGCTCCCCTGATGGAATCTCAACCAATACAACTCTGCCTTTATGATGATAATTATGTTGAGTTCTGTTTGACACCATCATTGTAATGGTATCTCAAGGGCCTCTTGATCTAACACATTTTTCATTAATTCCTTTTTTTTGCGGTACCTGCACTGAGCGCACAGTCTCAGGTAGTATTATTAATCATGGCCCCCCTGGGGAGAGAGAATAAATAACAAATGTCTGCTCTTTATCATATTGGAAGGGTACTGATCAAAGCAGTCTGATCATTCTTCCCTTTAAAATGTTGTTTCACATCTGATTGATTTGCGGTAGAAACAGACTTGCTCCCTGCAGACGTGATTTCCGTCCTTCTGTTTGTATGGTGATAAGCCACAGCCATGAAGAAATCGTCGCTCCCTGCTGCTGAGCTGGACGTAGCCATGCCCAAACTTCAGTGCACTTTTTCCTTCCACCATGCAGTGCGTCTGTATGTGTGCGGGTTCCCATGGAAAAAGGGTTTTCGTTTAATGGTGTGGCGTGGTCGGTGTTTAAGCTCAGATAATGGCCGGCGGTCCTCGCAGATCCGCGCCTCTCCATGCAGCTTCACCTTCAAGTCTTCCAGCTCGCCGCTCTCCTGCTCAGCGTGCTGGTCACGACTCGGCACTCCTCTGAAGTTGAACAGTTGCCAAAGCCTAGTTGATTCGTGGAGCCTTTGAATTATAGCCAGTTATTTGTTGTTGTGATATGATGGAAAATTTGTGGAAGGAAAGTGGAGGCCTGTGCTGCGGCGAGCCGTGAGAGGTGTGTGTTGGCAAGGGAGGCGTCCTTCTTGTTCTACGTTTCCTCCACTTTGTTTGTTTTAGTGACATGCCAAAAAGCGGCAACTCACTTTTTATGTGTCCATTTATTAAAGAAAAAAACATGCATTTGAGTGTCTCATTGGCAAAGTAAACTCTGGCCGGCACTCAATGGCTAATGCTGATTAACTTGGCTGCGGCCCCTTGCAGAATTCCGTTATTGTAATTTCTTTGCATCTGCCGCAGCACAACACAGGCAACCGGAACGTCGCCCAACTGAGCTTCTAGCCTGATTGTCGTGAATAAGTAAACAGGTCTTTCCAGGCTACTTGTGGTTTGATTCGTCCGATTCATTGTTTTATAGATGGCAATGTCCACTCTCATCTTTGTTATTCTTGAAGCCCACTGGTTGAAAGTTAGCAACCCAACGGTTACATCTGCCTGTGGATTTCTAACACATCACAGTGATGGCAATATTGCCAAACATTACGTGGAATACTTTTTGTACGCCCTGTTTTTGTGACACCCGCCCCTACTAAAATGTTTAAATGCCATGTTGATTGCTAGATGCTAGCACTAATGTCTCGTTTGAGTCGAACGTATGCTTCCAGTTTGGTGGAGCACAAAATCTAGATCATCTACACATTAACCGACTTATGATTGTTCTACCCAGGTGTACCTCGAAATTCTCTAGAACGAGATAAGGTGTCTACATGAAGGTTATTAAACCAGACTAAGATGGAAATTCAGTTTTCTTAAGTGCATGTAAACATTGTTTTTCAAACCTGACTGGAGGAAGCCATCTTCATGTCCTAACCGTGATGAGTCCATGAGTTGGGAGGAGGTTCTCTGGACAATATTTTCTTGATGTTTAGATCTCAGAACCCCAACGTCTGGGAAGGCTGGAGTATTAATCCCATCCTCTATTGGGTGCAGACGGTCTTTCAGCCCTCCATGCTGCAGTCTGAGGTCTGGCCGGTCCTCTTGCCCCAGCACGGACGCTCAAGGTGGTCCATTGTCCATGGACTGCTTAGCGGCTTATGTGGCAGAACAGCAGCTCTCTTGAGGAAAGTTAAAGGCTTAGCCCCCCCCCCCCCCCCCAAACGCCACACACTGTCAGCAGCTACGCTAAATACTCCCGAATTAGTGGTTGTGTGTGTAGTTTGAACTGTCAGTGAACTTGTAACTGCCCACCCAAGCTTTCACGAAAATCCCCACCAACATGCCAGTCTATTTTTAACTTTTTTTTCCCTTTTTCTTTTGGAAGCTTGTGATATTCGTTTTGCAGAGTCAGAAGTGCACATTTATCTCTTTGGTGTTCTGCAATTCTATAGCCAGTCCCGGTGTAAGGCTGAGCATCATTACAATGACAGATTCAGATTTGCAACGTTTTGTAGAACTTGAACAGGGGTTCGTGAGGGAAATACCTAACAGCAAAAGAGCCCAAACGTGTGATGTGTTCTTGTCTCGGCAACCGTTTATCCATTTCACTTCACACTTGGCTGGTTTATTGCTGGGGGACCGTCGAGTGTGAACTCCTGTTTCGGCTAAAAGTCCTTCTTTCTGCGAGCACTTGCTGATGCTATTTATAGTCGGCCTTTGTCATCACTGGGCATTTAACCATCAGCTATCCCACTCTATTTCAGGCAACAATTTAGTCAGCCATGTCAGTACAAGTGACATAAGTTTTTGTGTAGCAGCGGCTCACTCAGTGGGAGTCCACCGCACATGACCCAAGATGCAACTGCAAAACGCCGGCGGTAATTACTGTTCTGTATTTAACCTCACAAATCATTAATAAAGGTTAACTACACATGCGTCCCTTTAGTCTTTGAACGTCACAAGGGTTCACCTGATTTGTTTTGGTGTATCCTTTGATCAGCATATGAAAAAGTTCATATTTTGGAGGAAAATCACAACCTTTCAGGTAAAACTTTGACAAACACGACTGAAATAACTGACCATTGCACCAAGGGCTCGGCAAATATGAGCAAATGTCTGGGGGATTTTGACGATGGCGGTAATTGGTTTTCCTTTTAAAGAATACTGCCCACGGAGCGCAAGGACAACTAATAAATGTGTTTTCTGTCACTCAGTTCCTGCCTGAGCCCATCTGTCAAGAATTGCATCACTACGTAAAGTCCTGTGATGGACAGAAAACCCACAATCGTACGCAGTGCAGGCTTGTCTTTTCCTCCTGTCAGGATAGAAATGACTTGTCAAGTCACTGCAGCTGTTACTACCGGGTCTGTACAGCGTCTGCTTATTAGAGTATTCATCTAAAAATAATTTTGCACACACAAACACTCGCAGCAGTCGACGACTCACTGAATCGGTACAAACAAACGTGCAGCCGAGTCAAGGCTGCGAGCTGCTGTATGTCAGGTTGTTCCAAACCTGGACCAAGTACACACGTGTAGGCAAGGTTACTGGGAGGCACAACAGACCTCAATACAGCCGGGATGAGTGTGTGTGTGTGCGCGCTCGCTCATGTGAGTGTGATGGTGGTGGATACCTGCATTTGCATAGAGAGCATTTGCCTCAGTCTGTGCCAGGCAGGGAGGAGGGGAGGGCAGGATGCTGTTGATATTCACCTGTGCTGTTTGTGTGCTGTGACCGTCCAATTGGTGTATCCCTATGTGTGTTTGTGCGAATGTGTGTGTGTGTACACTTTGTTGCAACACGGGCCCATCCCAACACGTCTGGCCCTGCAGCTGCAGCAGAGCTAATTTTAGCCCAGGATGTGCGTACGCCTCAGTTCCCCCCTCGCCTGGCCTATGAGAGATGAGAGGAGGATGAGGCAGAGCGAGTGGCCAATTTCTCTCTCTTTCTCTCTCTCCTCTGTTCTCTGCCATCATCACTCCTTCCTTCTCTACTTCTTCTTTTTTTTGTTTTGAATCTCCTCACTTTCCAGATAATATATTAAATTTTTGTATGTCTTCCTGTGTGTCCCGTAGGCAGTGGTATTGATTCGCGCAGGAATGTATTGACTGGTTCCCCGTCTGACAATGACCTTTACTCACCAAAAAACCCTGGCCTCTTGCTGAGTTTGTGTGTGTGTGTGTGTGTGTGTGTGTGTGTGTGTGTGTGTGTGTGTGTGTGTGTGTGTGTGTGTGTGTGTGTGTACCTGTCTAGACACTGTAACTTCAGATGTGATCTTTCCGCATTCAAAAGCATTCAAGGCAAGTTTCCAGCTGTTAAAAATTCCTCTCCAGAACTGCTGGCGACTAGCTGATTCTCGTCGACGCAGATTACGGCAGGCTGGTTTGCCGCGGTAAGGTATTGGAATTAACCCCTCCACCCGGGGAAAGTTTATGGATAGTGTGTGTTTGTGTGTGTGTGTTAGGAAAATAATGACCACCTGCAGGCCTCCCCTTCTACGTGTCTGTCTGCTGTGTCCGAGGAGCGGCGCTGAGGTCACGTCAGTGTATCTGGAGGATCAATACGTGGTCACACTCCGTCGGGGCGTCGTGATCGCCGCGGCTGCACTGAGCAAACCTGAGAGAGAGGATGAGGAGGAGGAAGGAGGAGGAAGGAGGAGCAGGGCTGGATCGGCTGGTCAGAAGTGGCGCAAACAGGCACAGCGCTTGCTCAAGCTCAATAATTCATGGCTGACTGAGCTGAGCTGACCTTGAAAAATCCCCTGTGTTGGACTGTTGAAACCTGGCACTGCTCATTTAGGGCAGAGAGAAGCTGAGATGGACGGATACAAAACACACACACACATGCTCCGTTCACAGTGTCCCATTTGGCCCAGTGTTTGTTTTTTTTCCTTTGGTTACTTCATACGAGTCGACTGTCTGGGTGAGGTTCTCTGATGCTCCCCTTCCAGCTTCTGCTTCACGTCAACTCCTCGCCCTCTTTACTGGACCTTCAATGAGACCTAAGTTGGTCACACGAGAGGTTGGAACTGGGGGTTGGTTTGCTACTCAGAGGTGGAAAGTTGCTTCTCAGGGATGTATCATTGTAATAATATGTGACGATACTGCACGTAATTTCATTTATTTTTCGGATTCACCTTTCATTGCAACCACCATGAGTTGAGGGTGAATAAATGGGTTGTATTCTTTGCAAGTGCTGGTTCATGTGAATTTCACGGTTGCATTGAAACAAACAAATCATGAGAATGCAAAGTGTTTCTGTTGAGGCAACCGACGACAAGCCGTTTGTGATATCACAAGAACATTTTTGTGCGTTTTTTATTTTTGGGCTGATGCTGTTGATTAGAATACAGCACGAGGTGAGCAGATGCTAATGTTGTATCTGCAATCTGCACTCTCATGCATAGATTCTAGTTTACTCATTTATCAAACAAGCTCTGATTTTTAATGGACACAAACGATTCAAACGTTGCAGTGCTGCCTCCCCAAAGTTGTCACACCCACCAACAAATTTTCCTCCCAGCATTTGCATTTGTTGCTATGATTGTTGCTACGCTTTCCTCTTCCCTGCATGCGCGCCTGCCCTTTGACACGCGTTGATGCACACACTCAATGCTCCCTCTGGAGAAGCAAAACGGCTTTCGTGTGTGTCCCACCAACCAAAGAAAAAATGAGATACTTCAATTGTGCTCCTATCAGCTCATGACTGCTGTTCAGCTGCGCTTTATTCCGCAGCCAGTCGCTTCCAGCACTGACTGCTCCCGAAAAAAAAAGCAGGCTTATGTTGAGTAGATTTTCGGTAACTTTGGGGAGGGCAGTTAGCAGGGGACGGCCTCCGGTGGCTGCTGAGCCTCACAATGGCCGTCTGTACGTCGCTCGGCTGCAACCTTGTGTTTGTTTACACTGGTTTAATGAGTCACTTAGCCACGGATACTCCCATGATTCATCTGTCCTTAATGAGTGATGAGGGCTGCTTGGTCCTTGAGGCAGCCCCTTGTTCAGCGCTGGCCTCAGATAAACCATCAGCGCGTTGTTTTGTTGTTGTTTTCGGTCAAAGCCTACTGCGTGTTTCCGTGTTTCTGTTTTTCCATCACCTGTCGGAAGTGCTTTCTCCAGCCGTCGCTCGTAGTTTTGCCTCCCACATGTTTTTGTCGTACGTTCGAGCTGCAGCTAATGAGGTTTGTTAAACACAGCTGCGGTGCCCTGTGTTTGTTTATAAGTGATTTTTGCTGTCTGTGTTTGTTTGAACAGTGGTGCTGCATGGCGATGAGGACCGCTGGGTTGGGTTAGCCATCGATCCACACATCCACCGTCCAGTCAACTTAATTCCTCCGTACCTGAACATGTCCATGAGCAGCTAAAATAACCATGACTGAAATGTACTGAATCAGATTTCTCTGGTTTTCTGTGACTTTCTGATATGAGTACACACTCACAAACAAGCTATTAATGGCGTTCAGTCTTTAGGTTGTGGTGTCTGCTCTTCGTCTCGTGTATTTATTTGGGCAACCTGAGGACAACATGCCATTTTCGTCCCATTTGCGAATGCAGCTGCTAAATTTATTCGTTGCAACATTGCTGTGGCTGGTTTCAGGTGGGTCAGGTTGTACTGCGACACTAAAGCTTCGGTTCCAGCTTGCATTTCCACCAACCATACGCTTATTAATGATGATTTCCACAAAAGAATATTCATGGGAAAGGAACGGAAACACATTTCTGTGGGTTCAGTGCCATCCTTTAGGTACCACACCGCTGGGCTCAGCACCCCAACAGAGGGCTGCCAAAAAGTGTGACTGTACAGATAGGATATTAGCTCTAAAATTATGGTGCGTGATGTAATATCGTGATTGTATCATCTTGAACAATCAGTCAGGTCAATAGTTTTCATCAGAGACACTTTTGACACTCCCATTAATTTAGCAGCAGCACACAGTCTCCTGTCATTGACTGAGTGCGACGTTCAGTGTTTGCTAACTCCTCTGTCTTGAAAGTAAAAGCTAGGCTGGCAGAGTTGCAGCCTTGTGCACTGCTCAGCTGCCTGTTTGGCGATGTCATTGTAATTTGGGGTTTGAGGTGCCGTAAACAGGATGGGTTTGGCGGTCTCTTATTCCCCGGTGGGCCCCGCCATTGGACAATCAGCAGGTCCTGCAGAAAGAGAGGGAGGTACAAAAAAACAAGGAAAAGCGAGCCCATAAAGGAAAGCTGGCCAGGCCTTGTTAGGTGTGTGACATATTTAGTCAACAGTGACAGCTGGTGGAACGAGACGTGCAAATACTGGGATGGAGGAAGTACACAGAGGTACACACCGTTACGTCTGCAGCAGATTACACAGCGATGGAAGCACAAAAGAGAAGAACTCTCATTTCCGTCCACCTATAGTTCAATCTAAAATCCCACTAAGACCAGTCTCCTCTGGCTCAAATGGTGTCTAACCATGGCCTTCGTTCTCAGCGGCCCCTGCTCCCTCTCGCCGCTCAGCTCCAACATGAGCTCAGTGATGGTGTTGAGGAAGCTGGGTTGTTTAATCACTCTACCTCATGATTAATGACACATCGTTATGCGTCTGTGAGATGGGTCAACGATACTAGATGACGGCACCAGATAAGAAAATAAGGGAAGTATCACAGGACACACCTGAGTACGACCTTTCCCAGCCCAGCTGAACTCTTTGTCGGGTGTAAATGAATACGTTTCCATGCAGTTAATAAGCCTTTTCTAAGCGGAATATTAGCTAAACCATTTGCACACGGCCATGTAAACACCAATAAACCATAACCGAAATGACGTCCTTCATGCATCGAGATGTTTTCTGTGCATCGCTGGTTTGTTCAGGATATGCCAGTTTATTACATTAACCATGTAAACAGGTTTTTCCACATGTTTCAGTAACCGGAAGGTAACTTACAAATATTGACTGCATGTAAACATAGGCAATGAGAACTGATGTCTGAGCGAAGCTGCATCATTCCAGACTGACGGAGCTTCTGCTCTCGCCCCCCATCTGCTCGCTTGGTTCTTCCGCCGTGATGCATTTTTCCCCCCCAAATACAGTAAAGACTCTGGGCGTGGGGCGTGAAGATGCATTTTCAGCAGGACACAGGGCAACAAGTTGGCCAGTTGTCTGTTGCTATGCAACGAGGGGAAACTTGAAAATAGCCTCCCTGTGCTGTGACTCAAAATAACCCTAAAAACAGTGATTTGTGTAAGATAAAACGTGTGTTTATCCACTACAAGGAGGCTTGTTATTTCTTCAGGAGCCTTGAATGTGACGAGTTTTAATGTTTGACGTGTGTGTGTGTGCGTGTGCATGTGTGTGTGTGACCACTCTGTTGCTGTCAAAGCCATCTGCTGGCTCTCCGCCTCCTTGTTAACAGCCGCATTGTTTGGAACATTTTTTGTTTTTTTTTCTTAAACTGTTGCTGTCAGCAGAACTTCCTTTTCCATTCCAAAGGGCTCTTGGAGGAATTGTTTGGCATTCAATTGAAATCGCCCATCAAAGTCGTCCAACGTTTTGATCTTGTGTGGAAGGAAACATTTTCAAATGAATAACGTCCCTGTGAACTCGTGTATACACGGAAGAAATTCATAGTGTGTGTGTCTCTCTGCCTTGCACTGCTGACAGATGGCTAATTAAAAAGTTGAGGAGCTTTTTTTATTAAAAGAAAAAGGAAGAAAAACAGCATCTCCTGGTCAGAGTTATATATTTTGATTTCTGTCTTTTTGTTTTTTCCTGATTTCTGACACAATTCAAACAGAAACGAGTCAAAATTCATAAACCTGTCGAATTATATTGTTTAAAAACCCCATTTGTGTATTTGTCGAACATGAGAATAAATAATTCTTTTCAAATTTAAATTAATTCCCATTTGTGAATGGATAAACACCGTAAATATTTCAGAAGAATGATGGCTGTGATTTCATCTCTCCGGGTGGATCATAATTTACCCAGCTGCAGCTTGTGTGTGTTTGTGTGTGTGTGTGTGTGTGTGTGTGGAGGGGAAACTGTGCAGATGAATTATTGTCAATATTGCCATGCTGGTTTAACTGGTGATCCCGTCTCTCCCTGCTGGTTCCAGGTGGCCCTCGGTGATTGACAGATGTGTGACGGCGCGGAGAACCACCTGCCTCTCCCAGTGGAGATCTGAGTTCTGGGATAGAGCGAGGTAAGCGCAGCGTTGGGGCGTCCTGCCTCATATTTAGCTTTTCTTTCCTTTTTTTTTTTACAACGGCGGCTGAGAGCAGCTGACAGATGCTCGGCGGCTGCACTCGACTTCCGCCTCCATCTGTTGCTTCTGACTATGATGGTTCTGAACGTCAGCCTGTGTCTCGGCGCACCTGCTGCTTGGTTTTTTTGGCCCTGTATCGTTTCTATCTGCAGCTGTGTAATGCGAGCCGCCCCGCGAGTATTTGTCACATTCCCGCGTGTCAGCATCATTTCATCCAGCGGCGCGCGGGCGGCTCTCCTCTGAGCGACGCCTCTGCTCAGCCTCTCCATCAGCACACACTCGCATGGGCTTTTAATAATTCATGCCGGTGATTGCAAACGCTAAAGGTTTCCCTTCACAGTTTTATCGGCGCTCTAATGATGTTTGAGAGGAGAGCGGTTAGCAAACAATCCAATCCCGTTTGTTTATATGGCTCATTTTCAAAACACAAAGTGCTGCACGCTGCTAAAAACAACACAAAAACACCGTCAGAATTGGCTTCATCGGCCAGATTTGTGCAATCGGACTCTGGTTTAGCTTTGCACTTGGTGTACAGATACACAGATATTAAAGAATTAAAAATAGACAATAGAGGATTAACCCTTAAGAGTTCCTTTAAAAACTTTCTCAATCGTCCCTCTGGACTAAAAAACGTCCCCTCCCTTAAAACTCCTAAAAACAACATATATTAAAAATCTATTCCACTTTAAATGAATCAATCTTTTTAATCAACTTTAGCCTGAAATATATTAGTTATTTTGGGGGATTTTTACTGGGGGGGTTTGTTTACACATTAGAGCCTCAGATGGGCCAATGATTAGCACCAACATTGAGTTTGAGACATTCTTATTTTTTCTGCAGTTAAAATGGCTTCAAAATAAAAAGTGGTCCTGACAAAAAACGCCCCCAGAAAAAATATTCACAGTGCAAGAATAGAATAGAAAGTTAACAATAATGAAATATAAATGTGAAGTGGGAACGTATTTATAGAGGTAAACTTTGGGATTTTGAGAAGGAAAGAAAAGATAACCATCAAATATTTTCCTCTTTGTAATGGTATCATCACCAGCGTCATCATGACACCGTTTTATTTCTAGGGATCTATCTTTAGAGAAATATCATTATGGGGTTTTTTTGTCATTTTGGGAGAGTCACTCCGCTACCGTTCCCATGGCAACTGATGAGCCCGTCCTGCCGAGGAGAATTTCACTCCGCCGGCTCTTTGACACTTTGACAAGCCGGAGGAAATGAATGAGTCAGCCGTCATAAAGAGCTGAACAAGCTGGTTAAGTGGAGCCTTTTCTCCTCACGCACCCGCCCAGATTCTCGCGCTCGCACACTCAATATTTGACTCATTGAGATCGTCATCAGAACGCGGCTGCGGGAGCGCGATCCCTGCCCCCTCCCCACACACCCCGGCCCTGCAGCAAATCCCATATCTTGCTCCTCTAAGCCTGTTTTGTAACACATGGAGGCTTATCTGCACAATTCAGAGAGTCTGGCGTTTGTGTTGGATTTGTTTTTAAATGTCGCTTCCAAAACGCTGGCGGAGTGGAAGCGCTGACGTTGATCTCTAGTCTGCCGCCGCTGAACCTCCACATCTTCCTTCTGGCTCGAGTGTATTTGACATCAACCTGTTAAATGCAATATGACAACCTGAAAATGTGCTAAATTTCCAGGGTCTCTCTCCAACAAGTGGAGAATGTAGTTGTGGAGGTGCACAGGGCCACGCAACAAAATACAAACACTCCATTTATTACAAAATGAAAAATAGTAATAATGATAATAGTAATAATGATGATGATGATAATGATGATAATAATTTTTAGTATTGTAGGTCATCAAATAATGAGATAATGAGAATTAGAGCTATTTGAATAGATCCCCATTGGTGACCAATGATCACTAATACAATAGAACACTGTTATTTATTAATTAATTGTTTTATTAAGGTAGGTGCGTCCAAGCGAACCCTGGCTGTGCCGCCCCAGCAGAGCCTGTGTTTGGGGGAACGGTGCTTACACAGGAAATGTTAAGTGTAATCTTCCCACTTTAAAAGGAGAATTCTTGAGTTAGCCCTAATCCCTCCTGCCTAATCCCTAATCCAATCAAATCAAAACCACAACAGCCTCACGAGGGTGAAGAGGTGGACCTGCTGCAGAAGCTCACAGCGCACACAACAGAGGCCCGACCTGGGAGACGAGATCCAAATTTCCACCCATTTTTGGTTCTTGGCGGTGCTGAATAGCTTTGAAAACATCACATGCAAACGATGCACATTTGCACATTACCGCCCGGCACTAATCCTCTCTTCCTGCCTTCACGCTTTGCACAAAACCTTCAACCCGCATTTGGTGTCAACGTCCCGGATCGACGTCACAGCGGGAAACCAATGAGTGTGTGTGTGATTGGCCGTTTGGTTTCTTTCATGTACCATACTGCGGCGCTCGCGGAGGTCATTGCTGTGTGTGTGTGTGTGTGTGTGTGTGTGTGTGTGTGTGTGTGTGTGTGTGTGTGTGTGTGTGTGTGTGTGTGTGTGTGTGTGTGTGTGTGTGTGTGTGTGTGTGTGTGTGTGTGTGTGTGTGTGTTTCAAAATAATTGACTCTTCAGTGTGTATGACACAGAGCCGGCTGTGGTTGTTAGTCATTCGGCGTCCGGAAAGGTTAACAGTAGAGGCTCATTTACGACCTCCTAATTGATTGAGGAGGCCGTCGCAGTGTGACAGCGTAATCACATTTACGTCCTCTCAGCGCGCACACACACACACACACACACACACACTCACTCACATGCCTCGTCCACAGCGGGTCCTTTTATGGGTAAGTTAATCAGAGTATATTTTCCATGTGATGAGGGAGAACCGGCTGGTTATTTTCGGGGCGCTTCGCTGCAGTTAATTTTAGCTGCAGAGCGCCGAGAAAACCAGATCAGCGATAAGAGCGGGCCGGCAGCCCAGCTTTTGTTCGCGCGCATCCCGTCCCTCCTGATGTATTGCGGTTATGAGAGATGAGTATCGACATTTCCAAAATCTGTTTTTTACGGCACCGGGAGTCTAAAAATATCAGAGCTCGTCTTTTTTCTGATGCATGTGATGAAGATATCCGGCCTTTCAGCCCTGCAAGTTAGATGTGTTTAGCTGATCCTCGTCTGTTTTTTGTGTCTGGTCTGTTACATTTTTTATAAAGCTGATGTAGAGGAACCAAACACTGTCGGCCGCCCGGGGACGTTTGACTGGTCAGGGGGGGAGAGCATACGGCCGCCTGTTGTCATGATTCATATTCATGTGTTCACTTCTCCACGGCGATGGGTGAGGTCAGCGCGGAGCTTCCTGGTGTCACAGGACGGTCAGCGCGGCCGCCTGACCGCTAACATTAGCAAGGAGTGTGTGGGAGAGATGCTAGCTGGCGTGCAGAATGTGAGAAAGCACTCGCTTTTTTTGCACAATGACACTAAAGAATCTTCCTCTTCATCGTTATGAACGGAAGGTCAGGCTGCTGCCGCTACAATCCAATAAGCAGGTGACCTACAATATTTTTCCACGAGTTCGCTCATGGCGAATACCAGCATTTCAGACATAAACTAAATACACAGATATCATAGAATTAGGATTGAGTAGAAAAGAGAGGATTAAAAATATTCAGAGTGGAACAATAGAATAGAAGGTTAACAGTGATAGAATATAAATGCCAAAAACGAGCTACAATCCAATTAATGTGTGATATACAATATATACTCCTCCACTCATGGTACACTCCGCCTTAGCTTTAGATTGAGCATTTTAGCATTAGCAGCTAAATTAAGGCTCATTATCTGGGTGTACTGTACAATCTTCTCACTGAACAGTACAGAATTAGTGGACACAGGATTGCCACCGCTGCCCCAAACCCTGGTAGATAAATCCAAAATCTCCATTTTAAAAGCAAGAATGTTTTGTGGTGCGTGTTTGCTTAGGAATAATGACTTAAAGTGACAAGATGAGACACTATTGCAGATAAAAGTGAAAGCAGACTCCCACTATGAAGCCACGTCAGCCTGCACACATTCCCAGAGTGGGACGGCAAGATGAGACATGAAGGTTTTTGTCTTGGCAGTCCCTCATATCAGATCTCCTTTGTGTTTTTTGTCTTCCAAGGGCATCTCGGCAGACGTTCGCCCTCAGCTGTAGAAGTGTTTGACAATGTGAAGTATTTTCATAAATCCCTGTAAACCTCATGTTGAAGGACCTCTCACCCTCTCAATCAATCTGCTGTGTGTTACTCACGGTGTGTGTGTGTGTGTCGTCTCCAGGCAGCCGAGGGGGCGTCTCTGAGGAAGATGCTGGGTTCAGAGCGCGGTGTGGTGGAAGAATGGCTCTCAGAATTCAAGGTAAAGCCCCCCCCCCCATCCTTCCCTCCTCCTCCGCCCCCCGTCATGACTCACGTTTACACCGCGCACTCTTCTGGAGGTCGTCTTTGGAGAGCCGTTTCATCACGGTTGTGTGTGTGTGTGTGTGTGTGAGAATGTGGAGGTGGTGTGAAAGCCCGTTGGTGCCTTAACATTTCATTATTGTTTTGCTTGCTCATTGTTTTTGTTCTGTACATTTGTCTTTAGCTCATTCTCACATTTTAGGTCCTGTGTCTTCAAGGCCGTTGAGTGTCTGTGTATTTTGTGGCCGCGATGTGTGTGTGCAGCAGATGACACACACTACATTTCCATGCATTCAATACTGGGGTTAAGCAGCCACGCACGGAGAAGGTCTGCTACGAACCCTGCTTGGCGTAACTTTGTGCTCCCCTTTTTGTGGATCTGTCTATAAAACTCCTTTAGAACCTTTAGATGCTTTATATGGGGAGATCCTGATAGGCGGATCAAATATTCGCCTTAGAAAAGGAGGAATCCAGGGGGAATATTCGGAATATGAGCGTATCGTGGTTATTCAAATGGGTTTTCGGTGTTTACGAGGCGCTTCTGGTAATATTCCAGTTAGAAAAGGCTTACTGACTGCATGTAACGCAACTCAAACAAGTAGATAAAAACTGTTTTTTGTTGTTTTGTTTTTTTAATTTCCCAGTTGCTCATTAAAATGCTTGTGCCTTCGCTCGATTCAAATGATACTCCAAATAAGGTCGGACAAACACACTCAGGTATCGCAATCCTAAGTGGGACCTCTGCCATCTGCTTATGCTCCAACTAGGAAGTGGGAGCTACAATGAAGATGCGCTTGACTGGTGAACAGGACGTCCGTGTGTGTGTCGGATGTGGCAGCACAGAGCAGTCATGCAAATCACACCATCAGCTTAGTCTGATTTAAAAGCGCATGTAACCACATTTAGCATTTTTCATAATTTAATCTTTGTCTTCGCATGTGAATCCAGGAAACGCCGTCATGGCCGTTCTTTGCTCCTCATCTCGCAATTGCAGACCCAGTGTTGGTTTAAATCCGTGAAAGTTGCGTCTCCCTCATTTTTTGTGGCTCGCACAAGTCTGAAATATTAATTTACAGCGCTTTTACCATCTGAATATGGAGCAGAATCGAGCCAGCGTGGAGTGGACATGAAGTCAGCGATGTCAGTCTTTCTTTGTCAGCCTCTGCTTTAGAAGTCAATCAATTCAACGGAAAACTCATATTTCTTGCGTCTACAATGTTCGGAAAATTGAAGTTATTGTGGTAAAAATTATATATTTTTTCTAAGCAATTATTATATGTATTTGTATTTTGCTTGACATAAGGAATAATTAGAGCGTCAGTATAGAATAATTGGTGGAATCCTACAGATCATGTCTCTTAATGAAAAAAAAACCACCATATGAGCTCCATATATAACACTCACACTTTTTTTTTTATCCCAGATGAAGCTCGTCCCAGATTAAATGCAAGAAGCCGAGCCGTTCAGGTTAAAGTAATTAAAGCTGACCAGAGCTCGTCCCAAAATGTCCACCGCACTGCAGCGACGCCCATGAAGTATTTAGAGGGATCCGTAAGAAGCTGAAGGGACGCGAAGAGAAGGATTCAGTGGCAGACGGGAGCAAGAATTATAAGGGAGAGAAATGAAGAAGTATGATGAGTAGTCAGCGTGTGTGTGTGTGTGTGTGTGTGTGTGTGTGTGTGTGTGTGTGTGTGTGTGTGTGTGTGTGAGAGAGTGTGAGTGTGAGCTGTGTGTGTGTGATGAGAAGCGGCACACTGTGTTCTGTCCTCGCTGCCACTGCGTCTCTTCTGTAATTTGAAGGCAAACACGTAATCTTGACCGTTTAAAGAAGCCCCCTCAGCCTTCCCACGATGCATCACTCAGCACCTACACGCCTATTGTGCTTTATTGTGCATTTTCCTGAGTGGGCCTGTGGTTGTTTTTGTTTTTTTTGGACCTAATTTTTCACTCAATTTTCAAACCTTCTACAATAGAAAGATTCCTATTTCACGGAAGACACTTTGCATGCAGAGGTGAGGGAAAGGGGGAAGCAGAAGTGTAAATAATTCCACTTATCTGCTCGTGTTTCAAGGTCCGCTCACACACACACACACACACACACCCTCCCTGTCACACTGTCATGGAACATCAGAACTGAGCCGAGTAGTGACGCCGGCAAAACTGCGTCTGAGGAGAGAGAAGGAAAAAAAAAGTAGACATCTGACGTCATTGCATCAAGGTCAAGAAATATGTGTGCACCTCGTTTGGCTGATTGTTCTCTGAATGCTTGAACGTTGACGTAAACGCAGCAACCATCCACGATGAGGACTGATTTATGATGGGCGGAGCCTCACTGAGTGTTAGGTAATGTCCCCAAACAGAATGTACAGCACTGATAGCAAAGGCTACGTTTCCAGTCGGTCAACATTGGGGTTAAGGTCCATATTCGGGTCAGTGAAACATTGGGAATAAGCTGTTTCCATGGTGAGCAAACAGGGTTATTCTTGTTTCCATGGGGATTGTAATCAATGGTGATATGGTGATCAAAGCAGCCACGCACGGAGGTGGTCTGCTACAAACCCTGCTTGGCGTAACTTTGCGCTCCCCTTTTTGTGGATCTCCAAATGCCAGGATGTTTGTGTCTTTCATCACACTGATGAAGTGATTGGTTTCCTCCTCACTCCGAAAGTGTGGCGTGGTGTTGCTCTCGCCTTTGGCCATGTTTACAAGGAGTTCCTGGACTCCAAACACCAAGATTTCTTGCTGATAGAACATGAGCACAACACTAATTCATCTTCCTTTTGACGGGGAGATCCTGATAGGAGGAGACATCATCACATATTCACCTTAGAAAAGGAGGAACCAGGGGGAATATTCAAGTTTTTAAGAAAATATGAGCATATTCCAGTTGTTCAAATGGGTTATTGGTGTTTTAAATGGCCGCATACAACCGTGTTGATGCTAATATTCCGCTTAGAAAAGGCTTATTGACTGCATGGAATCGTAGCCAGTGACGAAGCTTCCTCCCACGCCACATCAGGGTGAAGTTCTGCAATCTCCTCAAGGCAATTATCCAAATGAGATGTTTACACACGCAAGCTGGGAGGGAAACTCCCGTGAATAAGTTGGTAGTCAAAGGCGGTTGTTCGATGACGAGTCTCGCTGATGACGCAGCCAGGACACGGCGTGCGCAGATTCGCCATTTGTCAGTCTGCCACTCACAGCCCTCAGAAGCCCCCGAGAGTCTGGAGGAGAGTTGGCAGCCGGGAAGGAGGAGTGATGGCAGAGTTCACCGATGACTAGAGGGGGAAAAAAAACCACCATGTTTGACGACGGACATTTATGAACCTGTGACACATTTATGGTCG
>CAESWR010000943.1:172938-184361 GCA_903171835.1 Mullus surmuletus
TTTTTTTTTTTTTTTTTTTAACGATGTCAAGCTTGACTGGAAACAAGCCGGAATTAAATTACAGGCTATTTTTAAAAATGTAAGGGGTAGAAGTAAAATCAGTAAAAGCAGAAATGGAGTTACTCCAGTAAAGTATAAATAAGTAGTACATTTCTACTTAAGCGAGGTAACAAAATATTTGTACTAAGTTACTTGACACTTCTGTTGCTTTGCTTTGTGTGTGTGTTGTTCCCTCAGGTTGTGTGTGTGCGGCTTCCCCCGGCAGCAGCAGAAGCTCTGGAGGGAATCGTGCAACCGTGTGCTGCTGGACCCCGAGTTCATGGTGCAGATGCTGACCGCTGTCTATCACGCCATGTACGTAAAACATCGACAAATACTTTTCCTCTTTGTGTGTGTGTGTGTGTTTTTGTTGTTGTGTTCGCCGTACGTACATGCTGGTGTCTTTGTTGGTCGTCCTGCCACAGCAGGATGCCGCCGCTAATGAGCGCGCGTGCGTCTCTGCTCTGGGCCCGGCTTGGATCGGCCACAGAAAATCTCCCGGCCAGCATATGCTCGCGCTCCAGCAGCTCCCCGCCGCACCGGCTGATTACATCAGCAGTGCATTGTGGGAAGCAGGTGATTTCATCCCTTTACGAGGACAGTCGTTGCAAAGCTGATTAGGGCTCCTTGACGATAGCCCGTCCTCGGAGATGGATCCCCTGATATGTTGCCGATCAGAATCAGGGCCGGGTTAGGGCGGAGGGGGGGGATGATGAGGAGTGGGGCTGGAGCGGGTCTGTGCCTTTTGAAAGAGGAAATTTTTTTTATTTTTTATTTTCCACCATCACAAGTCACCTCATTGACTCGCCCCCGGCCCAAGCAGGCAAGCATGAAGGGCAGATCAACGTGAATCCACAGCTCACACACACACACACACACACACACACACACACACACACACACACACACACACGCATGCTGAATGAGACCTTGGCACTCGCCGAGGACACTCTGGGATTTAGGTTAATATGTCCCCGAATGCCTCTGTGCTGTAATGCCACATGAAGAGCAAGAGAGGGAGGGAGGAAGAGGAGGACGAGGGGGGGGCACGAGGGGGAGGACGAGAGGGGGAGGGCAAGGGGGAGGACGAGGGGGCATCAGATACACACCCTCATTCTATGTGATATCTTTATTGCAATAACAGTATATTCTAAAATATTAAATCCTCAAAAAAAACTTGGAAACGTTATTTCCGTCAATGATTTCCCCACTTTAATAATACCATTTGGTGTTGTATTTTATACCGTTGTAAAGCCTGATTAGTCGCCTTTTCAACGAGGTACAACTTCAAGGATTGTGCATTCGTGGAATGAGCAACACAGCTAAAAGTGTGGGTGACGTTATAAAACACGACATCAATTGGGGGTTTATTTTTAGATTGATTAAGTTCCAATTTGTGCTGAGGACGAGACGAGGCCAATCAGTTGTGGACACGCAGGGTTTGTTGATGTTGAGACAAGCACACACACACACACACACACACACACACTGCAAAGAATATTTTAAAGCAGTTAAGACACATTTCTACACTATAGAAAATGTAAAAACTATATATTAAACTATGGTGTAGATCAGCAACATTGTGTATCATCGCATTATAACATGAAAAAAATGTTTTCCTGGTGTGACAGTAACACACTTCCGTCCCTCCACCTGATTCACCCACTCCTGTTTTTTTAAACGATTTATTTTTATCTCAGGTCTGAATGGAGGCCAGTGTGCTGCTTGCACGTGCCGGGCTGGATCAAAGACAACAGAGACGAGCACAGTCGGCAGCGTCTTTCATCCCTCCCTCCCTCCCTTTCATCCTGTGGAACTAAATAGACGTCCATTCATCAATTAAAATCCAAATTTATGGTCATTTTTACAGTGCAGGTGGAATGAAATGGTCTTTCTTGAGGATCTGGAGCACATCTACATAAACGTCTGTAAAAGCTGAAGCAGAATTAGATACGCAGATACACGTCTTCAGTTTTTAGCCCCACAGCTCCGTCCTTTCCAGTTACAGAGTTTCTAACAGGTCCCTGAACTTTTCACTTTCCCTCAGTTTTCGCGGCGCAGCGCTGCGACGGCCGTGCGACTCTCCAGGCTGAGCCTGACGTCTGCTCCCTCCCCGCCCCGATGCTGCAGACGCTACTGAAAAAACTAAATATAGTTCAGGGGGATGTGACTCAGACGTCGAGGCATCTCGTCAGACGCTCGTTCTCACGATGTTGACTGCTTGTGTGTGTTTTATGTGTGTAGATACAATGGAGAGTGGGAGATGGGGCGGGAAGCTCTGGAGGACATTGTCTACAGAGCCCAGCTGGAGCTTTACTCCCAGCCTCTTCTGGTAAGACCTGTGTGTGTCTGTGTGACATTAATTCAAATTCACGAATCGGCACTTCTCTAAATCAGTGGTTCTTTAAATGGGGTAGTAGTACCCCCGGGGGTACTTGGAGGTACTCCAGGGACTACTTGAGATTTACTTTCTTAACAAGTGAAAGTATTTTATCATAATTTGGTTAATTATTTCTTTTTGTGAACACATTTCTTCCTGTTTTTATTTCCGAATAGTTGAGAAAAGACCAGAAATGAGCGGCGTTTTTGCATATTGATGGAGGTTTTAAGAGGTTTTGTTCCTCTTTTCACCACATTAGTTTTAATACTCATGAGAAAGATCTTCCATTAATTCACTAGCCAATTATTAACCCCTGGGGTTTTTGGTCCAGGAGTTTTTTGACCATTTAGAGGGTTGAAATCCCCCCCAAATATTTGATATGTATCTTTCAGGCTGAAGCTGATTAACAAGACTGAATAATTTAAGGTTAGAAAAAATATTAATATATGATATTTTTACAGCAATCCTTTGGAAGGAGACGCTTTTGTCCCCAGGAACTGATAAGAGAGTTTGCTGTAAAAATCTGTCATTGCAGAAAAAATAAGAATGCCTCAAATTCAATGTTGCTGTTAATCATTGACCATCTGAGGCTCTGATAATAATAATCATTTGCCAAATGTTTGATATGTATATATATTTTTTCTTTTTTTCTTTTTGTTAAACCAAGTTGGGTAATGCCATGAGGAACTCTCTGCCGGAGAGCGCTCCGGACGAGCCGCAGGGGCGCAAGGTGCTGCAGGTGGAGGTGACGCCCACCATCAGCCGCATCTCCATCTCCGCCATCACCACCGCCTCCATACGGCGCCACCGCTGGAAGAGAGAGGGTAAGACACCCGCGCCAGAGGGAGGTGGGGGGGTCGGGGGGTGGAGGGTCTCAGCAAGTTCGAGTGGCCTCCACTCAGCCTGGAAACTTACAAACTTCTTGTCTTGTTGTGTTTTTCAATCTATAAAAGCTCTTAAGAAGAAACTCTTAGGTGAGACTTTTGTTTGGGTGTTGTGTCCCGATCAGTGAGAAGGAAGCGGGTCACACCATGAGCGCCGTCCCCATGGTGTTTTTCCCCGTCGGTTTCTGTCCGTAAACGTGTGCGTTTAGTCTCCTGTGTGGCTGCTCGCCTCTTCTCACTGCTCCTCTTTATCGCACTCTTTGCTCGGCTCGTGTCTTTGAGTGTGTGCGACAAAATGGTGCTTGTAGGTTCCGCTGTCTCTATAACAGGGGCAGTTCATCTTTGGCGCCGCTTTTCTTTTTATTTCTTTTTTTTTTTTTACCCTGCCTTTTACTTTGTCACCTACAAAAAAAAGATGAATTTGCAGACAGCTGTGCCCGCGATGAGGCCCGAGGTGGGTTTTTTTGAAGCTGGCTGGCATTAAAAGAAACCCCGTTCTCCTCGTCTGTGTTGTTGACTCCCAGATTGTTTTGACTACTCAAGCGAAGCAGAGTTGAGCCTCATCGTCAATCCTCCTAGCCTCGCCCAACAGCAGCGTCACCCACGGCAACCGCAGCAGCAGCAACAGCAGCACTCTCCCTGGGAGCCGCCGCCGCCGCCGGCTGCCGAGGAGCAAGGAGGGCGGCCTGGCAGCCACCACAGCAGCAGCAGCAGCATCATTCCCCCCATCACGCTCGAGGGTAGGGGTCAGGGCTGGGACGCTCCGAGCGGGGAGGGTCTCAGGAGGAGGCGCACCTTCGATCTGCATCCTCCTCCCCCTCCTTACCTCCTCCTCCTCCTCCTCCTCCTCCTTGGCTTTGAGGGATGTTTCACTCGGCTGATCCCATTTTTGGCTGCCTCTTCACTTCCCCAGAGTATACTAACTCATCCAGCCCCCCCCGCAACAACAACAACAACCTTCCCCCACCCCTAAACCCCCCTCGTCCTCTCCTCGACTACTATTTGTCGTCTCATCCGACTAAGAGTGGAAGAGTTGCGTATTCTGGGTTTGAAGGAAGCGAGGCCAGTGGCCACGTCTGCATGGGCCCGCCATCATCTCTCTCCCTCCATCACGCCAGCGAGTTCAACCGCCGCCCATGTCACTCACTGAGCATGTGCGGCGCCCAGACCCCCCCCCAATTCCGCAGCTTGACCTTTGAACAAGCGACCCCCCTCAACTCTCCACAGTTTGGCACTTATTGATTTATTTTTCTTGTGGCTCAAACTGGAAAAATACATCAGTCTGTTGAGCTGAGCAGAGTTTTTGTGGGAGGGTCTGCTCACCCATCTGCTGCTGTCGGGGCATTTTGTAGAAGCAGCATCGTTGTTACCCCGACTTTTTCTTTTTGTTTGCTCTGCTCAGTGAGTGGGATCGAGTGGGACGGTGGGAGGGTCTTCATTGTGCATGCGCCCGCTACAGCAAGCTTCTAAAAAAGCAACCAAAGAAAAATTCTCTGAGCATTTTAAAGTGGAAACGACTCCAGGACCCCTCATAGAGCCCATTTTGTCTTGGTGAATGTTTCTATGTGTGGTCTCTGCGTATCGTGAACTCTGTCTGGGGTTCAGATCCTTTGAGGTTCCGCTGTTGTCGGTCCAAACGCCAACACGCCATCCTCTGTGCACGCCAATCATTGACGCTGTTTCAGCAGATGGAAAATCTGGTTTGATCAGTCACATGCAACGTTTACATGCACACCATGTTCCAGGCAAGGTCCATCTTCTCTTTAAAGTAGTTTTTTCCAGTGAGATGTTTACATGCGGATGCTGGGGGAACTTTCTGTTTCCATGTTAGCAGCATTTTCAGTATAAAACAGTGACGCATCATTGCAACATGACATAAAACAAGCTCTGCATTTTCATTATGCTATATTTGCTACATTCTAGATTTAGCACAATAGAAGCTGTAGCCTGGAAATGGTGAGCAGCCAGGACTCTTATTGGGGTTTTTAGTCAGTGGAAAATTATCCAAACAAGAAGAAGGGGTTTGCATGACTCAAACGTATTGGAATATTGCCATTCGTTTGATTCATACAGGGATGTGGTGTGTATGTAAACGCAGTGAGCATTAACTATACATCATTTACTACTACTGCACTTTTATATGCTGGTGGTTTTGTGTGTTTTAGCCTTTTAGCTCATTTTCTTTCATAACATTCTGTTTTTTGCCCATTATGAAAGTCTCTGAACATGCTCAAGGTAGCTCTTCCATCCTGTGTTACGTTAAACCATCCAACATGGCAGCATGCGCACCTACAACATCCTCATTGCGGTGGATGTATCCCGCAAATCATAATCCACCCACCTCAAAAGTTTGCTCATGCAGAGGTGCACTGCTGTAGCCCGGCCGCCCCAAATGGCAGTACCAAGTGAAAAAGTTAAAAGAAGAAAGTAGTAGAAGATAGTATAAAGTACTAGAAGGTAGGTAGGTATTGTAAGTAAGTAAGTAAGTAAGTAGGTGAATGGGGGGTCAGGTGGGTAGGTAGACGCATAGGTTGGTAGGTGGAAAGGTAGACCAATCAGATAGGTGGGTAGGTAGACTGATCAGATAGGTGGGTAGGTAGACTTATTGGGTGGGTAGCTAAACCAATCGGGTAGGTAGACCAATTGGATAGGTGGGTAGGTAAACCGATCTGATAGGTGGGTAGCTAGACTGATCGGGTGGGTAGCTAAACCGATCGGATAGATGGGTAGGTAGACCGATCGGATAGGTAGACCAATCCGATAGGTGGGTAGGTTGGTAGACAGGAAAATAGATGGCCAAGTAACTTTTATTATGCCAAGCTAGGAAATGCACATGTTGCAGTAAGACTCAATCAAACACATCCACACACATAAACACACTTGGAATATAATACTATCAAGATACAATAAGAAGGCTAAAACATGCAAATCCTCAGCCCACTCCTAAACTCAGACCTTCCATTCTTCCCGAGGGACCGAATTAGCTTGTGACGTCTTTCACACTGCCCCCCCCTCCCTTTTTTTTTTACCTTGGGAGCCTCTTCTGCTCAGTGTGGAGTTATTGATCGGAGGAGGCGCTCGGACTCTCCGGGGCGGGGCGAGGGAAGGGGCAGGAGAGCATGTGTCTTCTCCTCATGTGATGTGCATGTCAGTCCAGACCCTCCTTTTCTTTTCTTGGTTTGTTTTTTTTTTAATCTGGTGCTGCCTGCGGTTCCCGTTCTCCAATCTTGCTTGTCCCAGCGGTGCATGACGGAGACAGACGGCTCGTCCTCTCTTCTTCTAACAGGCTTTACCTTTGTGTATGTCAATAACCTTTATTTTTTTCTTCTCCTAACTCAATCTCATATGGTGTTTTCTCTTTCAGCTTTCAGAGGTTTTCACATGGATTTTACAATTATTAAATGTGAATGCTGCGACAAATTTGTTTATGATGAGACAGCTTTACTAAATAAACTCAAATCGGGATTATTGAGCTCCTGCTTCCTGCTCTAACTGCCAGTCAGATTGTAGTCCGTATGAGCGGCGGTGGGAAGCCCAAGGTCACTGCGCTCGCCACATCGACTCACACCCGCCGCTGTGTGAGTCGGCTAATGAAGCCAACTAAATGTCTGACTAATGCAGTCTGCTAATTTACTCTGTAATTTATAAACCTGCTAAACCCGATGATCGTCGCTCAGATTAATTTGTGTGTCGCAGGCCAGTTTGCCAACATTCTTAATTGATGTACTTTAAAGGGATCGTTCAGATTTTTCTTCATGAAGTTGTATGAGCTCCTCTCCATCAGTGGGGTTCATCAGCAGTGACTTTCCCCCCACTGCGTCCCGTGAGCGGAGTTCCGGCCAGATGTTGCAGAAAGTAGTTCCGTCTAGTTGCTGGAGTCACACGGATAAAGAGTTTCGCTCCAAAAAACAACACACGTTCAAAAGAATAATCCGTTTGCATCACAAATTCTTGGCCGCGAAAAATGTCCCAACCTGCAATCACCCGGCACTATTTTTCCTCCCTTCGTATCACTGCGCGCTACTACTAAGTCACTGCTGATGGATCACACTGATGGTGAGGAGCTCATACAACTTCATGAAGAAAAATCTGAACGATCCCTTAATTGGCTCCCATTCAGCTTTTTGTACAAAGTTGTTCCACGTTGTCACGTTTCTCAGTGTGTCATCCTCGCTCACCTGTTTTTTTCCCTGCCATGCTTTGTGTGTGTGCGTGTGTGTGTGTGCTCCATGTTTAGAAGCCGACGGTATGAGCGGCGGGGAGGACTCCTTCAACGTCAACGACCCAGACGAGGGTTTCTCCTCGGGGGCGTCCAACAGCAGCCAGCCCAGCGGCACCAAGGCGGGCGGCGGCAGCGGCGGCGTTGGTCCGAGGGGCGGCAGCCTCAACAGCTCCAGCAGCAGCATCAAGAAAGCCATCACGGCCCGGCTGAACCGCGACAGGGAGCGGGAGAAGGAGGTGGAGAAGGCGGCCGACCCGCCCGGGCGCCACCAGCACCGGCAGCAGTCGCCGCCGGCCAGCATCGCCCTGGACGCCATCCAGCTCAGCCCCATCAAGAAGCACCTGAGCTTCCCCGCCGGACCCCCGCTGGTACGGACCGCCAGCACCTCCTCCAGCAAGTCCTTTGACTGCATGAGCTTGAACCTGAACGGAGGCAGGGAGGCGCACGGGGAGGCGACGGCGGCGGTGGTGGGCGCCCGCTCAGACAGAGAAGGCGGGCTGCTGCTGGGGGGCGGAGCCCACCGCCACTCGGCCATCAGCCTGCAGGAGGAGCACCTGGTCCGACCGGAGGAGGCGCACGAGCTGCTGAGCCCCGGGGCGCCGCTCACCAAGCAGTCCCGCTCCCCCAGCTTCAACATGCAGATCATATCACAGGTCTAACGTGCAGAGCAGGGCCTGGAACACACACACAGACAGACAGACACACACACACACACACACACACACACACACATACACACATACACGCATACACACAGACCATGATTTCTCTGTGACTCTCAGCAGCCCTTCTATAACAACTTCTACGTCTACCTATCTGTGTTTGAGTGTCGGTTGGTGGTTATGTGTGTGTGTGTGTGTGTGTGCGTGTGTGTTTGTGGGTGTTCCGGCACGCTCCCTCAGATCTCGGGAGTCGTGTCTCCGCCCCCTTTTTGCCCGCCGTTGGACTTTGTAATCGCGATCTGCAGCCGCTGCTGGTGGCGAGAGTGAAGCTACAGCCCGTCACGTCACTGCATCCTCACCTCTCTCACACACACACACACACACACACACACACACACACACACACACACACACACACACACTGGGGAAGGATGCGGTGCGAGCTGTAGGGGACAAGTGACATTTTACTGTTTGTTTGAGTTCCTGACTGAATCAGTCAAAACAGAATCAGCAATAAGCCGAAGCGTGGCTCCGGTGGTCGCCCTCCTGCTCCTCCTCCTCCTCCTTCGCTCCCCTTCATTCCGGGCTCACGTGCAATCCTGCTCCTGCTGTTTGAAATCAGAGTGGAGTCTATGAGTAAGAGGGTCTTTTATTTTCATGTTGTTTTTTTTTTTTTTTTGTGCTAAACCACAATCCAAAGACAGTAGCATTCAGACAAAAGTTTATTTCACCTTTGTGATGATGATTTTGCTGTAATCAGTCGAAACCCAAGGGAATCCTCAACCTCGCGTCGTCTCTGCTGTAATTCTGCATTTTCTCTGGAAAACTCAATCGGATGGTTGTTAACCCTTAAGAGTTCCTGGGGACCTTTTTGTCCATTTTAAGGCATTTTGATAAGAATGCCTCAAATTCAATGTTGCTGCTCATCATTGACGCATCTGAGGCTCTAAAAATAGTCATGATAATTAAATCCTCCATGGGTTGCATTTCATGGAAATTCTGGAGTTTTTCTAATTGTTTTCAATTAAGTTATGTAAACAAACTGGCATTTAGAGGGTTAAAATTTACATTTATACATTTCAGACTGAAGTTAATTAAATAGACTGACTCATTAAAAGTGGAAAACTGTTTTAATATATGTTGTTTTTACAGCAGCTTTTAGGGAGAGGACGATTATCTTTAAGGAACTCTTCAGGGTTAAACTAAACCCGAATGTGGCGAGGGATCGTCTCTTTTTCGTGCAGGTCGTTATTTCAAAATCAGAAGCTGAATTCTGTGTTTAGGAAAAAAAGAAAAAAATCTGTGCAGGTATTTTTTGTCATCTCATCTAATGGAACCATCTAATGGCTGCTTCATCTGAAAGCACTTGCTGGCGTGCATGCCTGTGTGTGTGTGTGTGTGTGTGTGTGTGTGTGTGTGTATGTGCCCATCTCCGGGTGACAGTGCTCCGCCCCACGCTGCCCCCTGCAGGCGGGCGGCGCTCACTGCCCCCGACAGGCTGCCGCCGTCTCATGAAACATTTCGTTCTACCTCATCGTGTGTTCACCTGCCACTCACACACACACACACACACACACTCTGTTCGTCTTTTTTTTGACGTAACACGATGTAAAACCCGGTGGTGACCGAACATCTCGCTCGTGCGTTTCAGTTCAATCCACCAAACGTCTTCAGGTGTTTTTCTCCGTGTTTGGAACCATCGACACTCGTCGTCTCAACTTCCCACAAAACGTCCGGCTTGTTTTTTAATGATTTCTGAAGTGCAATTTTTTTTGTTTTTTATTCTCGTGTGTGTGAATCTCTTCTGCTGTTTAAACGCCTGCGCTGTCCAGCCTCGCCTTGTGTCGCCCCGCTCCCTGCTTGTGCAGTGTCCTGCTAAGCACACACACACACACACACACATCTGCCACGCCTCCACTTATGTCCCCATCTTTGCCAGATGTGCCAATACGCCTCCTCTCCCAAAGGATTTTTAAACTTTTCCTTGGGTGTCTTAAGTTAGTTTATTTTTTAAAAAGAGAACTATTTGCCTTTGCTTCTTTTTCGCTCTGATATCGTAGTTGTGGGACAAACCACGGGACCCCCGGCAGAACGGTGGTCCGTGGATTGGTCCCCACCCGCCGTCACGCCGCACTTTCACACGCGTCACCCGCAGCTTGGCCTCGCCGCACGTAGAAGCAGAACCGTGGAGTGTGTTAGCGCCGTTCAGTGTGTATAGGTGTCCGTCTGTCGTCAGTGTCGCACTTCCCGAGTGTTTTCCCGCCTAAAAGAGGATCGATGTGTGTATTTTTAGCTAAGAATTTAAAGAGAAAAAAGAAAAGAAAAAAATTCTAAAAGAAGAAAGTGTGCAGGAAGCCTCACACACACACACACACACACACGCACACACACTCTCATGCTCCTGCTATGCTGAAATCAACTGCTGCTCCCAGCCCGGAGTGTGTGTGTGCGCTCAAACATCCCGGGTTGGTAGTTTGAGCCTCGCACCGCCGCCGCTGCCTCCTCCTCCTCATCTTCCTCCTCTGCTGAACTGAATCATGGGAGTCAAAAAGAGGAGGGGGCTCCAGCTGGCCGGTTCCCCTCGTCTGTGCCGTGTGTGTGTGTGTGTGTGTGTGTGTGTGTGTGTGTGTGTTTCCCTCTTCTTTGCTGTATTTTTGCTGTGAGTTTTTTTTGTTTTGTTTTGAAACTGGTGACGTGTTCCTGTCATTGACCGCAGCGCCCCTGAGCAAGGCATGCCGGCGCCGGGCGTGGAGTCGACCCCTCCCCTCCGTGTCTGCTGTGATTTGCATGTGATCGGGGCGGGAAACGGGCGCCGGCGTGCTGAGCGTCTTCGGGCCGCCGACGCCAACTGCCTTTTCGTGTGTTTTTTTGGGGGGGGGGGCCCAGAAACTGTGTGCGCTGCGGCGGCCAGCAGGGCGGCGCTGGTTTCCCGTCCTGCATGTGATAACTGTGGGCTTTGTTCTCATCCAGTATGAAGCACTTTAATCCATCCAGCTCTCTCCTTCCTCAAAGATAGCTATAAAAGGACATAAATATAAATAAATGAATATAAATATATATATAAATATAGATCTATATAGATGTGCAGATGTGTATACACTCAATGCAGGGTTTGAGTCTCTTTTTAAAGAAGTATTCTATGTGATGTCACATCCAACACAATGCTATTTTTGTTAAAAGTCTAAAGGGTACAGCTATTTATTTTGTTTTGGGGTTTTTTTTGCTTTCTGATGCCA
>CAESWR010000944.1:14404-25850 GCA_903171835.1 Mullus surmuletus
CCCGTAATGAAACATTTGATTCATTACAAAAAAACAGACCTGATCAATAGGATTTTATGAGCTTTACGCCAAACTTTTCACCAGCAAACACACACATTTTCTGTCAGAGATCCTCCAGTGAAGCTTCCCCAACTGCACCAATAAACGTAACAATCGCCTCATTGCAGTCCGGAACGCTTTACATCTCTCGATCTGCTCCCCGTGTAGTGATTCCGATCAACAACACTGCGGGGGAACCAGGAGGCAGAGCAATAATACACATCAAATTAAAGGCTTTCCGCGAGTATTTTCTGGGGAATGTTATGCCTTGGTTTGAGAGATGATATGGCTCGATTTCAGGAAATGAGGAGAGAGATGGTGAGTCTCTGCATTATTTGTGCCTGGAGATCATTTTTCACCCAGTTTGTTTGTTGTTCTTTGCCTTTCAATACTTTCTAGTCACTTCTTCAAGGTTTTTATCTCCTGCTTTTCGATTATTACCTGCCAAAGAGGATTTTACTCATTTGTTCGTCTTATATCTTTGACCTGTTGTGACAGTTTTAGTCTCTCAGGTTTTAATTCAGCTCCAGTGTTTCCCAAAGTAGCTCTCTCTTCACCTAAGGTCTCGGTGCCACGCCACGCCATGTATGTGTGTGTGTGTGTGTGTTTGTGTGTGCGAGAAAAAGACTATATTTATGTGGGGATGTGACGGTTGAGTTATATTCTCCATTGTTGTTTTTAACCTCTAACTCCGAGGCACTTTGAATTGCAAACGAATGTCAAAAAATGAAAAGATAGAACCTCAGCCTCCCCCGCTTTTTCGCTTGTCATTAGTTCTTCATTAAACATGCACAGCCACTTAAGCGCTCATCTATATGAACGCAAACACACACCTTGGATTTTCCTCATTTACATACAGTCAATACACAGATCCTGTGGGGTTAATTTATCACAGAAGGTGTGCAATAATGGACATTGAGCCGTGTGTGTGTGTGTGTGTGTGTGCAGGGAGCTGACACCACACATAGGGGAATATTTCTAACGTGCAAACAATGTGACGAATGCTTTTGGAAGGCCTCAGAACTATAACTTGCCCATCAAACTGCCCACCGCTGAGGCGGAAGGACGTGTCGTGCCGCCGCTTCCACGGCCGGTGACAAAGGAAATTATGCCGTGCAAAGTCAAGTCGCTCTCTGGAAGCTTACGCGTGTCCATATCAGTCGGCAGGCGATTAATCCACTTATTGCCATCCCAGTGAGGACGTGATGTCTTCTGACCAGAAAATCTGCACGGCCGGGGAGTCGTAACACCCCTTCTTGACGCAACATTAACACGCCATTTTCGAATGTGAGAGAATTTTAAAAAACGCTAAATTACGCCAAAATCTGCGCGCTGAGCAGTGTGCCGAGTCGTCAGTGGAGGCTGAGGATGATCTCTGATGCTTGCCAGTAACCCAGAAACCTCAGTTCTCACCCCTGCTGAAAAGCCCCTTGAATCCCGTGTGTGCATGTGTGTGTGTGTGTTTTCATGTGTGTGTAACAGAGATCAGCGCGGCGGCTTTGCATGGCAGCCCGGCCCGCCGTCAGCGCCTGAAACGCCGCGGCATGAAAATCAGAGAGGCGCTTAAACCTCTTGAAACCTGAGGTGACCAAGGCGCTCTGATAATCCCTTTGACATTAATCCTAATCGCAGGTGAAGCAAATGACAACAATGTGCAAAATCTCGTTTGTATTTTTATCACTTCACACAATCTCTTTAAAGAACACCTGAGGTCGCTCTTATTGTTCAGCAGTCTTTGCAACGATGCCACCGGAGATGCGTTCATTAAGATGGAGCAAAAAAAAAAATCTTTTCAATTCTAAAATTGACCCATTTACACATCGATGAGAACCACCCAAGAGGTTCTGACCCATCACATTGATCAATGCCTGTCTCTTTACACTGTGGGAGAAATCTTTTGAAGGTCACAGAGGTCACTGTAAATGAGTGAATGAGGATTTAAGAATGGATTGATACTTCCCCTGACAGAATCGTGATTGATAGATTACTTATGTTGGTCAATATATTTTCAAATGAAGGGATTCTCAGAAAAGTGAAGACTGTTCGAGACAAAAACATACATCAGCCTCCCGTCTGCTGCAGAAACCCGGGCAGGTCCATTACACACTAATAGTCTGTCGCTCTGCATGGTAATAACGAGATCTCATTTTGTCCTCGAGCCATGGAAACCAGATAGGATCAGTGGGAACCTCGGTAATAATGGGAATGTGTGTTTCATTTGGAGTGTGCTGCGACTCTCCCCTGCAATTAGCTGGAGTGCGCTCGTGTGTTCGCACGCACAAGAGTGTGTGTGTGTCTGCGTGAAAGTAATCTAGCGGGTGTTGGAGATGCTGTTAAAGCTCATCTGTTGCCATAACAACTGCAGCAGCCCCCCACTGTTTGGTTCACTGTGCGACTGAGGGGCTGGTGAACAAACTTCCAGTGTGTGTGTGTGTGTGTGAGAGAGAGAGAGACAGAGAGATCGGTGAGCGAGGTCACTGGTTTCCTGTCTGTCTGACCCACCTCTGCTGGTTGCAAGCAGATATTAACCTCTGTTTGTATTTTGTAACCATCACAACAGCTCACAGTCATCAATTACAGCAGAGACGGCTCTTGTTAACACTGGAGTATGAAATGCGAACGAAAAGCTAATCCTCACTAACATCTTTAGTAATTTTAGACATCAATCTTAATCAGTTTCTTCCTGAGGTCATATTTTGTGAAACTTAACTAACCGGAACACAAAAACACAAACATGTGTGCTGTTACATGGTTGGTTAATGCAAGTCATGCGTGCACACATGAAAATATTACCAAGCCAATTGTCACAACACATTCAAATGTGTTATTTGATTTTTTTTTGTTGTTGTAAATTTAGGTTGGCTATTGTGGGGAAATGCTGACACCTGGTGGTGAAAATGTAAAGCGCAACTCAGCAACTTGTTCGAACGAGTTCCGTAAAATCACGAGAATTGTTTTTTAGAAACCATTGTTGTAGATATTCACTGTAAAAACTCTATTTTTTCAAATAAATATAAAATATCGGCAAGCAAAGTATGTGTACCCCGCTATGCGGCAACCTGCACGGACACATTTCCCTGTTACACACACACGCTCTGAACCGGGCCAATCAGCGGCCGCGGCTGGCGTGACGCAACCCCGCCCCACGTGACCAACATGGCGGCGCGCATCCACACGTCTGAAGCGTAAAGTCACTGCAGTCCGGCTCTTTTTTTTCCCGTCTGTGTTTGTTTGGCGTGTGAGCGGCGGAGCGATGAGCCTCCTGCTGCCGGCGGGACGCTGCTTCGCCCGCCTGCAGGCGCGCCGGTGCTCGCACAGCGTTTACAGCAGCCACGCCAAGCCACGCAGCGTGGGAGTGGACCTTGGAGACAAGTCAGTCCCTTATGTGTGTCTTATTATGGGCTGTCTGTGTTCTCGTGGTTCTCATGGTGCTGCCTTGGTGTTCCAGGAAGCTCGAGATCTCCACCGGAAGGCTGGCCAGGTTCGCTGATGGGGCCGCTGTGGTTCAGGTATGGAGAAATCCACTTCCGGTCAGATACTTCCCCTCTGCTCCACTGGAGGAGGGATAAACAAGTATCCCCTTTTAACCTCTAAAGTTATTGTTATTGTAACGTTTTTATCAATTGTTTGTCATGTGAACGCAACATCTTTAAGAGAATACACTTTGATGAAGGACGGAATGAGGAGAGAGGAGGGAAAGAAGGAAGGAAGAGAGGGGAGGAAGGAAGGAAGGATTAGAGGGAGGAAAGAAGGGAGCGAGGAAGGAAGGCGGGAAAGAAGGAAGGAGGAAGGACAGAAGGGAGAGAGGGGCGAAGGAAGGAAGAAGAGGGAGGTAGGAAGGGAGGATACGAAAAAGGGAGGAAGGAGATCCTCTTTTCCTTCCTTCCTTCCTTCCTTCCTTCCTTCCTTCCCCTCTTTTCCAAAAATGCCAGCCTTCGCAACACAGAGAAGGCAGATTTATAAACGGGAACATGAAAGTAAAAGCCACCAAACCATGCTGATGCCTGTCTTTGCACATTTTGTAGAGGTTATACGGTAATTGGGGACGTTTTCTAGTGAATATTCGACTGTATAGCTGCGTATTACATCGACTACACCACTGGATATTTTATAGAAAAATCCAGTGCTTTTCAAAATAAGACACATGTAATCATGTAAACCCACATTCTAATGTGAAAACTGGTCAGATGAACACAGACAGAGAGCATCAACACCTCCAGCTGCGCCTCAATTCTGATGAATTGTCAGGAAGAGCTGTTTGATGTGATGTATTTTGAAGACATTTTTTCCAGTTTCTGCTCACTAACCTCCATTTGTGTGTGTCTGTGTGTGTGTGTGTGTGCAGATGGGCGACACCTCCGTGATGGTGACGGCCGTGAGCAAAACCAAACCCTCTCCGTCTCAGTTCATGCCTCTTGTGGTACGTTCTCTGCTGTATTTCTCCCCCCCCCCCTCCTTTCACCTGCTATTGGGAGCTCACACTCGCTCTTTGACTGACAGGTGGACTACAGGCAGAAGGCAGCGGCTGCCGGGCGAATCCCCACCAACTATCTGAGGCGAGAGCTGGGCACCACCGACATCGAGATCCTCACCAGCAGACTCGTCGGTGAGAACACGGGTTGAGATGACGCAGCTGGAATGTGATTTTTTTTTTTGGGGTGAAATAATCCTGTTTGTTTGTGTGACTCAGACAGATCCATCAGACCCCTTTTCCCACCCGGGTACTTCTACGATACCCAGGTCAGTTCGGTTTCACACTGTGTTATCTGCTAAGGGTTCGACATGATTTTTGCTTCTATGGAAAAACAAATGAACAGATTGTAATTGTGTTCAGCATCTCTCATGTTTTTGTCCCTCTAAAGATCCTGTGCAACCTGCTGGCTGTGGACGGCGTCAACAATCCAGATATTCTGGCTATCAATGCAGGTGAGCAAAACGGATTCAATTCCACTTGAGATTGTAGCAAAAAATACTCAACAACCAGTGGAATTATTCTACAAAAAGCCTGTTTGTTTGCTTGTTTGTTTCCACCAAAACTAATATTTTGTTCCTGTGAAGCTTCTGCTGCTCTGTCGCTGTCTGACATCCCCTGGAATGGACCGATCGGTGAGCGACACACGATTCCTTATATGCAGCTCTCATGTGTGACAGCTTAAGTCTCACAGCTGTGTGTGTGTGTGAAGGTGCGGTGCGTGTGGGCTTGGTGGATGGAGAGCTGGTGGTCAACCCCACCAGGGTGGAGATGGCTTCCAGCACCCTCAACCTGATTGTGGCCGGAGCCCCCAGCAGCCAAGTGGGTGAGTGGGCAACATCCTCCGCTGCTTCCACAGAGCATCCGCGGGGTCTTGAAGAGTATTAAAAGTTGATAAATCAATTTGGGGGGTTTTTAAGACCCTTAAAAAGTATTAAAAAGTCTGAATTAGCCGTCAAAAGAGTTGGAGTCGAAAAAACATTGTAAAAGTGTGGGAGTTTATTTGCTTATTTAAAAGAAATAGAAGTGCAGATAATGGTTTACAAATTTAAAAGAAATTGGGGGGAAAAAATAGAAGTACATATTGTGTAAAATAAGGAAGAAACAGAAATTCATTATGTATAAAAAAAATTAAATTCAAAATCTTAGCAGATGCAATAGAATGCTACAAATCTTTGCTGGAAAATGACATTTTCCTCTGTATTTCAAAGTGTATTGATTAAAAAAAGTCCGACAATATGGAAAATGAAAGTCCTTTGAATGTCTTGTATGACGTGAATGGACGTCTGAGGAAAAAGCAAAACGTCTGTGTTTGCGTCAGTGATGATCGAAGCGTCGGCCGAGAACGTGCTGCAGCAGGACTTCCTCCACGGCGTGAAGGTGGCCGTCAAACACACGCAGCAGATCATCTTCGGCATCCAGCAGCTGATGCGCGAGCAGAAGGTCACCAAGCGCACGCCGGTCAAAGTCTTCACCGCGCCGGCCCACATGGTGGAGCACGTCCGGCAGTAAGACCCCGTGTTTGTTCCTTAAAGACAACTGACATCTGTCTTATCAAAAGAAAAATTTGAAAAAAATAAAAAAATCTTGTTTGTGCTTTTGTTCCTGCAGCTCAGCGACAGACCGGATCTATGCTGTTTTTACAGACTACACTCACGACAAGGTAACATCTCGCCATTCCTTCTCCTCACAGAATCCGTGATTCTGAGCAGCAGAAATTTCTCGTGTCCTCTTTTATTAAATGGCCGTTACCGTGTGACAGATCTCCAGGGACGAAGCCATCAACAAAATCCGATTAGAAACTGAAGAAGGACTAAGAGGTAGGCAATGTTTATGTTGCTTGGACATTTCGTTGTAAAGGGTTTGAAATTTTCCCAAAAATGTCAAATTTCCGGTACATTAAAAAAAAAAAAAAATCCTGTAAATTTCCCCCCCAAAAAATGCCATGGGAATTTTAGCTGGGGAATATTGGAAATTTTCGGGGCTTTGTTGCCGTGACGACCAGTCATAACGAGACAGGCATCCATTGAAGTGGATGAGGTCCAGGTCCTTGATGAGTAGAAAGCACGACCTGAAGAGAAGCTGAGCTAAATGCAGTATTTTGACTGGGACTTCCTTTTTTTCTTTTTTGCTCCTGCAGAGATGTTTCCTCATGCCGAGTCCTTTGATGTCATGGAATCCTTCAACACTGTGACTAAAGAAATCTTCCGTAATCTGGTTCTTAACGAGTACAGAAGGTAAACGTCTTCCATTCGTTGTCATATAAGTTACGGCACTGATGATTTTAATGCATATTTTTCCTCTTTTGTTGTTTTTAGGTGCGATGGGCGAGATTTAACTGCTTTGAGGAACATTTCTTGCGACATCGACCTCTTTAAACCTCTCCACGGTTCCGCTTTGTTCCAGAGAGGACAAACACAGGTTTGCACCAACGCCGCAAAATGCATGGATTGTTTGCGGATAAAATTTGAGGAGTACAATATGAATTTGTGCATTTCTTGTTAATGTTTTTAACCCCTCGTCCGCTGGTTTGCCGACAGGTTCTGAGCAGCATCACTTTCGATTCCCTTGAATCCAGCGTCAAAGCCGACATCATCACCACGGCGCTCAGGTGACTGATCGGAGCTGCAGAATGTGTGCTAAGTTTGCCCAATCGGTGCAAATTCCAATACGCTTAAACCTTGATCCTGATGCTTTTGGACCACTTATAAATAAAAATACGACTGGATATTTGATATTTTTTTCTTTTAGGCTGAAGCTGATTAACAGGACTGACTAATTTAAAGTTAAAAAAGATATTAATATATGATATTTTTACAGCTAAGCAAAAATAAGTGAATTCCCCATGGCATCTTCAGCAAAAGTGATAAAAGCTTTTTTATTTTTTACAGTGGAGTCAAGGACAAAAACTTCATGCTTCATTATGAGGTTTGTAAAATCTTTGTATTTTTATTTACTATCTTTCTCTCTAATATTTCATTAATAATTTCATGCCTGACTTCCACACTTTTACCTCCAGTTCCCTCCGTACGCAACCAATGAGATTGGAAAGATGGGCGGTATGAACAGGAGGGAGCTCGGACACGGTGAGTCTCCAAAACTCTCCTTATCACACTTTCCCAATAAGAGTATTTCATGTGACGGTGTGTGTGTGTGTGTGTGTGTATATATTTATGTGTGTGTGTGCGTGTATTTATGTGTGTGTGTGTGTGTGTCTAGGCGCCCTGGCTGAGAAGGCTCTGAGGCCTGTCATCCCCAAAGACTTCCCCTTCACTGTTCGGGTCACTGCAGAAGTTCTGGAGTCAAACGGTGAGCAAACACGCTCACCATTTGTGTTTGTGTGTGTATTTGTGTGTGTGTGTGTTTTACAAAAACTGAGCCCTTTTTTTCTTTGTCTTCTCAGGATCCTCCTCAATGGCATCTGCGTGTGGAGGCAGCCTCGCTCTCATGGACGCAGGTAGGAAACCCTGAAACCATGAACATTCCAGTGTTTGAGGGGACATGGGTTAAGGTGTCTGCCCCCCCCACCCAGGTGTGCCCATCTCCTCGGCCGTGGCAGGCGTAGCTGTGGGCCTCATCTCCAAACCCAACCCGGACAACCCGACTGACATCCAAGACTACAGACTGCTGACTGATATTCTGGTGCGTACGACCTCAATCCAGAGTCTCGTCAAGCCATAATGGTAAAATTAGGGGGGTCCGATACAACTTTTTCACTTCTGATACCGATATTGCAGCCTTGAGTATTGGCCGATACCGATATCAATCTGATACGGTATCAGCACGAATCGTACATACTTTTATGACGCATGTTAGAAAAGGCTTGATCCAGTGATATTATTCAAACAGAGAACAATAGTCAGCAACAGTAGCTATGAGAAAAAGTGACCCATTGATTATTAACCAATGGCTTACATACATTTGAACCTTGAACATGAGAATATTCTACAATTGAATAAAAAATAAATTAGAAGACCCTGAAAAATAACCTCAACAACTCAAAAAAACCCAAAAAAGGATATTTTTAAAGTGTAAAATAACTAGTTTAACTTAAACATAAGCATTGATAAGATATCAATATGGGATCAGGATACCCCTAAATAAAATGAATGTCTTTGTTCACACAGGGAATAGAGGATTACCTTGGAGACATGGACTTCAAGTTGGCAGGAACCAACAAGGGGATCACTGCTCTACAGGTCTGTCTTCGTTTGACTTTTAGCCACAAAATGTGAATCGAAATCTCCGCCCTCACAGTTCTCATATTTTGCCATCTAATCCCGCAGGCCGACGTGAAGATTCCCGGTTTGCCTCTGAAGGTGGTCATGGAGGCCATCCAGCAGGCCACAGGTGATCACACACTGCACTCGGGGTTTCCTCCCGCTGGTGGTTGAAGATGTAACGCTGTGTGTTTTCACATTTTCAAAGTAAAAGCATCAGCAGCATTCAAAAAACTTAAACGTGGCTTTCAATGGGTTTCAGTGGCCAAGAGGGAGATTTTGGGCATCATGAACAAATGTATAGCCAAGCCAAGGGCGTCCAGGAAGGAGAACGGTCCAGTTGTTGGTACGTTTTGTATTTAAAGTTGGGTTTTTTTCATAACAAGCAGGGCTTCTTATGACTGAGTGACTGACTGTGATTGACAGAGAACGTGCGGGTGCCTGTTTCCAAACGAGCTCGCTTTGTCGGTCCCGGCGGATACAACCTCCGCAGGCTACAAGCTCAATCAGGTGAGCTGAAAAAAACACAGAAACCATAAAAAAAAAAAACACAGTAAACTTGATGATTATAACAATTTACTCATTTTTTTCATTTTTGAGGTGTGACCATCAGTCAGGTGGACGAGGAGACTTTCTCCGTGTTTGCACCAACGCCAGGAGCCATGAATGAAGCCCAGGAGTTCATCAAGGAGCTCTGCAAAGATGATGTGAGCCTCCACGTTTTATCCCTGATAAACAACAAACATCGTAAAAATAGTTGCTATAATTATCGATTTCTTCTTCTTTTTTTTTCCTTTGGCAGCAAGAGCAGCAGCTGGAGTTTGGGGCGGTTTACACGGCAACAATCACTGAGATTAGGTACAGTTTTCACAGCCTACAGACCAAAATAACAACTTTATACATGCATGTTTTTTTGTTTTGTTTTTTTCCCTTTTTTATGTGAAATTCAAAGTCATTATATGCAAAAATTCACCAATGTGGAATATTCATGCAAAAAAAAATTGGGATTTATTTCTTTACTTGCAATTCCTTTTCTTTCTATTTACTGCAATTCCCCATTGTGGGATTATAATAAACGCTATTCTACTGTGCTCTATTCTGTCTCTCAATCCTATCCTGTGCTGCAGGGATATCGGCGTCATGGTGAAGCTCTATCCCAACATGAGCGCCGTGCTGCTACACAATTCACAGCTGGACCACAAGCGGGTTCGTAATACGTCTTCTGTCCGCGGTTTCAGAATTAAAACAATGTGCAAAGGTTTCTGTATTTATTTCTTCTTTCCCCCCCCCCCACTCTTTTAGATCCAACATCCGAGTGCTTTGGGGCTGGAGGTGGGCCAGCAGATCCAGGTGAGCGCTCAGCAACCATCAGCCGAAGCTCCTCCTGTGCTGATGTTCGCTGTTCTGAAGCTCTGCTCTGCTCTCAGGTCAAGTACTTTGGACGGGACCCGACCGACGGCAGGATGAGGCTCTCGCGGAAGGTTCTCCAATCGCCGGCCACAAGCATCGTCAAGACGCTGATCGACAAACGGAGCATCTCCATGGGAACGAGCGGCAGCCCCGGCGACAAAGCGGACTTGTGACAGGAGTGAATGGCGTGTGTGAATGACGATGGATGGACGGGGCGAGGCGAGCTGCTGGTGCCGCTGTACGGAGGAGGGGAAAAAAACTTCAGCCATTATTTTTTATTAATATTCTTTGTGGGTTGTCTTGCCTTCACCATGTGTATAAATACAAGTATGTGTGTGTGTGTGTGTGTGTATATGTATGTATGAGTACGTGTGTGTGTGATCTGTAAATAAAACTTATAGGTTGACTTTTAGCCTTTTCACCCAGAAGTTGGAAATTTGTACAAGAGAGGATTGGGAAGGAGAAATTGTGGATGTTTTTCAAAATAAGAGACTTCCTGGCTTGAGTCAAACCCTATCTCGTTTCGCATTTTTTCAGGATGCATCTTAATTCTGATTTCTTGACTTGAAAAGCAACATTGAGTAGGGGTGTTGCGATACAACTTTTTCACTTCCGATACGATGCCGATACATTTTAACCTTCAACATAAGAATCTTCTACAATTGAATAAAGTGCATAAAAAATAAATGAAAAGACCATGAAAAATAACCTCAATAAATCCAATAAAAACAAGAAATCTTTATTTTAAAGTGCAAAAATAACCACTACTTCAACTAGAATGAATAAAAAATAAATTGGAAGACCCTGAAAAACATATAATCCGATAGTTGGGTTTTTTGCAGATTTTTTTGCTAATTATTTATTTTTTCACTCTTACAGCTGCATGTAAAGTTTAGTTAGTATAAATCGGAGTCGCTTGTCTTGATACAACAGACATCCAGTCACAGCTTCACAAGTCCGATGAACCATAATAAAATTTTCCTGAACTGCCTCAACCCGGAGTTTCACAATAAGAGCCGGCTGGGTTTTCACAACAAGAGCGTCTCACTGACTCGCATGTTGGGATCAGCCACAGTCTGCAGCCGGCAGAAAGCGAGGAGTTTTCGCTGTGTGTCGTGATGTCGTCCACTCAGCTGCTGCTCTCCTGTCTCACCGCTCTGTCCCTCGTCTGTCTGCAAGGTGAGGACCCCCGAGCGCAGCCCACCCTCCGAGGGCGGCTGCTTCTTATCGTGCTGCTGTTTTAGTCTAGAATCAAGACAGTGGGTGTGATGTTTGCCTTTCATTGAGAGCTTTTAGGTGATAGATG
>CAESWR010000945.1:118999-131011 GCA_903171835.1 Mullus surmuletus
AGTGCCAAATTTCAGAACTGTCTTGATTTTCAGTCAATCATTTCTCCCATTAGTACCATTTGGTGTTGTGTTTTATACCGTTTGAAAGCCTGATTAGTCACCTTTACAAACAAAAGTAATTGGTATTATTAAAGTGGAAAAATGACTGACTGAAATAACATTTTCAAACTTTCTTTGAGGAATTTTGGCACATTTCTGGGGGTGTTACCCACAGTTTGCTGTGTTGCTCATTCCATGAATGCACGATCCTTACAAGTTGTAACTCGTGAAGGTGACTAATCAGGCTTTCCAACGGTATACAACACCAGTTGGTCTTATTCAAGGGGGAAAATGATTGACTAATAGGTTTCCAAACTTAATTTGTGGGATTTTGGCACACTTTTTTTTGGCATTACCCACACGTTTGGCAGAGTTGCCCATTCCATGAATGCACTTTCCTAACAAGTTGTACCTTATTGTAAAGGTGACTCATCAGGCTTTCCAACGGTATAAAATACAACATCAATTGGTATTATTAAAGGGGAGAGACGATTGACTAAATTAATGTTTCCAAACTAAATTTGCAGGAACTTGGCACACTTTTTGGGGGCGTAACACACATTTAGCGGTGTGGCTCCTTCCACGCACGGAGGATCCTTTCAAGTTGTACCTTGTTGTAAAGGTGAATAATTTCAAATGGTATAAAATACATCAATTGGTATTATTAAAGGGGAGAAATGATTGACTGAAATAATGTTTCAGAACTCTGTGAGGAGTTTATATGGAGGAAAAGTTTGTTGAATAGTCGCAGGAGTTTTTTTCTTTAAGAGTAAAACCCTCTGATCATCGTGAGATCTGTTACACATGAAATGGTGAATGGAATTTCCTGTAGTGTGCGTTAGTGCATGCATGCATGTTACATCCATGGTAGAACACAACAAATGAGGATAGATTTCTGATTAGTAGTTTGAACATACTTCTGGCTGCAGTTGGTCCGAGAAAAACCCACCAACACCATGGCCCTGGAGAGGCATATTTTATTACATCTGTCAATATACTTCAGGAAACAATATACAAAGCAATGATGTGGTCACCGTTACTCAGTGTGTGGTGCAGTTCTGTTATAGACTCGATAAGAGAGTATAGTGGGAAAGAAAAGACCCTTTTGCAGCTCAGGACCCTGCTCTTCAACGGGGGGGCAAACAGAAGGATGGGACGTGCTGGAGAATGACATGCCGTCTGAAGATCTTTCGTTATTGGTCAATCAGAAAAAACCAGGTATGGGATGTGCAGGCAAATGATTTAAGACTTCCAACAAGGCACTAGCGTATGAACCGACCCCATCGCTCCAATAAAATAACCAGGGCGCGCTTTAGTTTAACATGTTTATTACAATACATACAATTCACATTTTCTGACCTTGTGACCCCTTCGTCGCCCTGCTCTGAACGGAGAGGTGACCCCCGCTAAACCTGCATCCCCAAACTCCTAAACGAGTACAAATGAAACTGGATATCAGCTCTACACCTCTGACGGGCTTTTGTTTTAAATCTATCCTTTTCTTTAAACTCCATTGTGATCGGAGCAACTGCACCCAAAAAAAAAAAAGGAATGAACCAGTGATACCAACTCACCCCCCCCCAAAAAAAAGAAAAAGAAAAGAAAATACGGAAGGTTTCTGAAAGTGTCGAGGAGAGGGTGTGGCAGGGCGGGGCCGAGGTCAGGGGAGGGCAGTGGGAATGGTCCAAAGCAGCACGCCATCACAGCTCTATTTTTATTATTCATTTTTGTTTTTTTAAAATCACTCACTCCACCACACCACACCACCAGGCACTGGTTGTTTGTTTGTTTTTTTCAGACTGGGAGATGCAGGGCCACCAGAAGCTGCAAATAGACCACTGAACCATTGGGAGCAGTTATGATCGACCTGCCTGAGAGACGTTTAGCGCCCGAGTCCACGTCAGGGATCTGCCAACAGGGCAAACAAAAAGAAAAAAAAAACAAAAGGTGGAAGAGTCGATTCAGAGACTAATCAGTTGATCAATATTGGAGGGAAATACATGACAGCGAGACCAGTGTGTTCTGCTTTGTCTATGCTTGGCGTCAGTGTAAAGAAGAATGGCTTCACACGCTCTCCTCTGTTTCCATGCGGGTCACGCACACACATGCTCAATGGTTCAATGATCTATGAACTGACAAAATGAAGTCTGCAGACGAGTTAACATGAAGGAAAGGCTAGCTAATGAACGTAGCCGCCTAGGCGTCGATTAGTTTGGATGTCAAAAGCTTTGATAGGCATGGCTTTCCATGGCTCCAATCTACAAAACATATTTACAACATAGATAATAACATCTACAAGAAATCTACATGTTTTTTTTCCTCCTGCTGCGGGTCGTTTCACAAAACCAAAGTCTTGTAAATCCCCCACCCCCCTCCTCCCTCCTCCTCCTCCTCCTCTTCCTCTTCTCCCACAAACAGCTCTTGGTTCTCTCCGCCTCTCGGTTCTCCCAGCCCCAAGCGGTCCAAAGCCGAACCCGCCGTGGCTCCTGTGTGTGTTAAGACTGGGCTCGAGAGGAACACAACAACCGCTCCCACTCCAGCTTCCAACTATGTGCAATGGGTCTCCCCGGCCGCCCCTCCCCGCCCCCCCCCTCCCCTCTCCCACCCACAACCTTTTCCCAACTTTCGAACCCGCAACAAGAAGTCCTCAGACCATAAAAGAATTCTGGTTCTTCAACTTTTCAAGTTCTTTGATTTGCTGTCTCAAAAACAGTATCCTGCGGAGGAGAAACGGGAGAGTGGTGAGTTTGGGTTTTGAGCCGGGATTCACAGAGATGGTGGGAGTCGCATGTCGGCGTGCTCTCACCTTTGCTCGCGCAACGTTGCTTGTATTTCACAGACTCTGACCAAAGAGCGGAGGTTTTTGAGCTCGGTGCAGTTGTCAGACATGCAGATGCTCCCCATGGTGTGAGCCTCTTCACGTAGTCTTGACGCCTGAGAGGGAAAGAAACCAATACGCTGTCATCACAAGTCACTGCACCATCCCAGTAATCCATCATTATATTTATGATGGATTATTTGGATGAAGCCAAGAAAAAGGACATTCGGTTTTGTTTTGAGATGGAGGTAAGAACCTGTTTCTCTGCGTGCTCAGCAGGCCAACCCTGGACATGTTTGATGAGATTTTCATTGAAGTGGGCAGCGAGGGTGGGGGTGAAGGAGCAGGCGGGGCGGGCTGCTGAGGACGGGGGAACCGATGCGGAGGTTGGGGCGCTGCCGCTGCTGCCTGAGGCAACGTGATTGGGACCTGGGGAGGGACTCCTATGACTTCTGCCGTCGAGACAGAGAGAGGAAGAACGTCATGATGGAAAAAAACTAAGCATCCACCAGCACAAAACCTTCATACAAAAACACTCAATGAAAACATTAAAGTGGAAGTAGTAGTGAAAATACATTTGAGTTCTGTGTCAGTAGCAAAAAATACAGCTGTCTTATTAACCATCCTACCAAATTTGAATGCTGTCAATCAAATCCTACCCAAAAACATCAATGGACACAGTCTCATCGGAACTGTGCAGTTCACAGATCAATGCTGTGTGCCGGCACTCAGGGATTTATAACGTAGTGGCGCAGTTTGACCGGACCGATTGTCGTTTAGCATTAGCACTGCGGACTGTCCCACTGTTGCAGCTTACGCGTATGTGTGCATCGGACCAAGGGACGGGTCTCAGAGGAGCCGGTCAGAGGAGGGCTCGTAAGTCTGGAGCAAGCGGCAACCTTCTGGTGTCTAGTGAGTGAAGTCAATGCGGCAGTACCAAAACGTTGCAGTACCACCAGTGACCGGTTGGCCTGCTTTCAAAACAGAGCAACTTCGATGGACCCCCCGTGTTAAAACGCCCAACCTTTTCTGTTATTTTGAACAGACCCCAATTGGCTTAAAACTTTAATTATTTATTGATTTTTTAAATGAATAGAATAAAAAATAAAACAAAAGCACACTGTAGCACGGCTCACATATACCGTTACACCTCTATTACAGCCTGGTAAGAACTTTTTCAGTCTTATTTCATAGATATGCATACTGTGAAGGGGGTGAAAAAATTCTACATATGTATATATATGTTAGTGTGTTGCAGGGACAGGGAGGACATCCACCGTGTTTATACTCCGGTGATTCTGACTGTTTTAACCGTGGTGTTGGATAATAAAGAGCTGGTACGTTTGGTAATAGCGGAATAAAGAGTGTTTTCAGTGTTAGCAAGCCGCAGATACCAGCTGTGACACTGTGGTCAGTGACATGACACTGCTCACATCTTAACAATTTGAAAAATGTCTGTAAAACAAATGAATGGTGGTGTGTGTTGGAAGCTTGCAGCTGTGGATGATGATGATGTGACTGTAGGAGGCTGAGAGGAAACATCGGGCCAGTGACACGAGTACTCCACTGATACAACAACTGAGATCATCAACATTTGACATGAACCTCTGATGTCAAAGTTTCTCTGTTCATTCAAATAAAGTTTTGGTTTATTGAACGTTTTGACTATTATTCTCTGTTTGCGTAATATCACCTGATCAAGCCTTTTCTAACATTTCATATTACAAAAGCAAAAGAAGTGTGTGTGATTTGTGCTGATATCGTAAGGGATTGATATTGGTATCGGCCAATACTCAAGGTTGCAATATAAATCCCTATATGTGATGGTTTCCACAGAACCAGAGTTCAAAAAAATGGCATGACTAAATTAAACTGTAACTGATTTCCGCAGGGGAAAAAACTAACACTGAACAGATTCATTATCGAAGTTGCGAGTCAAGAGCTTAAAAATTAGTTTAAACAGAGATAATGAGGATTCAGGGGGTGAAGGTGTGTTTCCCAAAGACACATAAGACTATCAGTCTAAATAGATCAATACAATCAAGAACAGAATATCAAAATATTTGGCTTGAAAACATCCAAGAGGAACCTCCCCGATATGGCCAGAGGGAAGTTTGGAGTGAAAGTGAAGTAAAGCACAGATGCTCAGAGTTCCCACGTGTTTTATTAGACCACTTAATATTTCCACATTAGCCAGGGCTGTTATACTTTGGCCCCAATGTGCAGAGTTCTGTGCTCTAAGTGCCCCTCAGCCAGGAGGAGTGTGTAGAATGGAGGGGTGTGTAATGAGCGAAGAAAGAGCCCATTCATTTGGGGTAAAATCAGTTAATCATCGTGACAAATAGCTTTTTTTACAAACACGGCTCCTGGCTGCGTCTGCACTCTCCGTGCCCTTGAAGTTCCATTTTATAATAAGATGGACTGATACATTACCCTTTTACAATTAAATATTAAAGTCAACCATTATACGCGTATATGCATTCAAGCCAACCAACGCCACGTGCACAAATGACCAGCAATCAAACATGCAAACACAAATCACAGTGTCATCTAATACTGAGACCAGATTTTATCACTAAGACTTGAAAGCAGTCTTTTAAAATGCAACATAAACAACTAAATTAGGTGAATGGATGAACCAGCATATGTTCCATTGATAACCAGCAGATGGCGACACAAGACAACATAAAGACAACATGCTGCAGTCAGAAAGCTGCCTTTCCCTGATTCAGAGGCAAGTAGGGATTGGCTGTCCAACATTTGGCTCCTTTTCGGGAATATTCATGCTGCTCGGCTACACGCGCACAGGACCTGACAGCAGCCGGCTAGTTTGCCAATTCAGATGTCTGCTCTCATGCCAATTCAGATGTCTGCTCTCATGACAAACTCAACGGCAGCAACGTTAGGCCATCTCAGGCTTGAAACGCATTAATTACATTATCCTCAACAGGTTGCTGGTGATGGGAAGGGGGCGTGCGGCTGGCTGGACTTACCCCTGGCGATGGAGGGTGCGTGGGGAGGCAGTGGTGGCATCGTGACTGTGCTGCTTATCACTGGAGAGGGTCTGCTGGGACGTGGGCTGGGGATGAGATGACTGCTTGACTGCCGTCGTGCTCACCTGGACAAAAGTGGCAAACACCATGTCAAAGCAAGCCCCTTTTGTGTAATTTAATACTTTTTTCTGCATCGTGTCTTTTAACTTCTAATTTAATAGTTTGACTCCATGACTTTGGAGTCATTTAAGGATCATGTTGTCACACATGAGAGTAGGCTTGTCACAATAATTGATAAATCACTTAATCGCATGGTAAATGACAACAACTCCGATAATTTTGCAAGCCTCAATGTATCGCCATGTACATGCGTGTTTTTTTTCCCCCTCTTCTCACGCTATCAAACAGGCTGGATGTGCAGTGGACACAGTGAGTCTCCTGAAAAGTTCCTGACATTCCAATTACAATGTTAAATACCCTTGAGAAATTATAGATTATTGCATTTTAAAAAGGGTGTACTTGCATTATGCCATATTGTCATTACATTCATAAAAAAAATGTTGTTGGCAATAGTATCGTTTATCTGCAAGAATTTATGGGGCAATATATCATCCAGCAAAATTTGTTATTGTGACAGACCTACATAAGAGAACCTTCTTTGCATCCATAAATGCCCTCATGGCTAAAGCGCAAGCACCATAACAACCAGTCTTCAATTCAAAGACACCAAATAAACATGTACAACGGATCATAACATCTCCATCTGCACAAACAACGCTGAAAGCATCCAAAATCTATACACGCCAGTGATTTGGTGATGTTCCTCTTACACCCCTACACACTGCTGGAACACATCGGTCTTACCTTTGATTGTGAGATGACCGGCTGCGTGCTGAGGAGGGGCTTGAGAGGACCAGCGTTGGTCTGTGGTGTGCTGATCCTTGGGGAGACGTAGGACCGGGGCGATGAAGCGTCTGATGTTAACGACATTGGTGACTGGTTTGATTGTTGAGCTGCTGGCGACGGAGCAACAACAAGAAGACAATGGAACAGATCAATAGGCAAGTAAAAAACGTGGGGCCTGGCCTGAAAGCAAAGTAAATGAAGAGTAAATACATATAAAAGCAGCCTCTTCAAAGCACAAATGTCATCAACTTGGGTTGGGTATAACTACAAGGGCCAAATTTCATGGTCATCTCGTGTTCATGATGGCATTATTTCCTGAAGTGCTGCACCTACAACCTTTTTAGTCCAGATGTAACTCATTTCATTCACGTTAAGTTGACACTTTACACCATATATTTGGGACATTACGCACTCTGCCCACAAAGAAAGTGGTGTTTTCAAAAATATTTCAGCATGGGAGTGATTTACCTTGGTTAGAGAGTTGAGCAGCTTGAGAGAGGATAGTAGTGAGGTTGAAAGCTGATGGTCCAGCTGTGAAGATCTTATGGAGCATCGACTGTAATGATGCTTGTGTGACAGCCGCTGTAAGAACTACACCAAGGGAGAAAAAAGCAGACTGTTAGTTTCCTGCAGCAACCGCAGTCCTTACACATTTTTGTGCATGCATTACAAGTGACACACAAACACAATGCAGTAAACACACTATTTTTTGCAATGCTACCGGAGCAGGCAACACATTTTTTTGTGTGTAAACTAACTAACTAACTGTTGCCCGTTTTCATCATTACACACCAGATAACTCAACCAAGACAAATGCAAGTACTTTGACAGGCTTTAAGCTTTTGTACGGAAGAATCCAAAACTGGGCAGTATCGTGCACAACAAACTATTGTGTGTATACATAGTTTAGCCACAGCTTAAAAAACTACCAGAAGAAACCTAGGACTCCAAATTGAAAACAAGAAGATGGACAAATACCCATCATGAATCAGCGATCTTCTCACCTTCATTGATTTTTGCCATGTCGACGCTGGCGTTATTGAGCTGCAGAGCGGTCTGAAGTGCTGGGAGAAGCTGACGAAGCAGAGTGGGATCCTGGAGAAGCGGAGGGGCCGGGGATTGTAGGACTGGGGAGACGGGCACTGTGGAGGCTGATGACCCCGGGGGCCCTGATGAGGGGTTCAAGCTCCCTGAGCCTGAGGATGATGACTGAGACTGCGTAGATGCTGCCGGCTTATCCACCTGGGCAGACTCTGAAAACAGGAGCAAGAACGAGAATATTAGTCATGACTTGGCAACCTAACTCTGACATCTAACTCTGACATCCTCTGACAAAATAAAGACGGCAAAAGGAGAAAAGTAAAATATAAGTGAGCTATTGAAGTCAGAGCAATTTTGAAATTTCATTTTGAAAACTACAGTTCATCCTGTTAAATCTCAGATTTTTCACGCAGCCACAGACCTTCCGTGCTGAAGCCAAAGCTAGAGGCACGTTGCTCTCAGTCTGACCTTAACACAAGTCTTCATTCCAGAGTGGAAGTTTAACAAAAACAAAAAAAAAACAAAAAAAAAACTCTTCATGCCTTGGCATCACAGAGTTCTTCTTCTCAAGCACATGCAAGTGTTACGCTTGCAGCAACATTTGCCTTCAATAGCGAATAAATACGGTCTCACACTGTGATGATACTCTGACACAATGTTGCTTGAGTAATACGGACCGCTGGCAAACAAGAAATAAATAAGCAAATGTTATCAAGGGGCAAAATGAAACCAGGTCTTCAGAGTTCTGCTCCACAGATGAGCAGACTTACAAATTTGTTAGTAAGAAAAAGTCCAAAGTTAAACCCAAGCTCTCCTTGACAGAATGTCTGCACATTTTGGAAAATAATCTACAGTAGGCATTTCAGTATTTGTCTTTTTAACAGCTTTTGACATTAACCGATGATTATCTACTGATAGGAGGAGGCAGATCATGATGTATCTTACAGGTTCTTGGCTGACTAAAGGGTTTGAAAAGGTTTATGTATCCAAGTCAAACAACTTTAACTCATGCAGAAAACAATCCGGTATTCAATGGTTGTGTTGGTCTGTCACAGAGGAAGTATTTTGGGCATGGTTCACAGGTATTCCTAAACAGGTTATTCACAAACAAGAACGCATGTTCAATCGCAGCTTATATGACAGTACTGCAGAGGTCGAGTTCACAACAATAGAGCCTGGTTAGCACCAGTCGCCTCTCTCAAAGTTCATGCCAAGTCCTCCAGCTGAAGCACACTGACAGTTTTAATATCTTGTAACCTTGCAATAAAGACAATGGAATGGCAGAATCCCATCAGCGCACACACAAACACGTTGAGCGCCATGCACACCCGCTATTTCATTACTGCAGTAGGAGATGTGTATCAACCTTGATTGAGAGTGATGAGGAAATGCACTGAACAAATCCCACAAACAAAAACACGGCTGGCGTGAAAAGGCCTGAGACGATCGACAGCTGCACAGATCAGACGGAGCAAACAACAACCATCATCATCATCATGCACCGACTCCTGTTCAACAATTAGTCACAGCGCACTGAACAGCTGAATGCAACCGAGTAACACACTTACTACAAATGAAAACAAAATCTCGCTCATGTTTACAAGACGCCAGTGTTCAGATTACGGTGCACAGGCCGTAAGAAAGAGGACAAAAAGGGATGGAAGGCAGCTGGATGCTAGTTTACGGATGGAATGATGAACCAACTTTTAAAAGAGCATTGCAGTAGACATATGATCAGCAGAATCTGCAACTATTATCATATTTGTCCACACTCAACGTTTCTGATTCTGTCCACCATGGTCGGATCAGCTGGATCAAACGGAGGTTTGGACATCCAGCCAAGGTATGTTGCTCAGAGCCACATCAGCATGCACGGTAAGTCTCAGTCTTTTGGTAAGCAATCTTTAGCAATCTTCAGCCAAAGGTCAGCTCAACAATCGTCATCATCGACTAACAAAAGACTTTCATCCTTGGTATGAGGTGCGAACCAAGCCAACAAAACACAGATATGTAAAAGAAAAGATGTTTCCCATGGAGATTCATTGCAGCACACAGGTGAGGGAAAGATCTTGTTAAGTCTTACTCGCGCCAGTAAAGCCGGGGGCTGTCGACGCCTGCATAGCCTCCCTTCTGTAGTCCCTGTCTTTGGGGAAACTGTTGACAACCGCAGTTTTTGTCGACTCCTTTTGCCTCTGTTCTCTGTGAAACAGACACAAGTATGTTTGCACGCAGTGATGCATCCAATCCTTATTCAGCACAAATTAAACAAAATACTTTAAAAATTAAGCATGTGCTTTCAAGTGGTTTGGGTAAAGAGATAACGGCTACCTTTCAAGCCAGTCTTTGGGCTTCTCCCACTGGGACACCTCTGTCCTGCAGTTGTAATAGTATTTCTTCCCAGACGAGCTAATGTGCTCTGACCAGTCGTCACCAGGCTCGTAAGGCTGAACGAGACACAAAGCAAATATTTAGAGCAAAACCAGACAGAATGCAATTTGTATGTGTGTGTGCATGTGTGTGCATGTGGAAAAAGGTCTGATGCAACCGCTGGTAACATGATTTTAAATGTACATGATATTCCGTTTGAAGACACAAGTGCGGCTGTGAGGTTTTCGGGGAGATGCTATGGATGGAAGTGCCCTGTAAAGGACCTCTGTTTTAAGATCCTGTTTCAGTTCTCATTTCCTGCATTTTGTTAATATTTAACGCTATGATCCAGTGGTCTGTATGTTTAAAATGGAAACTGAGATGGCAAAAAATAGCAGAAAACTGGAATCATGCTAGAGGGGCCATTTCAGTCAACAATAGCTGTATTTTTAATATGGGAAAATTAAGAGAATCAGGACATTTAATCTTCAAGTTACCTTGATAACTATGCATCTCAAAATCCAATAACTGTTTCTGCTCTGAAGAATAAGAAATGCTCTGTTTACTTTTAACGCCAGGAAAACAAAATAGAAAAGGATGATTATACTGCTATGTTAAAGCACTGAGCATTATCCACCGACAAACAATTCAACCTAAGACCTAAAATCAACACGCCAAAACAAGGCAAAACTTACTGTGTCTGAGGTCTTGCTGGGGTTCGAATGTGAGTTGGCGCTATGAAGAGAACTGTGGTTGTGAGAGTTTTCTTGTGGAGAATAACTGGTCCCTGTAACAAAACACAAGACAAAGGAGAGATGCCATCAGTAACGGTGTGGACATCCGCAGGCTATACTCTGAATCAAAATGAGAGATAACACCATACGATGTCCACAGCAGTCAGTCTGCCGTCATCCAAGTTTATGGCTGCTTCTATTAGTCAGCGCCAAGACAACAAACAGCATTGCAGCCACGCAGTAACAAAACACTTGAAGTGGAGAGGAGTTGCTAGGAATTCAGCGATACCAATTCCATTATCGGTATGATTTCTCATCATTTGGACAGGATATACAACATATACGGTGAAAGTCAGTTTACACATATAATTGCAAAAAGGTTAATGTGCCAGAGTGAGCCTGGAGGAGTTTAAAGTTGCTCTGACAATGGAAACAAACAAGCTATCACTGGCTCTGCTGCTGCTGCTGCTTGGTTGAGATCAACTAGCACCAGAAAATATTTACGTCGGAAGTGACTCTTCCACATGTTGCTTGTGAGCTTTCTGCATAGATACAAAATAGGTTCTTTAAATCATTTTTTTCATTTCATTCATCTTTTTTTCAGTGTGTGTGAATTGTATTTACATTGAAGGGAGATGCTGATTTCACCATTTATGATTTTATTTATACGTATGTATATATATATATATATATATATATATATATATGTAGAAAGCCCTCATTTCCAATGGAATCTGCTTCATCCTCACCGCAGCTTGCAAAACAATAGGGGCTAATCTCGAAAAAAGATGCATGCAGTGTGTACATGTATGTCCAATAAAACGCAATCCAGTGCAAACTGGGCATAATGCCACGTCAAACTGCAACATGGACTAAATATAATCAGAAAGCACTTTGCTGCCAAGGCTAAACCTTCCTTTCACCCATGACAATCCAAGGACTACATTTATACACTGCAGCGTAGTCCCTGATGCTTAAAGGTTTCTGTCTGCGGTTTTCCATAGGATTGGGAACTTCAGGCGACTTTGTCAAAAGGTAGACACAGCAGCTACTTCAGCTCGTATTAAGCTCCATTCACAACGCACAGAGGCATCAATTGGGGGGGGGGGGGGGG
>CAESWR010000945.1:131023-180464 GCA_903171835.1 Mullus surmuletus
GGGGTGGATTTCCTTATTGTCCGTTAGTGTTAAAGCAAACAGGGCTTTGGGTTTGACTTCCTGCCTCAGATTACAGCCTTTTCTTACCCTGAATTGCCTGTTTTTAATTCATGACTTCAATCTGAAGTATCAGTCGTGCAACAATAAATTAAAATGTTTTTGGAATAAACAGTAATTGTGGGCTACAAGACACCACTGTTATGCTGAATAGGTCTAAACAAAAATAAAATGGGTAGGTTAGGTAGAAAATGTCAAAAGGTAGTAGGTCACGGTGAATTAGGTTAGTAGAATAAAGCAGCACAGACAGGGATACCTGATGGTGAGCGCTTTCCTTCTCAGCTATGATCCAACACATGTCCAACATCTAAATTGGCCTCAACAGGCTGAACGGAAAGATGCTGCCACGTCTCCAGGCTGCCTCAGATGATACCAGCGGGAGAAAAACCTCATCACACAGCTTCAAGAGGAAGTCTTGGCATAAATTATGAGCAACACGCACACTATGGGCAACACACATAGAAGCTTTGCTACGGTGATAAACATTGGTTATTCACCCAGAGCAGACTAGCTTGTCGTCACCAAAACTCAACTGAAATACCAGTAAAATATGCTCCCTCATCTCTTGCTGCGCTTGCCATAGTCATAGAGTGGCAGCAAGTCCAAAACGCTTAAAAATGAACTTCAGCAGCAGAAAGGCCCTTCTTGCCACATTAAACAATATCAAAGAATGAGATTTGTGTCTTAAGGCTCCGCAGGCATGTTCAACCTCGCACCTTCATCCAGGAGTACAGTGCATGAAGCTAAATGCTAATGTCAGATATTCAAGTATTGATTAAAGCGCTCGGCAGACCCACATAGACAGAGACAAATGATGTGGTAAGTCACATTTTCACCGTGCACAATTCATCAAGACCACACTCATGTTTTGTTTATGTGGCAAAGCAATCACGTTTTGGATGTTAAGATGAACATTCATGTGATGCACAACCTCACAAAACACAAAGTGGACAGCGAGGATGAATCATCTAGTCTCTGTAAGGCGGCTACATAAACAGGTTATTTTCAACTACTACCTACTACCTGCCTCATTCCTGATTTGACAGTTTGTAAATGTGAGATTGAAAGCATTGAAAAGATTGAACGATATGGCTTTCACACTGAAATTAGCACGATGAGCGGGATTTTCTAACCAGGATTGACCCGCCTTTGTTCAGCATTCGGGCACTTTCACTCTGCCAGCATGCAAAGTCTGACCTCCCGCTGCGAGAACTGCGTGCCTGTTTTTTCTCTCGTGTACGTCACCATGTTGAAGCGTTGAACACACACACTAAACAAAGGTCGTTATTGTCAACATGCGTCTGCTAAACACAAATAAGGAGGCAACATTTCTACATGTACTGTAGGCGCATCCAAATGTGTGGATGTCCATCACACCATCCTCCGAGATGGTTGTGAGACAATCGCACCTTCGTATCTGCTGTGGAAGCTACAACGCGGCTGCGTCTGGAGGTCGACAGAGCATCTGGACACTTGCAGCCCAGGGAAACACCAACAGCGGTCGCTTCCAGTGCTGCTTTCTGCCCGCACAGAGCAGAGACGACCCGTTGATACGGTGGTGCCAGTATCTTAGCTGGATTGACCAGATAAGTGTCAGAGTCACATCAGGACGGCAGAGAATGACATTTCCGACCTCTGTGGCTGCTTCTTGTCTGCACCCGTCTGGTGCTTGGCGGCGATCACAGCGAGCAAAGTGTGAACATTCAAGCTCTGCTGCTTCACTTTGTTGCTGCTTCAAACTATGTACCGCTGCTTCAAACTATGTACCACATCAGCTGGCGGCTGGCTGATCAGCTGCAGTGAGGTCCCAGTTCTGGTCCACTCTGAATGCGTGTCTGATATGTCAAAGACGGTGCGTGATGTCATCGGGCAATGTAGCAGGACAACGCGGGACGCCTTTCACATTGCAGCCGAGCTGAGCCAAGCCACAATTATCTCAGGTTGCTTTCAGGGTCATTGCAGTCAAATGCTGAAAATAATTTTGCATCGCCCAAAAGACCCACAACGTCCTGGGACCACTTGTGATTTTTGTGCAGTGTGAAGGGGACCATCTGCAGTCTTTCAACGGAAAAACATAACCATTCATGTATGCCTGGGAGAGGGTTTAAAAAAAAGACCTGGAGTGATTGAATTAAATGGAATTCTCCAAGAAAGCAGAACTTGTAGGATAATGCACATTTCATATTAGAAATTGGGGGGGTGTTACAGTGGTGCATTAAACAAGTGTGTCTTTTGTAGCGTAATAAGAATGATTTCACATCAACTTTACAATGGAAAAATCACAAAAAAATGTTGCTACCACTTCGTGACAATACAGGCTTCCTGATACTATAAACTACTTTGCCACCGTTCTCTTGATTACTGTGTTAATTTGAGATGTAAATAAAACAAACCACACTGCTTCTGCACATCCACCCCTCTTTTTAACCAAGCAATTACTAGATCAATGTTTTCAATTCCTTCCAGGGTTTTTCTGTGACTGGGGGTAGACAGTCTACGATGTCCACAACTACACTGGTACACCAAAACTGAAATCAAATATAATTGTATTGAAATTCTTACGGGCTGTAATTTGCACAATCCAGTTCAGCTGCTACAAGGAGAATTCGCAATCTGAAATGTTAACACCTGAAACAAGACATCGATCATGTTGTTGCAGTAATGCAGGAATAAACCGGCTGATAATTATCACACAGTAGATCCACCCCTCTCTCTCTCGCTTTCTGTCGATTTCTTTAGGTGACGGTGAAGCCGTCATAGGAGCAGAAGTTTCTTCAACATGTCTCCAAAGTAAGAGCATTGTTAAGAACCAGATGGAGTCTGCATGCAGAACGATTAAAGCTCAAAAGATGTTAATTTGAAAGGTTGAGGAATTGCAGCGTGTATTCAATATTCTCTACAAGAAAGCTACAGTTTTTTTTTTACATTGTAAAAGGTTGTTGATGCATCCCATGTGTTGTGGATAAGAGAGAAAAAACCTATGTATTTTAGACACTTTTCTGCTTTTAGTTTGTGCATTTACAAGGCAATGGGGATTATTCGTGAACCCACCCTAATCCTGGGTCAGCAGTAGCGATCATTTTTGTGGTGAGCTGCCACCACAAAAAGAAACGAGGCAACTCCGACAAATTATATGACTGTTAATCAGCGTTGGGACATTTTGTAACATTTTTTTGTCAGTGAAGTTGATCACAAAAAGGAGGGATTGCAATAATCAGAAGCCACCAATGAAAACGAGTGTTTTCTTGCATGCAGGAGGAAAAGGGGGATGCGTCACACTAAACTGCTGAGGGTGGAGCGATGCGGTGACTAGAATGAGCTGTACAAAGCAGTGGTTGAGTTTTCAAGGGGATTTGTCATTTTGCTAGCACTTGAAATGTGTGTTTATTCAGGAATTCATCAGGCTTTCTTAAAGTCCATTCAAACAAACAAAAAGGCAATGCAGTGGCTTCAAAGAATTAGGTACACAAAAACCACCTCATTTCTAAAACTCAGATTTGAAAGCAAAAACAGAAACCTGCATGTGCACAGCAGGATTGCATTCCACTAGTTGATTTGGAGGTTGCAAGAATGGTACCCCTTTATCTGTCACTGTCAGACTCATCTTCCTCAAAACAATATCAGACTGTCACCAAGCAACTCTCTTTACAGGCAGCTACTTCATTTAGAATTGAATGTGATCTACTTTGTTGTTGTGGAGTCTGGTACTATCGGGTAGATTACTTTAGTCAACATGAGACTGACATGTAGTTTTCTGTTGTTTTTGTTTACTGCTGAATGTGGTAACGTGTTTCACTGAGGAGCTGCACGCAGCAAATCACCCCAGCAGCAACAGACCCATCTGTGCATACCAAAGTGTTTCATTTGTCTTAAAATCAGCAAAGGTAAATATCAGCTGGTTGCAGATGATACAAGTTCTCAGAACCGTACCTGAAGGCTGAACCAAATCAAGGGTACTCATGTGTCTATGAGTGACTGATTCAGGTTATTAAATTGAGTTTTTTAATCCATGATGGGGCCGATGATGGCGATATGGTTTGGTGGCTCGAAAAAAATACTTGTCGGTGATTGTGTGTTGAATGAACGCTGTCGTGTCTGCAGTGCAAGCCCAGTCCCCCGTGGCAGATTTAAGAAGCAACTTCCTCGTAATCCAGACTGGGCCAAATTAGAAAATATCATCTACTGACAAGAACACAGGTTTGTTGACAAGCAGTCTGCTCTAAAAGTACCATCCAATCGAAAAAGTGTTTCCTAAATGTTTGTAAATGGAGATTGGTGTGCAAATAAAATCATTATGCATAGGGTCTTTAAGCAGTTCATCCACAGTGGATTGTTTTTACCAAACAAAACAGCTGAACAGAAAATGGGGCCCAGAAAAATTAATCTCTATCTTTATCTTTGTTACAGTAAACCTGCTGAAATTAACAGGGCCGTTAATGGGTCTGGCTGTACCACCAAAATGGTCCGACTGGTTAGGATATTAGAGTGCAGTAGTGCGCTCCTTAAACGGATGCAAATTAAAACCTTCAGATTCTTAAACTGGATTTATTTTAATGAGTATGGTCAAAAATATTATACACCCAAGGCTGTCAATTATACAGAGTAGTGCAGTTACTGTGGTTACTAAATGCCCTTCCATAAATACATACACCTCTCACTTCAAGAAACCAATGACGGAAGTGTGCGAGTCCATCACTATCCAACCATATAACCAGGCGCAAACCGTAGGAAAATCTCCTATAACTTCTACGAGGCACAAAGGACATGCTGTGATACAAATGTCTTTCGCCCAAACCTACAAATAGAAATTATGCTTACGATCCCCAAATGCCTAGCAGTCTAATCTAATCTTGAGCCAAGTATTTCAAAGTTAATGATATTCCTTTGAATGGCAACCTATTTACTGTTCACCACCAGTAGAAGCTTCAAACGGTCATTAACAGAATCCACAAGTGTGGAGTGCCTGTCGATGCACCTGGCTGATAACGGGATGCATTTCTGCAACAACGCTGAACGTGAATACAAGCACCGGCAACAACTAATGAAAGCCAATACCTGATTTTCATATAATACACATAGTTTATTTTTCACTTTAAGTGAATAGATTATCACCCTCTCCGCTCTCCTCTAGATGAGGGCTCATGAGATGTGTAAAATTAGTCATGTCAAGGGGCAAACTTAATCCCTCCCGTCATCACTCACGCTTCAGCCTGACAGTCTACAGGTCCTTTGATTCGTTTAGGCCGTCCCTATAGTGTTGTTATGTACACGTAAAAAAATAAATATCGAAACATCAATGTTTACAAGCAGTCAGCGTGGGGGGGGGTCAGGCTCCTGTTCCACCAGTTTGAGGAGTAGGTGGCCAAATACATTTAAAGAATACTAGCCTGCCTTGACTCACACATGGAAATGCCTGTAGTGATTTCGGCTCAGTAAAATCTGGGATCTGGGGTCTCCAATCCTCCAATCTATTTCACGGTACCTTTCTTCAGGTGCCTTCTCCTATCTTCTTGAGGTACCTTCTCATGTCTTTGCAAAAGTTAGGCATACATACAACATGCATTTATATTCCTAATGCCATCTACTGTAAACTCAAGGGGTTAGATATATTTTAATGGCAGTTATGTGCACATGACGACCAGCACAGGCTAATCACTGAGCCTCATAATGTATGGAACATCAACGGTGCACAGCACCTCAAGGATGGTAGAAGTTGCTGGCTGTCTGTTTATCATTTCCACTGTGGATTTTGCTGAATCTTGGTCACACAACAATTTCATGAAGAGATGCAGCCGGTGCATTAGGTCTGACTGGTTTACACAGACACCTGAGTGAAATCAACACATGATGCAAGCCACAGATCTCACATCGTTTGTGATAAGCACTGCAAATAGAAATGTTTCACAAGACGTTTAAAATAGTTCCGTGCAGCAGACATGTTTAAAGCTTGTTGCTGGCACTTGTTGCACCCATTTAGCAGTGCTGCATATGTATAGTTAATGAGGTCATCCTAACAGCCAGGCTTATCTGCAGAAAGTGCTTGTACAAGCCAAGGCCAATAAGGAACTATTAAGGCTTATACAAGCCGATGTCAATATAAAGAACTAGTGCACTGGATGCGTGACCTGCCAGAAGTATGCTGATCATTTAAGCATCCATATTGACAGATAAGACAGTTATTCTGTATATAAAGATGTACACAAAATAAGCTGAACTGAATTAAAGCTGTTAAGAGATGAGGTAGCTATTTGTCAATTTTAGTCTAATTGTTTACTTTTTGTAATTTTTGAGAAACAATGGTTTTGTGACAAATTTAGAATTCTGATAAACAAATGTTTATAAACAAACTTTAAAATGTGGGAAGTCTGTTTCCCTAAGAGCTGATGCGTGAGAAATTTGAATCTTCATGTTCATCTATGTAATTCCTCGTGCTTTCACGGGTCAAGTGGGGAAAAGTTCAACTCTTGATGCCTTATAATGTCAACTGATGAAGTAAACACAGAGCTGAGTTGCATAGTCAAAAAGAGGGTTTATCTGTACCCCAGGCTTCATGCAGGACTGCAGCCATTGACCTTAAGACCTTTGCATTATGCAAAAAAACAAACACTTGAAATAATAATACATCAATTTCCCTGCACACTGACAGTATTTAAGATGATGTTCACCGATGGTCGTAGCTAATATCCATCTACTGATGAACAGGTTATAATGGGATGGTGGTTTTCAACGATTTCACGAGTGAAGATGTTCTTTTTTTCCCCGGACAAGGAGAATCAATAGCAATATGGATTAAAAAATGAAAATTTGGATATTGAAAAAATTGGTATTTTGAAAAAAAAAGTATTGATTTAGAGGTACGGGTGCATCACTAATAGTCAGCAGATCCCCAATTAGAAACCAATTAGTGGCAATGATCTTTTCAGTCTTTTTGGCATCATTCAAGCAGATATTAAATGCTTAAAAAATAAAATCTTTCTACTGCTATATCTCATGTCATCATCTAATACCTTCTTGAGCATTTTGTATTCAGCTATTTGCATACGCCAGACACTGCAAAGTCTGTTGCCGTTCACCATTAATCCAATGAATATTTCACAATGACAATGCATAAATACTGAGACTGCAAACTCAACTTCAGCATCTCAGCACTGCACAGAACTAAGCCCCTGCCTCATCCCAACCATAAGGCTACATGCAGGCCAGATTCTTGATTATTTGTTCAAATTGATCTTTACCCTTTTGAGAAAAAGCTGGCCACACCATTGACTTCTGCTCATGTTGTAGCAGAATGCAAAAAACCCTAAATATTGCAGCACAAGAAAATCTGAAGCTACCATTCATGTTTCTACTTCCTATGAGCAAAAATGTACCACATTCGCATACACTGGTGGGCTGCTACAAATCTACACCCAGAGACATTCTCATCTTTCCTTACAAGACGCTCTTCTAACTGCCTACTTGTGCAGAGACGAGGCACGGCTCTTTCTCTCCGGTCCACTTCGAATGCAGAATTCAGACTCAGTGGTAGTTACTGCAATGTTTATCTAATCAGCTGCTCACAGCTGAGGTTGACTCAAGTGGTTAACAAAAAAATGCATCTTGAGAGACATAATAGGTTGGTGCTTATGGAGCAGCGCTTCTAATTTCTGCTCGTTTGCCCCTAAATCACAACAGCTGGTGTCGACTACTCTTTGGCATTACTTGAGGTAAAGCTAGCAATGCAAAGTTTCACCAGTGACCACCCGAATTATGAAGAACTGTATGCAGCTCCATCGGAATGTGCTTTATCAGCCCCCATTTAACTCGGGGGGGTTCGTTGTGAAGCGAACGTGTCTCACCTCCGTCCCGGTCCCTCGCTCGATGCGTGTGGACAGCCTTTGCCCTGCCGTGCCCCGTGTTGTCGCTGTGTTTGTTCTCGGGGCTGTCAGACCTCCTGAGAATTTTGCAGGGAGGAGTGACATCTGAGGAGTCGCGCATCTTCTCATGCCGGTGGTCCCCTCCTGGATGGCTCTTGGATGAGTATTTGAGAGTCTGCAAACACAAAACCAAACGCCTCCGCTGCTCACTGGTGTCTACTGTACACACGGATATCAAGTTCTTGTTGGTGGAACACTGCTGCTGTCACTGTCTTGATGTAAACTAATGCAGTGTGGGGATGTTTGCATGTTTACGCTCCAGGAGGTGATGCACAGAGCTGTTCTCCAGTCCTCAGAGCTACTGGAGGCGTGTTTACCTGCCAGTAACTTTGACTGGTGGAACAGCTGCGTGCAACACCTTCACTTTGACAACGATAATAGTGGATTGTGACGACGAAAACAAACGTTGTACGGGGTGTCGTTAGAGCAGCAGCTGATCTGCGGTGGTTAGTATCTGAGTGGTTCGTGGGGAGAGTTCCGAGCTGCTCGGTTGCTGCCAGAGTCCTGCTGGCTCCGTCCAGATTGCGGTGTCAGGCCCTGCTCGGACTGGCTAGCAGAGGGGAGCTAACAGCAACAAGCTAACAGCAACAAGCTAACAGCTCCGAGCTGCAGTCAAACGGCTGCCCGCAAACCGCCCGCGTCGACGGCTGCGGTCCGTCCACGACGACACGGACGGAGAGAAACACGGTTAAAGCGCCCCGTGGCCGCCGTTTGTAGCAGAAGCGTGATTTCCCATGATGCCCCGCGCCGAGTGCGGCCTGCTGAGCCGCCTCGAGCCTGAGCTGGAGTGTCCGTGTTAATCTGCGGTACCTGGTAGGGCTGAGAGTCTCTTCGGTCGCACCTGCGGACACAAACAAAGCACTTTTCAGAGGCCGCGCGTCACACGACACCGCGGGGAGACAGAGGAAAGTCAGCGTGCAAGTTTCCCCCCCCCCCTTCCCCCCCCCACCACGACACTTATTATGGTTTGGAGGAGAAAAAAACATGGCGGATTGTCAAAGCGCAGCTCCGAGCGGAGCAACATCTGAAGAAGTAGCGTTAAAGAGGTGTTTACCCATCGCCGAGTCTCGGTTGTTTCCTCGCATACATTACCATCAATGCCGTGTTAGTGTGTGAGGAGGGGGAGGGGAAACACTGGCGCGGTGCGGGCCCTTTCCGACCTCAGACCGTCTCTAATGTCAGCCTAGCTTGTTGGGGTTTCTGTGCTATCGGCAGCGCTGGTCGGAAGAGCGCCCTCACTCAGTCCATCTCCCACTCGAACACACACACACACTCCTCACACACACACACACACACACACTCTCTGCCCACTAAACCCAGCCGTGGAGCTGCGGCCCCGGGTTGCCACGTCTCATATATCCGCCTGAGCGGAGAGAGCGGACAGAAAGTCCCCGCACGCTGTCTTAATGTCTGATTAATCAGTTATTAAAACAGGTGTCAACTGCACTGTTTACACCCGCATGTCTCTGGAAATTATTTACATCAAATAGATTTCACATCGCTAAAGGGTTTAACATTAAAAGCTCATGTATCGACTTTGGCTTCTGTAGCTGGAATTTAAAGTTGTACATGTCTACATTAATGTATTTATATTTAAAAATGTAACATTAATCATGGTTCGTCAAACTATTTCAAACTCACGTGGAGTGATACAGGTGCAGTATGATTGAATATGACATTCATCCAGATGATTAGATATGGGTATAAATGAACAAACCTGGCAACCTGGTTTGCGAGCCCATACCTCCCCCTTCCGATGGAAACATCCGGGACATCGCGGCTGGAGTCCCACTGTCTCAGAAACTCTTAAACCCCCTCATTTGCCTTGTTTTGTCAGAGGGACGGTCAGTTTTACTCATAAAATCAAATTACTGGCCGTGAAGAGGAACTCGCCATTCAGGGACGATAGTTGTAGACGTCACAGGGGAAATCTCGATCCCCTGTCTTAAGACTTATTGTGTACTGACATCTAGTGGTCACACAGCGACATCGCTGCCGAGGTTGACAGAAAAATCTGACAAATCACAACAAAAACAAAACACAAAAATACATGACTATAACAGTATCATCACATTAGGAATGATTAAAGACACAATTATAAAACAAATTAATCCAATATTGAATTACAGTGTAGCCAGGAAAACCTAAACCCCTGAATTGCAGTACTTTTAAAAAAATCTGTCCATGAATTAATGATTAAATTAGTGGGAGTTTATCAATACAACACAAAGTATATAAATGTGTCCAAAATAATCCGTATAATCAGTATGGCAAATGTGTCATCGCCAATTCCCTTGGGTGTCGTGCAGGAGTATAATGATGATCCACAGGTTGTCCTTAGAAATAAAAACACACACACACACACACCGCTCCAAAAAAGGCCAAACAAACAACAAATAAAAACAGCATGAGCACACAAAGCCAGACAGCCTTTCACCAGGTTATATTAATGCTTGAGAGAGAAAGGCTGTCAGAGGAGGGCAGCTGTGCTCCATTGTTCTCAGACAATATATCCCACATCATATCCCAGGCGGAGGACAAAAGAAGCCATGGTTCAGCACTCTGGCACAGAGAGTGGGTGTAAGGGGGTACAGGAGGGGGTGCATCTATTGTTAACACATTTCTGGAATTTACTCACACACGCACACATGCATCCTCAGTGCACCCTTCTCTGCATGTTAAGTTATTATTCATTAGTGAGGTTACATTCAATATCATCTTCAAAATTACATTTACTGTAAAATCTGATTATTAACATTAACATTTTGTGCAGAGTCAGCTCACACTGTTGCTTTGCCATGACTTTTATGTGTATTGAATACGTTTCGTGCTCTTCCTCATCCTGACCTCTAGGGGGTGCTATCAAACAATTTATAATGGCCTGGAGCGCATTCAACTACTTCTCTCATGCGAGGTGGCATTGACTGCTTTTAACTGAGCCAAATCCACTTTAAACGATATTGACTAGTGTTATTCGTTAATATTACAGCTGGAAATTAATCAGATATAACACACTGGAGGAGTACACACACACACACACACACACACATACACACATACACAAGGTATCACTTGATGGATGTGGCAAAAGAAAAAAAAAGTAATAAATGATACATTTAAATAATAATATTTTTATTCATGTGAATCCAAAGAATAAAAAATGTGATTCACTGTAAAAGCTCCAATGTTTGTATTTCTTTTTCAGTTGACAGGCGAGTTTAAAGAGGAGGAGCCGGCGAGTGATTGACGATACAACCGACCAATGAAAACACAGAGCAGAACTACTGGACACGCCCTCATAGAGCATTGACCAATGAAAGAGTAGATTGGCGGTGCTCCGGAGTGAAAGCCAGGCCCGGCGCAGATCCCAGAACAGCCTCCGCGTCGCACCGTGTATCCCGGCGAACGCGCTCTGAAAGCGGACAAACTGTCTTGAAATCAGCGGCCCTCCGCGGACCCCTCTCCCCGTGTCGGAGGGTGGCACGGCCGGCCGAGGCGTAGCGCTTTGAAAGGTGAAGCTCAGTCGGAAGCCGCGCGCGGAGCACCGAGGAACCGAGGAACCGACCCCGGCCTCACACAGGGACGATTACAGCGCAGGGAAAGTTTATTCAGCGGGGGAAGCGGCGGAGCACAGCGACCCCAGGACCCATTCAGCCGAGACCCCCGATGCAAAGTAAGTGCTGTGTCCGTCCGTGTGTGTGTGTGTGTGTGTGTGTGTGTGTGTGGCGCTACAAACTTCTCCAAACACCGGCTTTGAGAACTAAAGTTGCGTGGGCGCCTCGTGTTGAGCAACCTATGCAGTGATATCACAACAACAACAACAACAACAACCACAGCAGCAGCAGCAGCGGGATTCCGAGTATGTAAAGTTGCTGTGTTCTGTCGTCGCTAATCTGCAGATCGGCGCGGGATCTGAAGCATCGCAGCCTGGACTCGCTTAGACATTCTTCACTTTGCAAGACAAGCTGAGCCCGGGGTCGCTTTTTACCCCCTCAGACCATCTTCAGAGGAAATCCACCCGGGGTTTCTGACTAATTGGCTTGGAACGTCGCATCCCACTGCTTTTAAATGACGTCGCAGTCTGTAAATATCACCAAACCATCTTATTGTGATGCAAAAATCCCCATGGCGCACCACTGACTCCCCCCCCCAAAAAACCCCCCCCCATAAAACCGGAGGAAGTCGTGGCCGGGAATGCGAACATGTGCTCGAACCACAGTGGCAACATTTCCAAATGTGACACAACCGTCAACTCCGGCGTAAACACACCCACTCACCAACACTCGCCCACATCCACGCAGCTGCTCCCACCCAGGGCGTCCAGGGAAGAGCACAGCAGAGTGGAGTGGAGCGAGGCCGCCCAGAGGGAGACTCACTGCTTCCCTCCATCCATCCATCCCTCCCTCCATCCATCCCTCCATCCATAGCATTTGTGTTGAGTACCTTGTTTACTAATGAGACAGGACCCACGTGGCTTTGTCCCACTAAGGGCTCTATGGCTGGAGGATAAAGTATGATTGAGACCTCGGCGGAGCGGGAACGGATCGGGAGGTGGGCATCTCCTATATGTCATCCAACCGTCTTCCCTGAAGTTGTAATATCACCAGTTACTTCATATGGAAACGTTTCCACGGACCCAGGACAACAGTGGCAAATTCCTCCAAATGGAAATGTCATTATTTTGCATTCCTTTGAGAATCATTCTTTCCCCCTGACGGGTTCAGTCTGCATACTTCTTGGATGCACACATGGCCGTGGTTTACTTTCACTTCCCTCTGGCTAGTTTGTCTGAGTGTGCTTAAAAGGACATCTTTGATAGCGAAACGACAGTCTAGACAATGCAAAGCCGTATTTCAGCGTGTTATAGCGTGTATGTCGCGCTCAGGCTGTGAGGCCATGCGAGGATGACCTTCTTTTCCGTGTATCTAAATGCCACCGAGGCTCGTCTCTAGAGAGCTGATGCTTCTCTGTGTAAACTTCCAAACGCTGCACGGTTTGTCTTGCAGTTTGGGCCAACTCCTTTCCTCTCACAGGGAATAGCCTAGTTCTTCTTTTAAATCCTGCCCAGAAAAGGTGGGAGGCCTTCAGTTTGCATTCCAGCTGGGCAGAGAGACTCTCAAGAGACTTTGACTTTTAAGTGTTTCTTTTTTGTGCAGTTCGTTGCCCTGGCTTGTAACGCTATCAGGTCGACAGCCCAAGCGCTTAGGCATGAAGGCTTAATTGGGCCCACATATTTCATTGGAAAGAATCACAAACAGGAAAACGCGTTCTAGTTGCTTACAGGCTGGACACAGTGCAGTCATTTGCTCCAAATGAAAGAAATGTACAGTAGAGAAGCAATCAATACGCCTCTATCTCAAATGTTACACTTGGGGCTCATTCAAGATCTCAAAATCCCACCAAATCAACAGGAAATTAGTTCTGCCTTTGTGTGGGATAGAGGCTAAGAGCAGTGATGTGCTATGAATACTACTTCCTAAATATCTATTCTGGGTTGTTCCTCAAGTACAAAACTATTGTGAGTTTTTGTTAACATTCATATGCAAATGCATTCTAGAAGATACTGGATCAACCAGAGCTTTTTTTTTACCCATATGTAACCGGTGCCAAATGTAATAATTTCTGTCATACGTTATTTCATTGAAGAAAAGGAAATTGAATTGCTTCCAGTGATTTACTGGCTCTAAACAGTGAGTCAGTCTACAAGACTTTGCGAGGGAACCAAATCTGATATCATTAAATGTTGAAGTATGTTAGCTCACTGTATAAGGGGCTTTAATAACCACAGTTTTCACTTATTTTGGAAAATTGCTTCATTGGAACATTCCTGTGTGGGTGAAGCAGGTCTTGATGTTTGTCTCTGCACGTGCTCAAGTTTGTGTAGGTGTCGGGCAGGTTAAGACGAGGTCGTGGCTCAGACCCGACCCGCGACGTCGGGGGCTTTGCCCTGCGTCGGCCGTCCAAACAGGTGTCTCTGAGTTGCAGCTCTGCATACTTCACATTCCCACGGTTTTGTTCCTGGTGTGGGGGGTCACCAAGCAAGACGGGGGAGGGAGGTGTGGGAGGTGAGAATGCAATGTGTGCAGGGCTCAACTCCCAGAATTAACCCGAGGAACCTGCTGATTGAGACAAACGCTTCCTGTCATTATGGCGGCCTGGCTTGCGTTGATGAGAAACCTGTCAGCAGCCCATTGCGCCATTCGCGGCTTGACACAATGCCGAGGGTCGACTTCAATCACTCGTTGTCAGCACCGAGACTATGTTCTTGGGATTTAAGATTGGGTAGTGTACAGTGGTTTAAGACCCTTAATCCGCGCATTAGTTTGGATCACTGTCAGGTCTCTGGAAATCATGGGAAATTGCTTTATCTGAGGACAAACCGCGTCCTCTTGTCCACCGTTCCTTGTCCCTTCCATCACAGAACACCATCTGATCATTAATGCTCACATCGGGGCCGGAAACAAGGTGCTTCTCTTTGACAGGCTTGGAAATGTCTGTCCCTGCTGGAATGCAGTCGTTCTGGTATTGAAGTGAAGCTGAAGACTAATGTAACCAGTGTGTAAAGACTTGTCAGATCATTTTGGGCTTTCTTAATAACAGCGTCTTAACAGTGTTTCGCTTGTCTCGTGTTCCTTGTCAAGCGCTGAGTGGTTTTCTTGGAGCAGGTCTCCGAGCACCGCCTGCTGACATATTGAGGTGAGCCTTCTTTCCCACCAGCGACAGCTAAACTTGGCAACACATGAAAAATGAATAGTTGCATGTTGGTGCATTTACTTAATCCAACAGTATTACTTCTCAGAAATCTAACACTTTTTTTCTGTTACATTTTCATAATAATAATACATTTTATTTGTCAAGTGCCTTTCGGACCCTCAAGGTCGCTTTACATAAAAACTACAAAAAATCAACAGTTAGAAACAATGATAAAACATTAAGAATAAAAACAGAGAAATGAATGAATAAATAATAGTCATTTTAAAATAGAGGTCGGTGGGAGTTATTGAGTTTAGAGATGGGGGTAGGCCAGGGGGAAAAGGTGGGTCTTAAGGGCAGTTTTGAATTGGGTGATGGTGTTGATGTTCCTGATGTGGGAATGGATGGATAGAGAAGTTGATGAGGAGGAACGGAGGGAAAGTGAAGGGATATGGATGTGGAGGAGGCTGGAGATGTAGGGGGGAGCAAGGTGGTGCAGGGGTTTGAAAGTTAGCAGTAGTAGCCAGTGGAGTCGATGGAAGACAGGAGCGATGTGGCAGGAGGTGGGGGTTTTGGAAATGAGGGGAAGATGATCTGGGCTGCAGCATTCTGGACGAGCTTGTTTCGTGTCGATGAACTCTGAGCTAAGAGATGATGGGATAATGAGCTCTAACTTCCCAGGAACGGGAGGAACAAATATGGCTTCACTAGCAGATAGCATCTTTGAGGAAATCTGCCTCTGTGCACAGAAAATGATCTTGAACTGAGCAGCATGGATGACAAGGACTGGGGCTACATCGACCCATCCAGCCATGTCTCTCTAACAGACTTTTGGACTTTCTCACCAACCACCTGTTTCGGCGCCCGTCATTCCATTATCTACCCGTAATCACCATCCCTGCCATCACTAATCTCTGTTGCAAGTCCGCAATGGTCTTATGAGCCAGCTCCCACGCATCGGATCCCAGACGGAGAGATTAAAGCGTTGTACTTGGCAGGGTCTCCGGCAGGGTCACAGTTGACGAGCATCTCCACTGGTGATGCTTGTGTTGTTTTGCCCCTGCTTGCCTAACAGAGGTGTATGGTTTCGCTCAGCACCTTCTTAATCCTCTGCCTGAGCTGTGCAGGAATGAGCCCACCAGGCAGATACCAGCCATTAGATACCGACACAGGCTTTATTATACATCGCGACACGAGTGGATGATACATGGAGGCACGGCCGAGTAGTGAGCAAGTGAATTAATAAAGTAGTAGGTGTGGGAAAGCAAGTCAGGTCCTCAACCCTCAGGCAAAGTGCTAACCTACAATGTGTTGTTTTATATCAGTCTAGACATGAAGTGGTTCAAGACATACACCATTGAGAAGTGGGATGCCCCATTTGCAAAGTACAGTGGTCTTATTCAGGTATGCCCAACTCTCTGGTAGGGAACAGCTCAACAAGGTATTGGGGGACTACTGTATGCACAAAAAGCCCCTGATTGTAATCTTAAAAAGTAGATGCTGGCGGGTTTTCTTAGCCCGAGGAGAAAAAGGAATTTAAAGGAATTGTTATGCAACCGAGTGAGGACATGCTATTACATCAGTGGCAGCTTGTAACCAATTTGTCCAAAGCCGGCGTAAGGCTACACCTTAAGGAGCGAGACACTGGGTTTGTCTGACTGACGTCAAGCTTATTTGTCAAATGTTGTTTTATTTATGAGGGTCTTCCATGCGTGGCCCCTGCCTAGCATCACTACGCCTATCCCCCTTATGGCCGCTGTTTGAATAATTCAGAATACTTGGAGCAAACGGAACCAAAATAGGACATGGTGTGTACTGTTTGTGGCTCTATTCGCTAAATCACAGCAGCCATCGGGTTTGTGTAGCCGGTATACGCAAGAGTTGTGCGCTCGTACCTGTGAGCTCATACTTGTACACAAATGTGATGGATTTAAAGGCTAGAGCCTTTAGATAATATCATGTCTTCTTTGCTGCTTTTCCTCCCATCAGCACAAAGGGATCCGTGTCTCCTGCTGGTGATGATGAGTATCCAATGCTGTATTAATGGACCATGACGTTGCAATATTCATGTCGCCCGTGTAGATATTTGGTGCGCTCGGGAATCTTGGTCACCGTACACCGGTCTTGTGACCCATGTTTTCCTTCCTCGCCTTGATCCCCAAAGATGACAGTCACCGTAACGCGATCGCGCAACTTAAGATGTAGACTGTAATTAATCTAAGGGCAGCAAGAGTCAAGATATGCAGTAACACACACATTGCGCTTGATGTCAGTACCATCTGCTTGTTTGTTGCTGTTAAAGAATTTCTTGCTTGTATCAAATGACATGGGCCGACACTGTTTTATCCTCCTACAGACATCAATACATTTATCACGGCTCTACTCTATCTATACCTGCGGTGGCTTTATGTGCTCTTACACCTTTAGAGTTAAGACGGTGTCTTTTGCTTGGAGAACCAAACAGGCGACTTCTTTTCCTTTCCATTGCTGCCTTGCTCTGAGGTGGTCTCCCATACTTCCACTGCATGACTCCTGTTGGTTTCCTAGCTACAGTCAGGATTGATATAAAATGTTTGCTCATTTCTTTGTTTTCATTTTAAATGGACAGCTTAGTGTTCACAGCTTATTTGAGGTTTCTCATTCTGAAGACTAGTGAGACGTGGAAGCCGCCAACTGCAGTGGTTGTGATTTGGCTGCCAACCAAGGTAGCCACGCCCACCCTGCTTTATCTTTTTTTTCACATTAAATGAGACCATAATTGTGAAAATGAACATCTTGTTAAAGACATGATGACTTCAAGAGTCATCACGTCTTTAGATCATAAACTCAAACTGTAAAGCTTGGCTAATAGAAAGGCTCATAACATGGCAGTGCATTGCAGATGTCCCTGACTGAAAGATTTCCATAGTCAAATTTGTCTCATCAAGCATTGCCTCCACATTGACTGCTAAATTGTCTGGGTCTTTTTTTCCTCTTTTTTTCTACAGTGCTCTTTTTAGGACAGAACATGGCATCTTCTACATTTTTCTGAGGTATTGAGGATGGTTAGTGAACATTCAACTGTGATATTGGCATTTAAACTGATGCTGTGTTGGCCACATTCTGTCTATTTACATTCATCCGTTTACATGAGTCCTCCCACAGACCTCATTCAAAAATAAATGTTTGCCCCAACATGCGTGAATGTGTTAAACCCACATTGCAAATTAGTTTTTGGACAGGACCTGTTCTTACAAAGGTGGAGTTGGATAAGCAGAGTAAACCCAGAAAGACAATCCAGTCTTGCTCCCCTGCACCCCTGATCTCCATATGAGTGGAGGTGGAGTCCTGTAAACGTCTCTTCAGAATAGTGCAGATTTAGTCTGAGAGGCTTTCCTCCGTAGGGTCCTGTTTTCCGTGAGTTGGCAGCGACTCCTCAGACAGAAAACACAGATTTTCACGGGCTAAATCCCCCTTTGTGCACGGGGTGTCTCGAGTGGCGTCAGCTGTAGCTCCGCACACATGTCGCCGTGTTTGCTGCCACCTCCTTCTGTCCTTGGACCACGCTGCGTTTTAATTTGCCTGTTAACATCTCTGCCCTCTGATTTGCCTCTCCTCAAGATGCCGCATCATTTAAATGATCAGTTGGCAAAGGGAGGCCAGTGTGTGTGTTTCTGTGAATGAAGGCTTTTATGTTTTAGCTTGAAAGCATGTTTTCGAGCTTTTGTATGTGAGCCTGTGTTTGTGTGTGCATGTGTCAAACAGGCATTCATTCGTCCTTCAACCATTAGGCTCACTGTGCGTATATTCCCTCACCGCCCACTGAGTGCAATTAGAGCTATTAAGATGAATAGCCCATCTAACGGCTTATTAGTACCATTGACTATGCAGACAACTCCTTGATGGCTTCCATGTAAATTAAAACCATTCAATCCTTATTGAGACAGACAGAAGACACTCTTGTGAGCCCTCTTGAATAAGACCATATCATTCTGTATCCACTGTTCTTCTCCAATGCCAGAGTGTTTTACTTTGGTTGTTAATTTGCTGCAGGGGGTGTTTTATTTGACTATCATCTTGATACGGCCTCCATCCAAAGCAGACCCTGAATAAAACACCATCATTCTGTAGAGCGATGTTGGACGTTTCTGAGGGCTGATGTAGAGCACTGAAGATAAAAACCAACACATATCTGTGCATCACATAGGCGGCCCTTTGTGGGCAAGCGCTGATTGGGGTGTGAATCTCACAAATCTGCTTTGAGATTGTGTGGAAGACAAAACCAACAGCTGGCATCATTCGAGCACAACTTCACAACAGATGTAATTTTGTTCTCCTCAAACATAACTGTGGGCGTCATCCAACTGCTGCTATCATATGGTGCCCATGTATGTAAGGACAGGCTTCACTGCACCACTAATTGCTAAGGAACCTTATGGAAATGCCTTTGAGTGGGGCCTTTTTTTTGGATGCGGTGAAATCACAGTGTGATATTTATAGTCAGAACGTCGGGGCTTGATAACGGGAGACACATGGCCCTTGTGCTGCAGCGTGTGCAGGATCTGTGGACTTTGTCTGCGGTGACGGTGACGAGGTCGCTGCGCCGTCTGCAGCATCACGCAGATTTTGAATAGAGTTTGAATAGATGCTCCCCCGCTGGGTGGAGTTTGGGTTTGGTTTGGAGGTTTTACTGAGTCACAGGGCTTGTTTGTGGCACGTAGGACTGGATGGACATGTTGCTGAGTAATGCAAAAACCCTACACAAGTAATGAGACAAGTTATAACAAAGTGTTAAAGAAAGCCTTCGTTACTGTTTATCGTTAGCTTTTAGTATGATGCCGTTTTGGGAAGGATGTGATGGGATTCCGGATGTAATAACTGTCAAAATGCCGCCAGTTTCTCACCTCCCCTCCAAACTTTGATCCCATTGTAACAACTCTTGTTGTGCTTTGTCTGTCCTTTCCGGTCTCCACTCTTTCTTCCGGGGGTCGGCCGCACCAGACGGAGACAAAGCCGTCCTTTATTTGTCCATTTTGAAGTCGTCCCTTCAGCGGCCGGCTGCTAATCTCACTGACCATCAGTGGTTTCTGTCATGGTCAGGGAGAGGGAGCGCATAGAGCCAAGGCTGAGATAGATGGCAAAGGAGCGGTGGGGTTGTGTGGGGGGGGGTGAGGAGGGTGATGACTGGACCTTTTGGCATCTGGTGAACAGAGGAGTATTGTGCAGCAGTGGGCCACTCTGGGAGAGGATAAAACTGGCATTAAAATTAAAGAAAAAGTAGTTCCCGGGACGAGTTGGTCAACCACTCACCTGAGACAGAAGACGACGAACCTTACGACTAATGATATGAGCAATGCACAGGATGTAAAAGTGGTGCGAGGAAGTCGAGGTTGTGTCCCGGGAAAGATTTATTGTGGCCAGAATATTCAAATCATACTCTTATTGACTAGCAAATATCAAGGTACATTTCATTTAAATGTACAAACTGCATTTAGGAGTGAGACCTTTCACTTGGAGTGCGTTGAACAGACAAAGGTATGGATAATACTAAAAGTCTGTAAATCATGTAGGAATGTAAAGTATTGAAATAATGACATGGAGTGTGACAGCCAGAGGGCCTTTACCAAGAAACCAGTGTTCACAAAAGAGGACTATGTATTGAGTCTACTTTTTCAATATCTAACTATATATTTCATCTCCAGATAGTCAACTTCTGTGAGGTTGCTGGATAATTGCTGGACAACACCGGTGGCTGAGTAATTGGACTGGGAGAGGTCAAGTAGGGCCAAGAGGTTAGCTAGTTATTCTAGGCTTGGGTTTCAAAGCGTCTGATTGCGTTGGTGAACCCGGGTTTGTCCCCACACAACCTGGAGCCAAAACAAACCGCAGCACCAGAATCTGCAGAATACCCAAACTCATCAAATCACGATCTCGCAGTGGATGAGTTTTAAAGTAGCATGAGAATCTCCCAGCAGCCTCTACTCGGCAACAGCAGGCCTGTGGTGTCACCTTAGCTTGATTGATGTTAATCCGGTCTTTAGTGATCTCAGCAAAGATTAGAGCCTCTCTTGGAAGATGAGCCCTGTTTGTTGGCATTATATGCGGCAACTTTGCTTGGTCAAAAGTCCAATAATGGAGATTGTCTTTGAAAAATGTGTTGGCCAGTATTTCTGGGGATTGTGTATTTAAACTTTTTTTTTTTTCTTCATACTGTTTGAAACGGCAAGATGTAACCCGAGCTGGCTTCACTTGCCTTGAGTGTCTCGTGCGTATTAATAATGCATTTCTCTACACCTTGTTTGTTTTAGACAGCATGAGACTTTTTCATATTACCTGATACGAAAGGAGAGGATCTGATCAAACACAATCGTCACGTTATTGCAAAACTTTGCCATCTCGCATCAGCAAAGAGCATAAAGTGCGGGAGAAGGGAGAGAAGATTTATGGAAGCTGACATTTGCGGGCTGAAACGATAACTACAGGTTAGAAAAAGATGGGAAAAAATAGAAAACAATGAACCCCAGCAGAGGAGAGATGCAAAAGTAACACACACACGCTGCTCTTCAAGTTAATGTGTGTGTGTGTGTGTGTGTGTGTGGGTTGGAGTGCAACCAAGGTGAACACGTCGCTGCTCCACTTCTCGGTTTACCTTGTTTACTTTGGCACCCGCCAGTGTTTTAAGCATGTCAGTTTAGGGTGAATCACATCGGTTAAAGCTTCGGAAACAGCAGAAAAGATGAAATACCTCAAAGGGGCGTGGTGAGGTGACAGAAAGGGGCTAATCACATTTCACACAGTGTGGCCTCTCACCGCTGAGGTTAGATTTGGAACATTCCAATCAAGTTTTTTTCTCCATCCTGATATGAAGTGCTTAAAGGTACAGTGCGTAACATTACCGAATCCAAAAGTGAAAAAAGGATGATGCCATTTATTTTGTTTAACAAATGTTTACCAACCAATAAATCTTTTAATTTCATTATTAACTGAGCTTACTACTGTTGCCTAGATAACAATTTTATTTTATTTTTTTCAACCTGGACTATTCTTTAATAGTAGAGCTTAGCTAACTTTTTGTGTGGCCTTTTTTAAAATCATGGAGGAAAGATCAAAAACATCATTTTCTGAAATCATCCATGGCAGAAAGTACCAACTGTATCTTTAAGTCTTCCTAAATAATGCATTTTTGAAATTTGAGGAGGCAATTTGAGACAAAAATCATTATAATGACAAGTACCCATGGCAGAGGTCGTAGTCATTTGATATTGTTAATTGGGCATAAGCTTTTGTGGTCAGTGATGATAGATTGGTTATCAGAACACTTTTGACGCCTCAACACAATGTCATTTCAAAGCTTTATAGCACCCGCTGACATTTAGACGATGGTGGAGTGCAAACACAGAAGTTGTTAACAAATAGGCGTGTCTTAGCAATGCTGCTGCTTCCGTGTATCTACATCTGTGTGTGTTGTGCAAACCCTGGACATATTTGCACAGTGTCTGTGTTCCAAGCTTTTGGTCACATCCCTCAGTCACATCAGCCCAGATCTACTCTGGGCGACGGCAAGATAATGCAGAAATTGTGAGCGACCACCGCATCGAGGTCAGTCCAGCCCAATAAAGTGTGGGAAATGCATCCATAGAGTGACTTAAACAGCTGCGAGCCGGCAGCAGTGAATAGCTTGTTGTGTTGTGTTACAGCGTTGCAGTGTTGGTATCATTCACAGAAATGAGGATTATCACTGGTAGCTCTTGCCATCACTGCACTAGTCCTCTTTGTATGTACTCAGAGTGTGAGGTTCAGTTTCAGGTATCTGTTTAGAATTGTGCGCAGTGAAGTTTTGCCGACCCTAGGAGTGTTTGGATGGATTTGGCACAGCTTCGGTCGATGGGTTAGTTAATAATTATGGAAGATTTTTAATAACAAGCCATTGGGGATCCTTTCGGTGCAGCTGGCTTTTATCAGATGAATTGAATTGTGATCTAATAGCTGTAGCCACGGAGACGCTAAGCAACAAAGAACGATTCATGAGGGACGTCTTGAGTCTTTCTGGTGCCTTTTTGATTATTAGGCGGTATTCCTGGAGTTCAACCTCAGTCAGACATTTGGATGAATAAGGGCCTGCCCTTATCTCCTACATGGGGTCTCGGGCATCTCTTCCAAGGACCAACATTACCTCATTGACACCGAGGATGGCAGCCAGCTATAAATTGGGTGACATCCAGGAACGGTTATCTAGAAACAAGATAGTGAGTTGAAGGCATGGCTACTCCCTGCAGTGGAGATGTGTAAAATATGGACTTTAAGTTATAAGGTTCTTGATTTCCCCTCAAGTGCTCTTCACTTGGAATTGATGGATAAAAATTGACTGGTAAAGATTGCACCATTCAGAGGAGGCTCACAGCTTTGTTGAGAGAGGAGCTCCCAGCTACTGTTTGCTGCATTATGGGATACACTACTGCCAATACATGCAAGAATTTCCCCCACTACAAGTCTACAAGAATTTTGGGGATCCATTAAACCTTTGTAGTGAATCTACAGTACTGGGACGAAAATCTGCTCTGTGTTGATCTCTGCAGAGTTCATGAACCAGGCGGGTCCCCACAGATTTTTGCCGACTCATTAGCTTCCGTAAAATGGTTTCAGTAATAAAAGGCTTCTGCAGCAAATGAGGTCAAGAAAAAAAGTGATACGGCAGCAGGCTTTGTCCAGAATTCCTTTTTTATTTACTTTAACTTGTGAGTTTTGCAATATTTATATGTTTGTTTGTTCCACTTAACTCTGTGGACCTGTACATTTCAAAAGTTCTTCACCCTGCTGCCCTGTACCTTAACCCCTAACATGCATGTCGAAATCACCCACAATTCTCCTCTTGCCTGTTCTGCTTTCAGTTTTAACCAGGGTAATGCATTTTGTGAAACAATTGTTTTTTAAATCTGTATGGACGTCTTTTTCTTACCTCAGACTATGTACAAAGTGCTTTATCACGTCTCCAATTTCACTGACAAGGTAGCGGCGAGAGGAGAACCAGACTGCAGCAGAAAGTGATACCATTCTGCTCGAGTGGAGGAGGACGAGTATGTCGCTGTGTGTGTGTGTGTGTGTGTGTGTGTGTTGTGTCTGTGTTTGTGGAATGTGTGGAGGAGAGCAACGATGAGAGTGCTACACCCTGAAAGAATTGTAGGAGTCAGGAAGGATTACTGGCGAGGTGAGGGGGCGTTGGAAGGATGTGTGTGTGTGGGTGTGTGTCGGTCCATTTCTGTGTGGCCAAGTTCTTCCCTGAGTGTGTGTGTGTGTGATTATCAGGCTGCTGACAGGTGCTGCTCGACCACTTAGAGCGGCTGTCATGGACAATACAGGCCATTATTGGCTGAAGAAAAAGTCTTTCAGCTCAGCCACGCACCGACATCTGATGGATGTGACTCACGTTAACGACTCACTCACCCACTCTGGTTTAAAGTCCCTTTTTTGGCTCTTTGTCTGACTGCGTTCACTTCAAGACCAACGATAATTAAATGCGTGATTCACTTGGATATCTGTGATGCACAGTTGAGCCATTGTCTTCTGTGCCCCCGCCACCACCATCACCCCTCATGCCAATTCTTTTCTTCCTAGCAACCTGGGAAGCCCGTGAAAATTATTCGGGGTACCGGGAAAATGGGGTTACTGCACCCTTGTTTTATCATCCCACGGCGTGGAGGAATGTGTTAATTGCCAGCGCTGACAGGGGGGATAAAGGTCCCCCCCGGACGCAAACATTCAGCAGCCGTACCGTGCGCTCACTTCCTGCTTTTTGTGTCACTGGATCATCTCGCTTTGTTCCGTGGTTAGCACCGCAGATAAATTCAATGCTCACCAATTCCCGGCACATGAAAGCTGTTGAGCTTCATAAACCTGCACTGATCTCAGAGTTGAGCTGCTAATTGCGTGTCGTATCGTATCCTGTGCTGCTTTAACACGATCATTCTGCCGCAGGTTTACACAGACAGGATTATGACACTAGAACCTTAGAGAGCATGTAATTAAGATAAAGTACCGTCAAATAGCTTTTTATACTACATTGGCTGAACTAATTTACGACTCATCAAGTCATCCAGTCTTGAGGATCATTAATCCATCAATATGGAAAAGGACATTTTATCAATATGCAGTAGTGTTTTAGTCAAGACCACACCACCAAGACCAAGACTGTATATATCAAAGAAAAATCTCAACAAAACAGAACAAATGACCAGTATCAAGTTTGCTTTTACATAAATGCAGCAGCAACATTTATTTTCAGCAAGGTATTTTTGATTAATTTTCTTGAAGATTTTGCATTTTGGTGCTTTGCCAGCTTTTTTGAATTATTTTCAAGGGAAGGCCGCAGCTGTATTCTTTTCTTATCTGTTATCACAGTGCTGGCCTGATCTCGACCAGTTAAAATTCCAGTGTGCCCAGTCTGAGACCGGGTAAAAATGCCTTTGATTCTGAGACGAGATTGAGACACTTGAAAAGTGTTCTGGAGACTGGACTTGAGACCAAGACCGATCTCGAGTACTACAAAACTAAGATGCAGTTTATTGGATAGGAATAATGACTGATGGCTGCCTGGAACCATCATGGGAACCATTGCGTATTTATATATAAAATTCAAAGAAGAAGAAGAAGCAACAAGAGAAACCACTTTGAAAACCACATGAATGTCAAGAGTTGCAAAAATGAATAAATGAAAACAAAATCTTAAAAAAGATCAAGAAGTCTGGGCAAGTCAAAAGTGGAAGACCTGCAACCTCATTCAGTGTCAATCCTACAAGTCATTGCCACACTGTCAGAATTGTAATTCTGCAAAACTATTTTGGTGTCCCTCGGTGGATGAGTGTCGCAAAATGATTGCGTCTCCGAGCCCACATCCAAAATTATGGCATAAAAATGTCTGAGGTCTTTAAAGCTTGCTGCGAAAAGGCCTGTTTTCACATGCCATGACTTCCAACTATGCCTCCCCATTTCCAGAAAACATTATGAATTCATTTCCACCCCAGCATGCCAGACTTGCACAAACAGATAAGTTTCGACTTGATGCAACCGGTGCTCGTCTTATCTGGGGCTGGGGTAGGAAATCACAAGGAGAAAATGTGCCACGGCGTATTCCCTTTCTCTTTGCCCTGGTAGGCTCTGCAGAAACCCTTGCACATCTACAGTTACTGCAGAGCACTTATCTAATCAAGAATTGGGAATCTGTGGAAAGACGGCCCAGTCATCACTTAGGCTTGCCCCCTTACCCGACTAAGGTTCCTCTGGATCTGAAAAGAGTCCAAAGTCTTATTGCAGAGCCCTCCGTGTTGCTTCCTCAATCCCTCTAATGGCAGTAAGATAACGTTTGGCGCATTGTGAAGTACATATTTGAGCTCTGGTCTCTCAAATCTTTCCAAAAAAATAACCTGCCTGAGCTTTAGGCAGGAGAAGAGAAGACACTTGGGTCAATATGGGAAAAATCTTTCAGCTTTTAATGGCCTTTGTAGTTGTGAGGGTCTTCATCAGGGTTACAGTGAAGGAACTGTATGAAGAACTAGACTTGGCAAACACACACACACACACACACACCCATCCCATGCTTCTCTCTTGGCTGATGCCGCACATCCTGGTTTCAAGCCGCAAGTTGACTTATGTGTGTTGGTAATTTGGGAGGTGCTGATCATGGAGACACTATTATGGCAGCTGTCACTGGACCGATGATACTTCCATTCTGACACCCTGCTTGTGTGCATGTGGTTGTGTGTATGTGGGTTTGTGTGTGTGTGAGTGTGGCATCACTCTACTGGAGAAAATACCTCATCCTCGCTCTTCAAGGTCAAGCTGCTGTCAGTCTGTGTATATATAACCAGAATTGCTGTGATTGATTCGTCACATCCATCTCATCTGCTCATGGACGTGCATCGATGGGTGTTTGAGTGTGTGTTTGTGTGCTGTCTCAGGGGTTACCACCACCCCCATGGATTATTCATACACAGTCAGACATGACTTCTTATGACTTCTTACTTCCTATGACTTCTTAAAGTCTGATTAACAGAGAATCGCTTTGATTTGTTAATAAAAAGGAACAAAGCTTGTGGGCCGCGTCTTTATGTGCTGGTGTGGTTTATTAATACACCATTTCAGGAGTGTGAGAGTATCGACCATCTACATGACAGGTTGATGGACCTGAGTCCGTGGCAGCCAGTCTGGTGCTGTTCTGACCTTGGCTGACTGTTTTTTTTTTTGTTGTACCCAGAGGAGCAGCTTTAGTGCAGCATCTGCTACCCACAACTCTGCTCGTACTACATCACAGTTTGCCTCAGCTCAGTTCCACCGTGTACAGCTGGCAGGTAATGCCAGCTGTATGCGTCCCCACGCATCTTTGTGTATTCTAGGTCAAGGTGTCCTTCCATCCCTCCACCATCCCATAATTCCCAGCTGATTTCTTTCTTTTTTTCCCAGACATGCACTTCAATGTGTTTCTTTTTAATGTATTTTTTTTTTACTTTGTTGCTCAGGTTGTTACTCCAGCATACAGTTAGTGCTACATTGTTGTAGGACCATAAATGCAATATTTGAAAAAAAAGAACACAGTTGTTTTTGTTGTTGTTGTTGTTGATGGGATGGGATAGGGTAGGGTAGGAAGAGATGAGAGGATGGCTTAGGTTGGGATAGGTTAGGATAGTACAAGTTCAGATATGATAGGATAGGTTAAGTTCAGATAGGATAGGTTAGGGTACGATAGGATAGGATTAGTTCAGGTGGGATAGGATAGGGTACCATAGGATAGGTTAAGTTAGGTTAGGCAGGGGTAGGATAGGATAAGTTAGGTTAGGATAAGTTGGGGTAGGAGAAAATAGGTTTTGGATAGGTTTGGATAAGTTGGGTTAGGATAGGATGGGATACGTTTGGTTAGGATAGGATAAAGTAGGTTAGGACGGGTTTGGATAGGATAGAGTAGATTCTGATAGGATAGGATGAGTTAGGTTAGGTGAAGAGAGGATAGGTTTGGGTAGGAAAGGATAGGTTGTCTTTATTGCCCCCAAAGGCAGGAAAAAAGTTCTGCAGCAAGGATCCACATACAGTGACAACATTACAAAAGCAATAGTAGCGACCTAGTTATAGTATACCAAAGTTTGTAGTATGTTATAGTTAAGTGTTGTACTTTATGTTCACACAGTATAACAGAGAGCCCTCTAATAGATATTTTGCTGGTGTTTGTCAGTTTTTATACAAATCTCTTCCTAGGCTGATGTTGTTGTAAGCTTTCTCTCCTCATGCTCTGTCAGCATGAATTGATAATGATGCTGTCAGAGACGCACACACGCAAATCCTCCATGGAGCCTCCTCGGAGTTTCATGCAATGAGGTAATGCCCATCAAACAAAAGCACGCCGCAGCACTCAGCTAGCCGTGGACGGGTAGTTACTCTGATTGTTTCCATGCCAACCGACTTCATATAAAAAGCCATATAAATGTCCACAATGATTTGCATTTTCATTTTTATGATGCCAACCGTGAGCTTTTAGGGAATGCATGCTGTGTGTGCTAGGTGTTGCATAACTGAGGGTATCACAGGACTTAAAGAGAACTGACTTCACTGCAGTGGGTGTTTGATGTTATTGTGGCCTGTTAACACATCTGGTTACTTTGATGAAAAGTACATGAACTAATATGGTTATTTTTAAGATGTTGAAATATTCAGTTACTTCACTGAATTCCAAAAGAGGACAGATTTTTACAGAGGAAGGTAAAAAGCTCAGATCTATCCCATGTTGTTTGGGTCTGGGTTTGTAAGAATTAACTTCCTTTGATTTTTTAAATCTCAAAACAAATGAGACTATGATAGGAGTAGGTTCTGCTGGTTCCATTCTTGTTTTAAGACCCAAATCACTTTGTCATGCTCGTTTGTTTACTTTTATACTTCGCACATTAGTCTATAATTGAAGTAGTGTAAGTTGTAACCACAGCCGATGTTATCTGGTGCTTCCTGACTTTGGTGGGATATGTTGGGTTCCTGTTTTGTATGTGCCTCTGTTTTGTGTGTCACGGCACTACACTTGTATATGTTCATGTAAAGCACTTTGTAACCTTGTTTTGAAAAGTGCTCTACAAATACATTTTATTATTATTATATATAACTTATTGATTGATCAACCAATAATTTCCTTATGTGAGCACAGAGATGGGACCAAGAGGGGCCCTCAGCATCATACCCTTTGCCTGTAGAAGATTAGTTGGACACGATTCTATGGGTTTTGTTCACCATGTCGGTTGTTTCCACACACTCATTTGTACGTCTCGTCTGCATTGAGCTGTACATATGCGGGGCTCAGCTGTTGGTTGCTGCAACCCATCTGTCTTTGTGTCAGTGTATGTCACTTAGGGGTCGTGTCTGGGTCATTTTTGAAGACCTTTACTTCATTGCCCACTAGAGGATCATATGTCCACATAAAGGCGGGGGATGTGTATGAAATAGGGAGTGAAGTGGCAGGGGTTACCACAGGAAAGGGGACACAACTTCCTCTGTTGGATGTCTCACCTTGTTGAGTGTTTTGTGATATCAGCAAGCAGAGGCAATAACATCACACAAAAACTCTGCAAACACTGTAGCCTTGCCCGCTCTGGGAAATCTAGTCATGTTCCTTCACACTAAGAGCCAAGCCTACTTTATAACAACAGGCAGTACACAGTTCTGCACTTTGTGGAATCTCCCCGGGTAAACACTGGCATTCAACACTACTTTTCTTTCCCGGTGCTTCTGATGATGGCCTTCTCATTCACCGGTAGCCATCATTTACATCAGCTTCTTGCATAAGTGCTTTTTAAGAGGCCTCCCCTGTCCTTTGGCACCTCGTGGGAGGGTGAAGGCGGGTGATTGAGGGCAGGGCGGCATTGAGGATGCTCACTGGTTTGGAATCCTCTTGCCAGTAAGAGAAGCTGTGCGGATGGGAGCGCAGTCATTGGGGCTGATTTACACCTGTGTTTGTGCCCTGATCAGGGGCCACGAGGTGGAGGGCAAGACTGCTCGCTGTGCATAATTACACTGGAAAAGGGGGCTCCAATGGGGGCCATGGTGGCCCCCAGATAGACACACGATAATGGTAGGATTTATGGAATGCCTTTAAAGATGTCTGCAATTTCTATTCTGACTGGGCTGAAGATTGTGAATGCAGGGAAGGACACTATCTTCCTTGTTTTGCTGCATATCTCCCCCCTATTTTACAGGGAAAAAGGTTTTTCGTCAATGGAAACTTGCTCACCATGCACCGATCCACTGGTTTTCAGCTCTGGTCCCATTCCAATACATATGTCCAGTGTTGATACCGATACTGTGTCCAATATTTATATTGATACTGATTCCGATATCTGAACAAAAAATATATATATAATTCTTTATGTTGACTTCACAAACAGACAGACAGCAGCTGAAGTTGTAAGTTGTACGCTTTTTAAATTGAATATTTAAAACTAAGGCGCGAGGATGGAAAAAATGAATATTTACACCCACAAAACACCTTTAATTGATTAAAAGATGACATGGAGCGGTGATCGGGGTCAAACCATGTTCTGATAGCATAATCTGTTATAGAATTGTGCTTTACCACATCAGTGAAGTTAACCAGGACTTAACAGAGTGATGACCAGGAGGTGATCCCGGTGTTCTGCGTAAATCCAGAGGTTACTGTACAGTGTGTTCGCCCTTCCAGGGCAAATTCCAGAGTTGGAATCTGGATGGTTGACGTGGATCAGTGACGTCAGTCCAGTTAGTATTGGACTTGATACCAATATGGACACAGGATTGTAGTAGGTGAGGCAGGGAAATTCTTACAGATTATCCAGATTAATCAAGGAAAATGTGAAATATCAGGTATGTGAAGGATGTGTTCCTACAAAAAATTTGGACAAATTGCCCCGAAGCATCGAGAATGGGATCAGAAACCTGCTAGTTCAGTGGGGAAATTCTCATCGTAACGAGAATGTCAGTGGGTCATATTTATCATATACATCAAACACAAGTAGAAGTAAAAACAGTCCGACCTCCATTTGGACCGACTCAATAAAATCTCCATTTTTAGAACGCTCTCAGATTTTACACCGGTAATCCAGCAGCCGATGTCTCCTCGCTCGTGGCAGCCTGACAGGTGGGCTCGCGCTCGCTGGCACCCACCAGCTCTCCCAGTCCGGCGGGTACAAAGCGTCTTTTGGTAGGTCAGACCTTAAACAGCCCGTTAAATGTTTATGTTTCCTTCTCTGCAGCGCGATTGCATGTATATTTGTGTCTTCATTCGGTGTAACCTGATCAGGTGTCTGACTGTGACCCCCCCCTTCTCAGTGGCTGCTTCGAGGCACTAACTCTGCTATCTGAGCTCAGGCTGACCCTTCTCTCCCAGTTTAGCCCCCACCAGCAATTGGGTAGATAAAAATTGGATACAAATTTAATTTGCGGACTTTTCATTGATTTCTCTGCATGCATAATTGCATAATGTCTCTGTATAATGGGGTCATATTGTAATGAGTCTGCCTGGATGATGCGAAGAATGAGATTTTCTGCTTCCTATAACTCGACATAGTACAGAAAAATCTGAGCACTTGGATCAAAGATGAGAGCTTGTTGCGACTGGTCTGCGTGGATGACTTTTCCTGATGTGCCCGCTTTTGTGCTGGAAGTCCTGGATTATTTTTAGCATCCGCAAATATTTTTAGTCAGAAAAGAATTGATTTGGAGCCAAATCGTGTCACAGCGTGCCTGACTTTTCTCCTGTATTTACCCACCTGACATCTGCATTCTTTCAATCAATCCCTTAATCTCTTTCTCTCTCTCCCCCCCATGACTCTTCTCTGCCAACTCCATTAATTATGCATCTCCTAATGGGTTTACCACCACTTCCTGCAGCTCTGTTAGCGCACCTTGTAAATACAAACAAGCAGGTGTGTGTGTGTGTGTGTGTGTGAGAGGGAAAGAAAGACAAGGTGGGTAGAAACGGAGGAAAACGCAGTTGTTGCAATTGAAAAAGCAGCAGTTTCTCTTAGTATCGCTGTGTGTTAGAGTGAGTGTGTGTCCTTTCCCTCGCAGCCCCCCACTCCCCCCACCCCCCCACCCTCCCGAGCGCTCCAGGTCCCGTAATTCACTCCAGTAATATCTAGTGATGTAGGTTACCCGGCAACATTGGCATTTAGAAAGACGTCCAGATTAGTGAGGCTTATGGCTACCTGCTGTTCCCTCTCCATCTTGCTTTCTCTCTCATTCCTCGTGAGCAGCGCAGACGCTGCTCATCCTAAAAATAATAGTGATAAGAAAAAAAAAAAACATCATCTAATTAATACCAGCAGAAGGCAGAGTTTACAGAGTACACACTGTATAACGTGCTGTTTGTGTAGAGGATTAATATAGCGGCCTCTCCCTGCCTATAAATGTAATTTGATTCCAGCCCACCGTTGCCGCCGCTGCCCGGCTTAAGTAAAGCAGCAAAGCACTCACATCAATAGTTTTTGATTAAGCAAAGTGTGTTTTACTTGCCCCCCCCGCTCGCCCCCCACTCGCTCCGCTGCTCTCCCGTCATCCTTGTCTTTCCGCGCTCTCCTTTCGTAGTATAATGAACCGTCCTATTTCATATCCACGATTAATTGAACTTGTCATGTTGTGATGATGCTGCACACTGTAAAAGCATGCGTCTGTGTGTGTGTGTGTGTGTGTGTGTGTGTCAATAGAGGGAGACGGTACGTGGAATGCCGTGAGTGGCGACTGACAGTGACTGTGGCTTTATGCGCTTGTTAATGGGTCAAAGGGAAGAGAGACAAAGAGCTGCTGTGTCTGCATGGGAACCAGAGAGGAGACGGGGAGCAGGAGCGGCGTGAAGACCATCACGCCGGGCCGTGACTGCTGTCTCCTCCTCGTGTTATTTTCAGATCAGAACAAGTGCCTTTTTAATGAGTGGATCTTGTGTGTGGCCGTGAGGCAAAACCAGCTGTCCCGAAATGCTGTCCTTCAGAACCATACTGCTTCGAAATATTAGCTGCATTATCTCCTCTGCAAGCCAGGCCAAGTGGTTCTAGAAGTCACATAACAGGAGTCACACACATACAAACACACACACACACAAACACACAGGAGAGTTTTCAATATTATTAGATTAGCACAGGAAATACTTGGCTGTTGTTTTTTGTGCACCTGAAAATGACTTTGAAAGTTATTTCAGCAGTAGGAGGTGTCGAAGTAATGCTTATTGTGAGGAGGACGACATTGAAAATCAATGTTTGCTGTCTATGCGCCACATACCATGGACGCCCAGACCCGTGGCGGGGCGGCTGCCAGCCCCTCCCGGGTTCCGTGTCCTGGCGCCCATCCTGATGGGCAACCTCGGGGCAAATCTGGGGTCAAACCCAGGGCGCACACAAAAACAAACACATGCGGCCGGCAGTCTAAGGCCGGTTGAAAGGTTTTCTCTCCACAAGGCAGCTCAGAGCTTTTATTACTGGTCTGTTTGCGCCATCTAGTGGTCAGGATATGATACTGCACACTGAGAGGATACTGTTTCAATGTAGTATTTTAATGCATTGTAGGCCATATATAGTTCTGTTCATGCAAGCTTCGTTTTCTTTGCATTGGAGATGTATTCCAATATAATAATAATATTATTCCATAGCTGTGTATTGTTTACTGGTGTGACCAATCAGTGTAACAAATTGGTTCAAAGAATGGGACATTTTCTGCAGACTCATGGAAAACTTTTTTTTGCTGCCAGGGTCACATAGATTTTTTTTCTGTGTGTTTACTACAGTGTCGTGTACAGCGTTTGTGTGTGTGTGTGTGTGTTAAGAGTGGGTGGAGCTTCGCACGCCTCTGGGGAGCAAACAGGCGTTTCAGGTCTGTTCAGGTGAGCCGATACACCTGGTGGGCGTGTCCTTCCTGTACGGGAGGATTTTTTGTTTTCTTGTGCCGTTAGAGTCGGGTTTGAAGCTGCGTTTTCTGGTGGCGGAAGAACAACTTGGCATGGTGAGTCTCTTTCAATGCTTTTTGTGTCAACTGGCGCCTTTCTCCCCCCTGTGGACTCCCCCCTGTGCTTCCTGCATTTGGACATTTTCTTTATTTGACCAATCAGATTAGACCCCGGTCACGTGAACTTCCTGCTCTCTGTTGAGTGACTTCTTCTGTACTTAGTTTTTCTTGCTAGAACCTTATTTTGGACACATTTTAGTTGTTTTTCAGGGTTGCTAGTAACTGAAATGGCATTTCACATCATATGAAATGTATTGCAGTACTATATGGTGTTTTCTGCAACTCTCTACCCAAGTTCTAATACATTTTGATTCTCTCTTTTGATTCGACATCCGTCCACATTGTTGATTTGAAATCAATGGGAATGCTGCAGGCGGTCACAAGCTGCGGCAGATGAGCAGGGAGGAACGGGTGTTTTAAGGTTTCTGTTGAAAGACGAGCAGGCCGAGTCAACACAGATTGACAGGTGTATGTGTGTGTGTGCTTAAAATGCGTGTACATACACGTGCGGTTGTGTTTAATGTGGAAAGACTGGGGGCTTATGGGTAACACGTGGCAGCGGGCTGATTCAGAGCTGTCAAAAAAAGCACCTGAGACCAGGAGAATAAGACTTTTTGTCTGCCTTGTGTTGATACACCGTGGTCATGGACGGATGGACGGACGGAATTCATTGATATTCCACGTTCGCTGCATCCATTTTGTTTCTCCTCCTCCCTGTCAGTCATCCCAGCCGCTCCGGCCGAGCCAGGCACCGTTAAGTCGCGATTTAAACAGCCCCGACTCCTCGTAAAGCTAACGGTTATTAACCAGAAATGGTACGGCGAGCGTCCTGCCAGCGTCACGCGCCTCATGCTTAATGGGAACTGACGCGGTGACGTTTTGGCAGCCCAGCGCCGCAGCAGGAGAAAGACATTATTCAACAATGTGTTTTTCCACAGGGGGAACAGGAACGGCGAAGGGGCTGCCTGCGCACCCCTGGCATCGGGGGGGATTTTCGATTATCTTTACTTCTCTGGAGGCGGTGTTTCCATTTCAAAATGTCATGTGGATGGACGTTCCCCCTCAACCGCATTTTAATACAGTGCAATTACACAGAGCCCATTGAACGCCTTCACTGTGGGCCGACGTGTAAATGAATGTTCCTCTTTACCACAGTTGGATACGCCGCAATTATGCCCTTATAATTGTGTCATGTATGGTTGTGTGCATGCGGCTGTAACTCAATCCACTTCTGTCTGTCTGACTTTGCACGTTGCGGTTCCTACAAGCCAATATGATGTAGAGAAGCTGAAATACAAATTGATTTAACATCCAATCCGTCTTCACAGCCACCCCGTACCCGCACTCTGTAACATACGCCGACCAGCGTGGCATAGTTTCCATCAAAGGGGGGGGGGGGGGGNNNGGGGGCTCCGAGCTGGCTCTTGGGCCTCCACATCTCTCTCCTCTTGACACTTTTGTTATCGCAAAAGTTGTTTTTCCTAGGGAAAGTCTGTACGTATTTCAACAAAAGTTCAAGTTACAATCTTGGAGATCTTTTGGTCTGTGCTCCTCAGTGGCGATGAGCTGGAGCTGCAGATGTAGATGTTGTCATCAATCTGCACCTGATCTACCCAGAAGTAGATTTTTTCTTTTTTTTTAAGCGTCTTCACCAGTAGTCGTCAAACTTCACTTTGCCGCACTCAGCCAATTCACTTCAATCCATAATAATGACTATATGTGGAGATTAGAGTGTCCTCACTTCAACTCACTTCAATACGATACTGATATTGCAGCCTTGAATATTGGCCGATACCGATATCGATCCAATCTGATATCAGCACTAACACTTTTATTACTGATATTGTAGTATGGAATGTTAGAAAAGGCTTAATCAAGTGATCTTACTCAGAGAACAATAGTCAGCAACATACCTAGTGTTGAGAAAAACTGACCCATTTATTTTTAGCCAATGGGTTGCATACATTTTATCCTTCAGAATATTCTACTATTGAATGGAATAAACGAAGAATAAATTAGATCCTGAAAAATAACCTCAACAAATCCAATAAAAACTGAAAATTATATGCGTGTGCAAAATAACCACTAGAAGTAGATGCAGGCCGATATGATCCGATACACATTTTTTTGCTGATATGGGACCGATATCCTATAACCGGTATCAGATCGGGACACCCCTAGAGATTAGGACACTATGTTTAGGACTTTTAGAATAAAAACACTACTTGATTACTTTAGTTCTAGAATCGGACTAATTAAGAAAGTAATAGATCAAAAGGAAATTATGTTTTTTGCCTCTTCAGGAATGTTAGCACATTCTTTTCTTTCTTTTCACAGTCCTTTCTTTTATTTATTTAGTTATTTTTATCAGCCTTTTCAACTTGTCCTTAGTAATGCCAATCCAAGGCTGCATCACCGATGTGTAGACTCAAAGACAAAAAGTGACAGACAGAAAACATGTATTCATATCAGGATTGCATCTTTGAGCTGAAAAAACCCCCCCAAAAAAACAAAACTTTGTTTTTGGTTTCGGAGATTGATGACGACAAAAGCAGCTGCAGCCTTTGTCTTTACAAACGACCATCATTGCCACGTGTCCATAACCCGCCGCTGCTGTCGGAAGTGGCTAATTGGTCACCCGAGCAGGTGCCGTGAAGGCTGCCTGACGCATCCTTTGACATCCGAGCGAGCATCAGCTGGAGATAAACCGATCAGAACGGAGTGAAACTGCAGACGGCGAGGCTGGCCGATCGCTCTGCAGCTAATTGGTCCTCGGAGCTGTAACCAGAGCAGGTGTGACCGGGGTGGGTTTGGACCGGTCTCTGTCACGGGATGGAGGGGATCAGTGGCGCTCTTGGTGGCCCAGTAAAACCCAGTGCTCGGACTTCCTGTCTTTTGATGTGGGAGCCATCGGAGCGTGAAAACCCAGCACCCTAACGGCACCTCTGGGAGGGTCCGGCGACGCTGAGTGGCAGAGCTGACCCCTGCCTCATCCATTTGTAGCACTTGTTGGCGCCCGTGAGCCCTGTGAACGCCTCGGAGCCAGACGCGGTTTTCTTTATTTCCGGGATGAGGAACTTGTTGGATTTTTGGCTGAATTGGTGAATCTCCAGCCCACCGCCGGCGGGGAGGAGGCACGGAATAAAAAGCGGAGTCGTAAATAAATAGCATCTACTGCATCTTAATGAAAATGATCTACCTGCATCTACTTCTAGTGGTTATTTTGCACTTTAAAAATATAATTTTTAGTTTTTATTGGATTTATTGAAGTTATTTTTTCCCACCGCCGGCAGGGAGGAGGCACGAAATAAAAAGCGGAGTCGTAGATAAATAGGGGTGTCCCAATTTGATATTGATATCAGATATCGGTCCGATATCAGCAAAAAAACAACTCTGATTATATTGGCCTGCATTTAAAAACTCTGATATCAGCACTCCGATACAAGCAGTCCATTCCAGACTCCGCTACAGCACTTCTACTTATATTTAAGGTTAAAATGTATATAAGCCATTGGTTAATAATTAGTAGGTCAGTTTTTCTCATCCCACGGGTGCTGACTATTGTTCTCTGTTTGAGTAATATCATTTGATCAAGCTTTTGCTTACATTCCATATTAGGAAATAAGTCATAGAAGTATGTGTGATTCGTGCTGATATCATATCAGATCGATATAGGTATTGGCTAATACTCAAGGCTGCAATATCAGTATTGTATCGGAAGTCACCCCCATAAATAAGTTCTCCATTGTGAAGCCTGCTTTCAAGTCTTTGATGGGCTTTGAGATACAACAGGTCTGGTGGTGTTTTTCACCGTCAGTCACTCGCCTCCTGACTTTGTTTTTCCTCTCCCTAACTCGATCAGCATCCCGCCGCGAGCCAGACGCCCCCGCCCATGCTTCTGCTTGGCCGCACACCCCGGCTTGTTTTTGAAAAGACGAGAAGAAAAACAGTCCCCCTGCACTTCCATGCCTGCACCTATCCGTCCATCCATCACCCCAGGCTGTTTTCTCTTCAAACACTCATCCGACCTCGGATTTCATGCGCCGAACAGGCCTGACCTGACACACACGAGGGGTCTCCCGGCGTACATAACACACGCATCTTTCTTCGGGGTGTGTGTTCTGAGGGTTCTGTTCTCGTCTGGACCTCAATGTGCCCCCCGTCCCTGTAGTAGCGGAAGTCCCCACTAGATGGTAGCAGAGCCTTTTTCAGGTGTTAGACCGGACGGAGTGCAGGAGGAACATCTCAATACCATGAGGTGTGTGTGTCTATCTCTTGTCCACATGGCAAAGTGTCCCTTTACTCACCCGTGACCATCTGATATTGTGTGATCCGAACAGACACGGTTAGAGGATTCTTACTGTGGGGAATGTTTCTTTAGGTCCGTCTATTATGGTCCACTCGGGGCTTGTGAAATAAAAAAAAAAAAACATAAAAAAAAGAAAGTCCCAGGTGTTCCCGGCTCTGCGACATGCTTCCTGGCCATCGGAAAGCTCCCCGAATGGAAAGATGGACCCTGTCTCAGATTGGGGAATATGTGGTAATTCCCCTTTGGACGCAACAAAAAGCAGACTACTGATATTACAGCAAGGCATACCTTCAGACCCCCCCCCCCCCCACATACACACACACACACACACACACACACACTCACACACGCACACACTCTGTCACCCGTCCCTCGCTTGTCTTTCCACAAATCTGTCGTTCCAATCACACCAGTGTTATGACAAAACCGTGCCCGTGGCCTTTCCCCGTGAAACACCGAGCTGATTTAGCACGGGTCAGCGCTCTTGGCGTGAACTCCGCCGGCTGTTAGGGTCGGTCCCCTGTTCGGGCGGACCTGCTGGAGAGATTTTGCGGTCGCGGCTGAAGGCGCCACTGCCTCCTTTCTCTCTGCCGGCCCTCTTAACCTATTTTATGGAGGCATACGGAGGGTTTGAGCAGCACCGAAGTCCCATTTCACCAGCTCTCTCTGGGGTCGGTATTTTATGCTCATGCAAAGAGCATGCAAACGACCAACAAATCTGGCCGACAAATTGGTTCTGGCCTGACACCAGGGCAATGTTTTGAATTCATCCCCCAGATCTTTTCGTCTTGGAAAATCGATCCTCTTTGTGCCGATTGATGAAGGCACCATATTTTGTGCATCTGTGGGCGGTGGTGCTCAGTAGGTAGAGCGGCCGGCTGTTTGTCGGAGGGGTCGGGTGCTCCGGTCTGGGGGGGTTCGGACCTTATATGGGGTTCATCTGAAAGGTTTCCAACATTGTGTGTGAGTGAGTCCGTAAATACAGCCTTTTTACAACCCATTTATCTCAATCCAGGAAAAAGAAAAATCCCTGATATGTTCTTAATGTCTTGCTCAAGTGTCTTCCGGGCAGTTTTGCCTTGATGTCTTTTCCACCAGCCTCCGCCTGGGGTCCGCCGGGGCCCAGAGGTGAGTTCATATCGCAGCGTGTCAGACAGGCGTGGTAGCCTTTTTTTTTTTTTTGGTTACGTGGGTTGACATCTTGGCTGGTCGTCGCTGTGACCTCTGCGTGTGTTTGTACACACATGCAGGGGCCCCGTGCCAGGAAACGGTCCCTCCTGTGCAGCTGTCACTGCGGGGGCCGCATGAAATATTCTTTACAGAAAACACATTTGGAATAAACGTCCGGCCCGTTTTTTTGGTCTTTTCTCCCCCTGAACTTACTGCGTTTCATGTGTGTGGCCGATACACCTCCCGACCGTCCACGGCGGTGTCGATTAACCGGAAGGACGCAGGTGTCTTGGCCAAGCGGTTCAGCTGTGGTCCTCTGTGACTCGGCAGGGTCTGGATCCAGTTTTTTTTTTACGACACTTATCAACTGGGGAGACGCAGAATGAGCTTACCCCACCGCTGATGTTTATATTGAGCATTTTCTTCCAGTTAAGCCAACCGCTAAAAGAACCCCAAAGGCCCCACAGCTTAGCTAGCCGAGTTTGATTGGACCGCAACGCGTGGGAGCTGACATATAACGGATCATCAAACCTTGTGTTGTCATGAAGCAGAGACTCCAACGTAATTGTTTCCCATTCTCTGTCCTCTCTTGGATAAATCATTCGCGCCTGGTGCAGAAACAGTCTGGACTCAAGGCGTGAGAGCGGTTGGACCAGGCCAGCTCTGTAGAATAGTTTAATTTCACCGTATGGACATTGCTTGTTTTCCTCCTTCGTCCATCCTAAAGTCCCCATCTTCTCCAACAACACCACGCGGAAACGTTTCAGTTTTGTGAAAGCTCACCATTGACATGTGACACTCTCTCGTGCTCGCTCTGAGTTGATGATGTGTTGGCTCTGTGGTCGGGTCCTCGTGAGGTTCAGACACAAACGCACTCGGCGAGGGTGAAGAAAAGTTCATGGTTTGGGGTCAGATAAGCACCGGCGTTCGCTCGCGTCGGCCCCACAGCTATGGTGACAGACACAACAACGGTGAGGAGCGAGACGCCGGCTGTGAAAACCGATGATTAAAAAAGGTTGTAAATTAGGTAACTGGAATAAAACGCCCTGCTGCACGACATTGTTTACCCTGAAAACCAGAACGTTTTCTCCTCGTTCGAGGGCCGAGTCCACACCAAGAACTATAACTATAAAGATAACTATAACGATAACGATAGCGATGGCAGCATCCACACTTATGAACGATATCACTGTGTTGCTAGGTTACACCAAGGACGTCCTGAACGCACCAGACGGCAGGGAAGCAGATTGATAATTGATGGATAAAATGGATATTGACGACCGGTAATTGCTGTATGACAGTTGTTGTCATTGATGTTTGGCTAGGTGAGGTAATGGTAGTTATCGTTACAGTTTGAGTTAGCTATTCATAAACGTCTAATCTCTGTTAACAAAACACTTACCACTTATCCCAAATGAGAGATCGATCGTATTCCAGATGTCCCTCCTCTTGGTCGCGTCTTTATAAAGTTGATTACTTTTCTCCCCGACGTCATCCGCCATGTTGAATGAGTCTCTGAGTGACGCAGTGATGTGTTGAACGTCTCGATGTGTCATTTTGGATGGATTTTGATTGGCTGTCAGGATTTCTATCGTTCATCAAATCCCTCTGAAAGTGATCCAAATGATATTTTCCTCCACCATGGTTGTCGTTATAGTTGTGGTGTGGACTCTGACATCCACTTGAGGTAGAATAATTTTTAAAACTATGTATTTTTTTAGTAATCTTTATAGTTATGGTCTCTGTTCTCTTTGGACATCGTCCAAATGAATACTAGCGGTTTCTGCTGCTGTGGTTCAGGAATTGAATACTGCATCTGTTATCCGTCGCCAGGGTGGATTTTCAGTGATCCGCGTGCGTTTAATGTGTGATCCACACGCACACTCCTGCGCAATCTGGCTTTCCAGTCGAGCTGCGTCAGTTACGAAGCGATGCTTTGCAACGCCCGTTTGATTTTCCGCATGTTCCGTTGCGTTCGCTCGTCCGCTTTCCGCTCCCCATGCGGCCTTGTTTCCTCTGTCGGCCGAGTGTTGCGCCTGTGTGTATGCATGTATTTTGGGGTGGTGTTGGCACACGCACAAAGTGGGATGCCGCACTGCTCGGGGGGTGGAAGCGGTGCTGGGGTCGTAAACACCTCGAGTCAGCTGTGAATGTACTGTCATCGTCTGCTGGAACACACACGGTGAGTCATTGACTGGCTCACCTACACAGACACACACACACACACACACACACACACACACACGTCCATATATTTTCTGGGAGGACGGCACAACATATGAAGTCAGTTCTATTTGCTAGTGTGACGGATGTTCGTCTCCGTGGCGACGAAGAGCCACGACGCCTCGTAACTCAAACAGGCACACGGTAGCAGACGGACACACACGTGCACGCGATGGGCTCTTCTGCCGTTTGACGAGTAGGCTCTAAAGTCTTATTCCCCCCTCGCAGGTCTCCATGGCATAAAGCCCACCCTCACACTCAGCCCGTCCCGGGGGAGAGCCGCCGAGGAGTCCAGCGCCCTGACGCCCCGCCACCATTTTCCACAGCTCGAGGGGAACCGGGAAGCAGGCGGCAGGAGCCATGCCTGCCCTGGCCACCGGAGCCGGCCACGAGCCAGGTACGGATCCCCCTCCCCCTCCCCCCTCAGCCAGGACTGTCATCCACAGCGCCTCGGCAACATTTTTATAAAAAATAAAAACCCGGGAAATGCCAGCCTCCTCACCAAAATTACTACTTAGGAAATCACTAGTACTAATTCACATCTCTATGCCCATCATCTGCGCACAAACAGGGAGAAAATCGGTGTAAGCACCACTTTGGCGAAACGCTAGTGCAGCCTGATGGCGTGTTAAACACTTTAAGTGGCACCTACGTTCAATTTGAGATTATAAATGAATCAATCTGAAACTGTCTGAGGTCTCCTCGAGTGGAGCGGACCGTCCAAACGTGTGGTCGGAAAATAAGTCCATTTCGCTTCGTTTCAACGGGCCTGCAACGTGAAAAATGCAGCCTTTCATTCACAGCTCCACAAACGAGTGCATCAACGTACAAGAGTGCTCCCCGCCGGCCTTCCCCTTCTCCTCTGACTGTGTGTGTGTGTGTGTGTGTGTGTGTGTGTGTGTGTGTGTGGTGATGAGGGTGTGATGTAAGAGCGAGGAACACGTCAAGCTTTTCAACGCCAAGCCAGCTGCCAGAAATCGCCACCTCTCCCCTCAGGATCCTCCCCTCAGTCTGGCCTAATGTCCGGCTACACACATAAACACACACACACACACACACCTACATACACACACACACATACACAGACGCCTCAAACTAACAAGCGCAGAATAGCAGAAAGGACAAAAGGAGGACAAACATTAAGCTGCACTGATGGATAAAGAGTGTGTGCGTTTGGGAGTCCAGACTTTTAACAGATTTACCGTAGCCCCCGTCGTCCTGGAAATTCGCGCAGACAAAGTAGAAAGCCAGACCGTCAATTACGATTAGAGTCATTTTGGGCAATTACCGGCGAGGGCTCAGGTTTCCAAATAAAACACGTAAAGACTCCTCTGGCCCATCTCCTCTGCTTCCTTCGTGATGGTCCTGTGAAGTTGTGTGTGTGCAGGTGAAACATGATGAACATTATGGGTGAACTTTTGGGTCGCTGAGCTGCAGCCTTTGGAAGAACTTGGTATGAAGCGATGATGTCATGAATTTAAGTGATTAGCTCAAAGAGATTTTTCACATTAGCTTTCACACTTCAATTTATTATTTGGAAACTGCTCTTTTACCGTTAAAACAGCAGTAGTGTTGCAGGTCTGGAGGTTGCTCTTGGTCCTCAGACTGGTCTCTAGACCACTTTTTGAAGGTCTTGGTCTCGTCTTGGGCATTTTCACTGTCTTGCAAGACTCCCACTGCCAGGACCGTGCCATGCTTTCCACAACAAGCAATCACTGCCAATCATTGGTAGATTTATTATTTCCCCCAAGTTGCAGCCTCTGCCTTCATATTAAATGTCTTCATCTTCTTTCAGTCAACTTAAGTCAACACTACAGGATAATTGGGCCGGTTTTTGTCCTGATCTCCCCCTTACAGTCAAAGCCAGCAGAGGCCCGAATGTCGGATATTTGCAAAAGAAATTGTTTCAGATTTTCCTGTAGTGTGTGGGGTCTTCCGAGAGGAGCACAGTGTGTTACGTCACGTGCCAATCAGCCAATCAAGACGCGAGCTGAGTCAGCTGCCTGTCGGAAGAGGAAGTAAAAACAACATAAAACATGCCGCAATTTTTACTCGCGTCCCACTGGCGCTGTAACACATACAGCCCCCATTCCCGACGTCTCCTTGACTGTTTACATAATCGTTCGTTAGTGTGTTTTTTCCAAAAGTAATAGAACCATTATTGTGTCCGGACCCGTCAGCCATGTTTTTTTTACACTGAAGTCACATTTGACCATGCAAAATTTTGAATATTGAGCGTGAAGAACCTGATAATCTGCTGAGGAATTGATTAGTGCTCCGTAGTGCACACCGCACACTATCAGATCACAAGAGAGAGATCTTGTGCGATCTGTCTTTTGTTCTCATCAAGTGTGTGGTCTCTAAATATGTGAAGGTTTGAAGAATCCTGTAATGCGTGCCAGCCTTTAGAAGCCACACTCACCTGACAAATCCACATCCGATGTAACCAAATTGCTATCGTAGTCAAATTTTCTGAAAAAGAAAAAAAAAAAATTCTCTTTCTGTTCTGTTTTGTGATCATCCTTCATGATGTATATGGACTTGGTCTTGTTTTGGTCCCATCTCGGTCGTGGCACCCTGTGGTCTTGCTCTCCCTTGATACATATATGGAGTGTGTTGAGTTTGTTTAGATAAACCCTTTTACATTCTATGCCATCAGAAGTTGGTCTCTGCATTTATTTCCCATTCATTCATACCAATTCAGGAGTTTATTCAAAAGTGTGACCAGCATCAAAATGTTGTGTGTTGGGCCGTATGCTCTACCAACAGTGGACGGAAGTTTTACAGACTTCCGACGGGATGAGGACCATTTCAGATTCAGATATTGATGCAAACTGCTCATCAAACGTCCACTGCCTCGATGCCTGCGGGTCCACACCTACGTCATCGCGGCTCTCAAAATCTAAACGTCTCTATTTTTCACCGGCAGCAGAGCATTTCGGCACGATGCGTGAGGCCCGTCAGCAGCAGCTCGGTGCTGCACTCTGGAGGGTTTGGCATGTCGGTATCGTACACCTCGCCGGACGGGCATAAATCTACAGAAACCTCCCTCACACGCTGCCAGTGACTCCACCGCCGAGTCCTGCCAGGATCCTCTTTAGCAGCGTCGCCATCTGCAGACGCCTCGAGATGAAGTATCGCGCCCGGCCTTTCAACATAATAGGGAAAATATTATCTTCATTACAATTTTTCTTTAGTAGCAGCTCTCCCATTTCGTCGCCAGATTTGGGGAGGGGGGGAACGTGGTACGTGTGTGTGGATATTATGAAAATGCTCATTATTGGAGTGTTTGGAGAGCAAACACGCGGGCAGACAAACCCCGGGCACGTAAAATCACACCATCGCTCTTCTAGTTCCCACCCGTCATCGCCGCCCGAATAAACAGCCGGCCCCGGCTTGAATTAGGAGTCTAATAAATGAAACCAAATAGCGAGAAAATAAACTTGAAAAACAATAAAATGGCTTTAAAATGCGAGTGCAGAGGCCGTCCCGGCGATCGCGTTACCGCCGACTGGTTCCGCCGCAACTTTTCGATACAGATTAACGACTCGTTCTCGTTGGGTCTTTTATCGCTCCGTCGTTGACGCTCGTCTCACTCGCTCCTCCATTGAAACGCAGATGATTTGGCGTTCTTTGTTGGCAGCCAAGAAGCGACACGGAATGAGCTTTTAATTGCAATTTGCAGGACAGATAATGGCGCGCCTGCTCCAGCGGGACCCCCGGGCCGTAAGTCAAAGCGCTGCCTGGTTTAAACTCAACACTGTGCAGCCCCCTCACACACACACGTCCAGGCAGCTGCTCTCCAGCTCGCTCCTCCACACAGCTGCTCTTTAGTCATCCCTCTTCCTGCTCGGCCGGCCTGGAGTTGTGTTGCCGGCTCGGTCGGGGACAGATAACTGTTACACCTCCGCGCGGCTTGGCTCGCCTCGCGTCTCTGTTTCTATCAGCTCCCACTCGAGGTTCGGGCAGACCGACCCGGCCGGCCCACCGCACCGTCTGCTGCTCGGCGTACTGTATCTTACCAAGATGTGGATCCACCAGTTTGGGTCAGAGGTCGTCCACTTCACCTCACCTCCCCCTTCGCCAAGCTTTAGCTGTGAGATTCAGGGTCCACTCATCGCCATTCCGCCCGCATCCCTTGATGAGGATCGCACGGTAACGGCGGCTGGGGTCTCTGGTGGGGGGGTGGTTGCTCCCAGCGGCCCCCGGGTGTCTGTGATCTTCTGGAGGAGACCCTCAGGCAAACAGCATCTGGTTTATGCCATTCAGAGGTCAGCGCGAGTGGGTGTTCGCTCCTTGTAGTCCCATTTCCTCCCGGCCTCTGCAGTTACGCGACTTCAGCTCTCTGGTAGCGCCGCGTCTCAGTGATGGGGGGGCGCTAGAACTGCAGGGTGGACTTAACATCTTCCCAGAACGGCAGGAGGTGCTGACTTGATATCCAAGTTTGAAGAGCATATCAAACACATATTAACTGTTTTCCTGCAGACTCATAGATGGATAGATAGATAGACTTTATTGATCCCAATAATAAAAGCAATATAAATAGAAAGAGTATTCCCATTTACAATATAAAATAAAATATATTAAAGCAATATAAAAGATCTATATACAAACAATAGTTAGGGCTAGTATAAAAAGATGTATACACAAACAATAATTAGACCTAGTGATAAATAAGCTATACTGCAAATACACAGTAAGGTGCAGTGACTGAAGATACATGGAATGTGTTATGAACAAGAGTTTAAACATCAGGCTTCAAGTCAAGGTCTTATTGTACAGTGTAATGTCATGTGGCAGGAAAGATTATCTTTAGTTACATTACACCAATTGGAATGTTACAAAACTGAATATATGTGTATATTTGATGCCTCGTATTTTGTGAATATTGCAAATTATAGTAAAGGCCGAATGGCTGAAGATCAATGTCACTGTAGAGGCTGAAGCAACTACAGGAGAGAAGAAGCATTTGGTTTGTTTTAGCAGCATCAACAAAGATCCAAAGTGGGATTTTGTGCTCGGAGCAGCTGAGCAAAAATACTCCCACTCCCAAGAAAATGCAAATGTTTTCCAGGGGAATGGTGGGGAAAAAAGTTAGGTATGTGCCAAAGATCATGCTTTGTATTTAAACTTTTAGAATTTACTTGTATTATTATCAGAAATGTTGAAAATCAAGCTTTTCTGTCTCGATTGGCTTTAATTTCTCCTTTTGACTGACGGAAAGCTTTGAACACAGCCTAACAATCCACAATCAATTGCCGATTGAATTGGTCCCTAAATGAGCCTCTGGTTGCTCCGGTTCCGCCGCTTCGACCCAGTGAAAGAGACTCTAATTGGTGTGATATGTTACGGTAAAGCGAGGATGCTAACTGGCCTCCTCTGCCCGCTCAGCGTCCCGATGACAAGCCCCCCCTCCCGAGTACTGTTACCGCCGCCGCCTGGTGTCCAAAAAACCACCCGCCAGAGACCGACCCCAAGCTGCGCGCACACTCTCCGGCCGACGCTTCTAAAGACCCCGTGCCCTTTTATTAACCCTATTAAAGTTAACTATGTTATTCCAAGCTGTGCCTGCGTGTCCTATCAGGGTTTACGGCCCCCGCACAGCATTTAAAGATAAGGGTGGTTGGGCTGGGGAGGAGGTGGGCGACGCTCGCATGAGAGGGTCCACATGGAAATCTTTCATCGGGGACAACGTTTTTACCAGATCTGCTAATAACTTACCGGCTGCGTGTGTTTGTGCGATAGATGAGCGATTCCAGCAATCTCTCCCTCTGACCCCCCCCCACCCATTGGACCAACTGATGGCTCTTTAATGACTCCAGCTAATGAGATGCAGATATTCCTCCCTGCGACAAATTCATAGATGGACACAAATCTCAACGAATATGAGCGATATCTAAGAATATTTGATTCTCTGTGTAAAGGTTAAATAGTACATTTTTCCATCCCGGAGTCAAGAATCCCGAGCATCTGGCCTTGGCCGGTTCTGACTTGTGGGAGACGCTGGGGAAGCTTCAGGGGGAGATGACTTTGCCGGCGCTTTGGAGGGGAGAATTTGGCGGTTCCAGCTATTTGTCGCGGTCCCTGGCTGGTAGCCGCCGCTGTGCCACAGTGATACAGTACCGAAACACAAGGATTTGTTGCCACTGGAAGAGCTCCCTGTTTCCAGTTACATCAGAACTAAAATTTCCACATTATTTTTAAGACGAAGAAAAAACACAGTCAAAGGAAGCAGATGTAAAAGAGAGAATAAAAGCGACTGAGAGAGATGAACGATGACTTTTATTTGTTTGATGATGAAGAATTCTTTGCTTTTTTTTGCTTAAGTGGGATCATATCCACCACGTTCCTCCAAAGTACACACGGTGCTAAATTGGTCATCGGCTGGTAGGACATGCTCACTTGCGTTAGGAAGAACCCGAAAGCGGCTTTACAGAGCGTGAGCCCCGTCTGGCAGCCGGGCGACGGGATGTTGAGGGATCGTCTGCGACCTCGAACCTGAGGAGGGAAGATTTAAGGAGTGAAGTGACAGTAAACTTTCAGGTGGAGTCTGACATCCCTGGAATGCTCGCTTGCCATGGGGGGAGGCGGGCTTTGGATTGGACCAAACATGCAGTCGTGCGCCTGGGAGTCCACCGCCGCTGAGTTGCCGCGGTAACTGGAGGTGGCAGGTCGTTTGGACCTGGCACGCTTTGTTGTGGCTGCCGTGTTTTGTCTACCTAGCGGCTCCGGTTTTGTTTGGCTGGGAGTCGGCCCCTTTCAGCGGGGGGAAGCATACTCTGGATGGCCGCCGCCCAACCCCCCCCCCCCACACACACACACACACACACACACACACACACACAGGTCTGTCACAATAATCAATATTTATTGTCAATGATAAATGACAACGAACCTGATCATTTTCAATATATCACCAGGGTTCACTCTGAGCATCGCTCTCAGCATCTCGGCGCGTTGGTTCCATCGCAAATGAATGGAGTGAACCCTCCTGTCCGTCATTCAGACTCTTCGTGTCATTGGGGGAGGGGAGCCGCTGGCACACACACACCGTGTGCCCCGTGAAAAGTTCTTGACATTACAATGTTAATAAATACTCTTGAGAATTTATAGTTCATTGCTTTTTAAAGGATGCACTTGCATTATTATGCCATATTATCATTACATTAGTTAAAAAATGATTTCAAAATAATGTTAATAATAATAATCTTTTTTATCAATAATTTGTGGTACAAAATTTGTTATCATGACCGGTCTACGCACACACACACACACACACACACACTCTGGTACAACCCGACCACCTTCACCGTCATAGACGAAAATAAAGACTCCACCAGTTAAACTATTGACAGCAATCTGATGTTGTAAGTTGTGAAGGACCGAGCGTTGGTAGGTTGATTGGAAGATCCGAAGCTCCTTCTTCCTCCCGCAGGTGCCTCCACTCAGGCTACACTCGCCCGTGACCGTTAAAACGCTGTGGCCACGAAAACACCGGCCGACTCCGCAGGTGCTCGGCGGAGCCTGCAGACGATACGCCTTCAATCACGCTGATTGGACTTGTACTTTTGTCCCGGTCTCTGCTTTCACCGTGCTGACAGTCCTTTGAAGAGCGAAGGTGTGACGGAGCGCCGAGCAGAGGAAGGCCGAGCCCGGCAAACCTGGACTTTCTTCTTCCTCTGCCTTTTTTTTCTCTCCGAAATGAGGCATGATCTCAGCCAGGGCCGCCGCGGATTCCTGGTTGAGTTCAGTCTGCGGGTCTGAAATGGCCGACGCATGATTGGAGTGACGGTTGATTGCACCTGGCCTGCCGCACGCTCCTCTGCAGAAGTCATTTTCCCGTACCGTGGAGCCCTAACTAACATTTTGCAAAAGCCTCTCACTCTTTTTTTCTTCTCCCCCCGCACCCCCACCCACGTTCTTCAGAGACCGTGACTTTGAAATATCATTGCCGATGATAATAGAGGGCTCAGTCCCCTGACCTTTTTTAATGTGGAGAAATGGTCTGGTCTTTGGAGCTGGTAATGGGATGCTTGCGGGTTTGAGCGGAGCGCGGACCCCCGTTGTCAGGTTGTCGGTCCAAGCTCCATATATTACCCCCCCC
>CAESWR010000945.1:187510-199884 GCA_903171835.1 Mullus surmuletus
TCTTCAGTCTTCATCTCTTGCCTTTCGTAAAGTGAACGGCAGGATTTTTCGCTGTAAATCGGTCACAAACCATTAAAACAACATCTATGCAACTTTTCTGAGCAGTCGGTGCGCGGGACTCTGCTGGTGCACGGGACTGTGTTGATATCTGAGCTGCCACAACAGCTGAAAGGGAGAGAGAAGCGTAATAAAGGTGAACAGATGTTTCAGACAATTATGAATTTCTTGAAACATCTGGAATATGCAGGAACGCTGGGAGATGATTGGGACAGACTTTTCATTCTACAGAATCTGAAATTGCTATTTATGTTTACTCATTGTCAAACTAATGCAAGTCAAGCAGGTGGAAGACATGAATGGTGGCATGTGTTTATCATGTGTTATATTAATATAGTTGCATATTGTTGCTTTAAGTACCATCAATTCATAATTGTTTTAGTTACATTGTACTTTTACAATGGCAAATCAAAGCAGTGGTTATGTGGGCTCAGGGAAAAATCCACCTGACCAGAGCATGTTGAGCTGCCAATGACTGCTTTGAGAATGTCGAGAGGGTCTGGAAAGACAGAGACAGCTGTCTCTAGTAGTTAAGAAATGTTTTTTTTAAGATATAAGAATTGTTAGTGATGCAACGGCTCATCTCACCATTTTCAGAGAGTAAATGGGAGGAAGCATGAGAGGAACAATGTCCCAGCAGGAATATTATGATAGGTAGGTTGGTTTAGAAGGAGAGGGAGCAGAAGATAGGAAGGACCAGTGCACAATGGGAATTCTCTTAATAGTCGTCCCACCTCTATTGGAATATCCCAAACTCTATACTGTGTCAAAACAGGAAGTTCTTTCAATTAAGATTGTACCTGAGCCTGAGGCATGGCGACTTGTTGTCATTGAGCTCCTATGGATTACAATTTCTCCATGCCATTTACTGAACTAACTTCTAAGAAAGCAGTTTGAGCGGCATTTGAGTAAATTCTCCTCCTATATAAGAACACCCCACAGTGTTTCCATGTGTCGGCATCATATATTCCCCCTTTGATGGCCCGTCTCTCTCCACAGCCAGAATCATTATTTCACAGAGACGATTGGAAGAGAAAAATTGACATAATTTTCATCTCTTTCCTTCAAAGAACCCCCTTCTCTCTATGCATGTTTGTTCAGGATCCAGGGTTGTAACGCGCTAATGTGAGCATGTAAAAGTGGCCGAATTATAGCATACCTCAGATGCTGAAGTCAAAGTCTGCCGTCGGGCCTGCAGGAAACCAGAACGGTTTCATTTGATGCCTGGCTTGTTATGGATGGCCAAAGAATAAGGCATCTCGAACACGGATAATGATGGGCAGGGTCTGCGCATGTTCAGCCTCTCGTTCCCGCCGGCCCCTAAGAAAACACAGCGCAGTGTGGGGCAGACGGGGCGATGCTAATGAAGGTGGCTTTATGTTTCAGTGATGCACAGGCGTCCATTTGGAGGAGAGACCCCATACTCGACCTCGCCCTGTAATCACCCCGGAACACCAAGATAGTGTTTCAGTGGGAACTCTGAAGGTGCTGCAAATTCAAAGTGTCGTACTTTTACACAATTAAACTCGAGATGGCTCACAAAATGGACTGCCTTTGACTGAACACTCTTCTATTGACTCACTTTTGAGTGTATAACAAAGATATTGAGCCTAAAATAATAGGCTCTATCTCTGATATTAGACTGAGGGTTGTTTTTCTGCAACATACTTAGACCTCTTTTGCTATTGACAGAAAAATTCTCAATCAATGTTATTTATTTAGCGCCAATTCAGGCAGGTAAAGAATTGTTGTTGTAAATAACATATCCCCCAAGAGCAAGCGCTTGGCAACAGCAGCTGGGAAAACTCCCTTTGACGGAAGAAAAGCCTGGACCCAGAGCCATGGCTGGGGTTCGGCGGCCAGCTGCCCCGACTAGTTAGGTTCAAACTGGGACTGTCTGGTTTGCACACCTGAGCTTTTCAACCAAAACAACATTTTTAAAAAACCATAACTGTTGATTCAGAGTGGAGCTAAAAATATCAGGTTTTCCTTCACCTGAGTGGTGATCATCAGTAAAGGCAACAGTATTGAAGTACAAAAACTGCCTGAAAAAAAAAGGATCTTGGAGTGTTCAACCCCTGCTTTTCCCTTGGATTACAAAAACAAATAGTTTTAATGATAATAAAAATGTATTCTGCTCCCTTTTATAATATTTTACCCACAACTTGAGAGTCAGCACCACACAAAAGGTAATACCCTGCAGCTGCTCGACCATCAAACACATTAAAAGAACATCAAAACAAAATGAGCCCTCTACTTTTTCTCTTTTCATTTTCCTTTTTATTTCACAGAGAGAAATTGAGCCGCTTTTAGCGTCTCTTATCGTTAGTGCCGAGCTGTAAGTGGAATGTCCCGCTCCAGACAAGCAGAACTGCGTGTTTCCTCCGCTTTCAACTTGGTACCGAGACACGAGCCAGCCTGTCACTGTGCGAGCCAGAGGGACGGACGGACAGAGCCGGGAACACACAGAAACACACACCGGCCGTCTCGCCTTACAGTGAAAACTAGCGAGCAGATACACGGCATTCATGTGAACATGGGTAACGTCTGCAGCACGTCATTAATAAATCCTTAATTGGCTTCTTCCCCCGTGTGGACCTACCAGTTACTCTCAAATGATTCCGCCTTTTATTCCGCAAGGCTGTGAGGAAAATGATAATAAATATCAGAGAAAATGCTCATATCATATCATATGGAAATGCTCAGGATCATCACTTTCTGGTCAGAGATGAGGCGTCGGAGACAAAAAGAGACAAGAAAGAGTTGAGATTTAAGTGCATTCAGACGTAAACCAGGCTTGATTTCTTTCGGTCTGTCCTCAGCTGAACTCATAAAACCCTCTTGCGTCCGTCTCACGTTCTGATTATGTCACTACAAATGAAACAAACATTTTTTTTTGTCGTAACGGAGCTGACGTGAAATGCGAGCTCTGGCCAGCACGGCCGAGCTAGAGTGACACCGACATTTCCCTCTATTCAATTAAAGGGAGTTACTCGAGTGTGCTTTCTGTAAATTCCAGCATACTTACTGTTCCGCTGCCAAGTTCCCGCTCCACAAAAAGCCACAGGAAATATAATACAATATTCAATTTCCACCTGCCTCAGGTGGGGCTCTCCTTGAAGCCCAAGTTTCTGTCAGCAGGCCTTTAGCCAGGCCCTGAGATCCCTCATTTTGTGGTCACTCAGTTTTCCTTTAAACTCGGCTCCTGTTAGTTGCTAATAGGCTTGGCACCAGCGCCGTTGTTACGCAGCAATATCGACGCAGGTCTGCCAGTTTGTTCTTCGGCGCTACAGGCCCGTTTTAATGACATGTAAAGGTGCGGCTGCTGACGCTTGTACTTGAACGGAAAGTTTCGGCTATTTTTTGACAAATGAGCTCATATTCAGACAAACTGGACTGTATTCACCCAGTGCCAGACTGGATATCCTATGAATAACTGGAGCACTGTCTATGCAGCTCTATTAGTTTTATTTCTCACTCTCAGATGTCCCTCAACTTTTGTCATAGCAAACAAAAAGCGTCCTTTATCTCGTCTTTTCGGTCACTTCGTAGCTTTGTTGTTTGATCCTGAAACCCAGTCGGCAACCATAAAAACTCTGCTAATCATCCCCGCCTCGGCTTGGCCTGTAAACGTACACCACCTTGGAGATGTATTTGAACTCTCTGTGGTCGGTACACCCTGCGCCGTGGTTGCATTTGTGGTCTATATTTATTATTTTGGCAGCATAGAAGCCGAAGTCGTTCCGGGCTGAGCGAATACCTGCTGAACGGCTTCTTCGTCCTCCATCCTCCTCCAGATCTACCTCCCATTCTTTCCATCGTGAGCTGAAGCTGAGTTGGTACACAATATTTGGTACGGATTATTCGTACCTGGAGCAGTTATGTGTATTCAACTTAACTTTTACTGCAAGGAAATATTCCACACATGCTTACTCTCCAAGTACTTCATCTGACAAGAACTTCTGGATTCAGTAAATGGAGATCGATGATTAAGAGTCAAGTGTGCAGCAGCAGCAGTTGAATGTCCTCAGTGGCCTGTGGACTCCTAAAACTCATTGACTTGAACCATGTAAAGAGTGCTGAAAAGGAGGGGGGGGGCACTGAAAAAGAGGGGAGGTCCTCCATATCATCAGGCCCCATTCTATCAGTCAATGTCTGTATTGGCAATCAGGGAGAGTCTCTGGAGTGGTCCCACAGCCATTACTCCAGGTCACTCCGGTTGACCCTGATCTTGTATTCCCGATGAAAAAAAGAAGAAAAAAAGCCGCCCAAAGTGAAACCAGAAGGTCCATGCGATACAAAGCCAATTTTAATAGGACGTAGAGCGTACAAGCAATATAGACAATATGGAAAATGAGGTTCACTGTGCCATGTAAGCGTATTTACGGCTCCCTCGTGACCAGAGAACCGCTTGAAGATATCATGGGCTCACCTGGAGTTTTTAAAGCTATAGTCTGAGCAAATTTCAGGCTCTGCTTTGAATTGACTGCCTCTAAAGTACTCAAATCAATCTGATTCAGTGTGTCAGACGCATTTGTCCTGGCTTTACGCCCCAGGTCGTTCATAACCTGCTTCCTAAATCAATAGCAGCTATAGATCAGGCGTGTGCATTGCTCGCTTCACTCCATGACCTCTGTTTGCTGGAGATGCTTTTATTCTATGTGGGTTTGAACACAAACAGCAGACACATTTCTCAAGATGGTCTTCATATGTATGGATTGGTTGGGTAATTCAGTGTACATCCAGTAGGAAGTCATAGAGTGGGGGTGTGGGGGTTTGCCTTCTGTACAGAAGATGTTGCATTCAATGTCTCGATTACGGCGGCTGTCGTGACCAACAGGTTGGTTAGCCGTCACACTCTCCAGGCCGACTTGCAACAGACGATAAAATGAAACAATTCAGTTGTCCATAACTCAGCTGTGGATCAGCATCAACCGGATCAGGATGTTTTGGAGAATAAAATCAGATGGGGGGCACTCATGGCCGTCACTGCTGAAAGTAGTGTTTGTGATTATCTCGTGCAGGCGTCACCAACCTTTTTGAAACTGAGGGCTACTTTTCATACAAAGGGCTGCCAATTTGATACAGTCTTCTGAAATAACAGTTTGCTTTGAACTTTGATCTAGAATTGGTCAGATTTCACCTAAACTTATCTAAACTTCATGTATGATAAACATATTTTTAATGCTTTTTTTAAGATATTGTCATTTTCAGATCTATATAAGTGTGGATAAAAAAGAATAGCAACAGAATGAATTTTAGATGCAGCTCACTGGTGAGTTGTGCTATTTTTAGGACAGGTCCCATGTTGGTGACCCCTGGTCTAATGTTCTCCTGACCTCTAAAACTAATACACCTGAACGGTTTATATCTTGGTGTCTGGACATGGAGGAATGATATCTATAAAAACCAAATCCAGATCTGAGTCCAATTTGTGGGTTACATGAAACGGGACACTGTAGATGTTGGTTGTGAACCAATTGGTAGAAATCCTTGGCAGACTTGGTGGAGTTTGAACATTTATTAGATGAACCACCGAAGAAGAGAACAAGTCAACATATTTTGGATGGTAAAATCCATAAGGAAAGCATTTATCTGCTCTGGGTTTACTTGAAGTGTTGGTGGCATCCTCAACAGAGAATGATGGATGAGTTGCACCGCCTTCCAGAGGGTTTTTGACAAACCACAGCGTTATGTCCAGGACCCTATGCCATCATACCAAGGACAAATCCAAAATTATGTAAACTGACCTGCTATGACAGGGAAAAAAAAGCAAAATATCAACTTTTCCTCCTTCTGGTTCTTGGGTAAACATATCATCTCACAGCTATGTCTGTTGCAACCCTGCACACATGTCTGCAATACTCCTTTTCCATCTCCCCAACCTCGTCGCGCCTACCAGGCTCACAGCGCCTTTGACAAGGTGTCCCGGATCCGACCAAGAGATCGGACCCCGGGTGGATTAGCCGGGCTCTGATACTGGATCTGCTCCGGTGGGTAGACCCGCCGAGAAACAGCAGCAGCAGAGAGGCCGTTAACCCCGGAGCCGCCCGACGTGAGGTTTTCTGGGGTAGCGGACAATAACCAGAGTCCGTCAGCCTCCGCGCGGGACTCCGAAACCGAAACACTATCCAGCCCTGTGATCTCCAGACCTCTCCTTCTCCTTCCATCAGCACACCTCTCCATCTATCAAGCTTTTCGTCTGCAGCACGCTCTCGCTTTGTGCCAGACGTTGCTGCGTCTGGATTAGTGTTTGCGAGCCGCCCCCCTTTTTTTAACCCTGTTACACTTCCACCACGACAATCAAGGATGGAAAGACTGTCGTTGCTCTGCAGAGCGCTGCACGCTCTTTGATCGTGAGCGTAGATGCGAACCATCCTACCAAAATAAAAGTCTCTGAAAAGGTCTCCAAGGTGTTTACCCCCGAACCTTGACTGTGATTCTCCGGCGTGTTTTGTCTGGGAAGGATGAAGATGGATGTCATGTTTTCATTCCAGTCCATTCTCATTGGGATTTTGTATTTCAGTCCGTACCTGTGTGAGTGTTTTCCCTCTCTGCGTCTTGTGTATTTTGGGTCTGCGGGGTATTTCTGGGAGCAAACATAGCTTAGGGCCGAGGCCTCTGTGGAGACGGGACACACACTGCCTCTTTGTAGCCTGTTTTCTTAAGATTTAAGTAAAAGCACATATTCATTCATCTTTTTTTTTCACCCAGCCTGGGTGTTTTTAGCATATCTTGATCCCAACAACGAAAAAGCACCACGTTGGATGCTGTCTTTGGTTGGACGCATGCTCTGGTTTGAGCTAAGGACTTGCTGGCTGCAGCACGACATCTCTCACAGTAGTTTTCTGCATGTTTTTTTTTCCTTTTTTTCTTTTAAGGTTCCACCAGGCCACTTCTGATCTGGTCCAGGAGCACTTCTACCTCACCAAGGGAACAGCGAATTTGCTCTGTAAAAAGCAGGGTAATGACTTAAAAATACATTATTGTGTCACGGAGAAGCACTTGGAATGCGGCTGGAACTGTAAATAAAAGCATTTCAATCTCGCGTTCTCTCCAGAGAAATTCCACAGTAACTAAGTAAGTCGAGGTGGTGGTTCAGCAACTACCTAAGCAGATGTCACTCGGATCGAGGTATGTTGGAGGGATGAAGACGACACTGGCAACCTCGCTCATTCATTTCAGATGTTTTCTCTCAAAGATGATCAGGACAGATGAGAGACGGTAAAGAAAAAGCCGTCTGCTTGCCTTTTTACAGCCGTGTGCTGTAGGGGAACGGACAGGGGAGTCAAAGTGCAGGGTGGAGTTGTTGGGACTTCATCAGCAGTGGAGAGTAACTGTTCAAATATGACGTGGCCATGTGAAATTAAACAGATGAGGATGAAAATTTCCAGGAATTGCCGTGGAGTGGCGGTCTCAGATTTGACGCCGTAAAAAATATGCAACAAACTGAAAGCGGTCAATACCAGTTAAATGTTGGAAGCCCCTCAGACCCGAGTTAGCAGCAAGTAATGCTCAAACTGATCTTTATCTCTGTCCGTAGCTTCATTGCTACTTTTGCAAACGTTTCTGCTCCTGCAAACCTTCTTCTTACGACATTACTGCTTCAGAATTGGGGCAAGAGTACGAGTAAGCCCCATTAATCCCAATAATGATCAGCTCAAAGTGTGCATCCTAACAAGGCACCACCCAGAGTGCAGTTTAAAGGTGCTATATATTATATTTTACCACCAGATGTGAGCACCAGCATTGCTGATATAGCAGATCTTTGGCCGCTCCTTACAAAACGTTTGCTCTTGGCTTTCGTATCCCTTTATTAGAGCTTAAAAATGGAAAATGTTTTTGGAGAGCCATGTGATGCTAGCATCTGCGATCTTTGCAATCCTGCAATCTTTGCTCTTTTTGGATCATTACCACGCTGTCTCACTGTTATATATAAGGGGGGGCTCACCTAACTGACGTGCACAGGCAGCCGGACCGGCCCCCAAAACCGAGGGTCCATCACAATTCCCTATTTCCTGCCTCCTTGCTCCTCAATAATTGCCCTAATCGATCTGATCCATCTTTAAGGACGATGGTGACAACTTTATTGTCCCAGTGGGGCAATTTGTTGTACAGCCATCATAAAAACAGGCTAAAACAAACTGACAAAAAACAGACACATTCACCACAAAATTATCTCTGAAATCTTGTTTATGAGGCCGATAGTCATAGGCACAAGCAAGTTTTTAAATCGAGAATTGAGGATGATAGAGGTTTGGCAACATTTACGGCTTCCGTGACACATTAAAGAAGCGTGACACACGTCTGCATATTGTTGTCATGGTGATCACATAATTGATGACAAACAATGTCTTCATATGCGATTGCTTGCACTTTAAAATGATGCACCGAGGCGAAGACGTCCCATTTCATTTGATGTTTGTTCACTTGATCCGTCTCCAATGGGCGGGGCTAATATGGCACATGGACCCTATAGAAGAAGAAAGCTCAGATACCTACAAACACAGATAGTCTCCATGAATCCCCCACATGGCTGCGCTCTCTCTCCCCCCACCTCTGCAGCCATCTCGTATCCTGCTCTAAAGCCTTTCCTTCTCCACGTCTGAGCGGACCCCTCATCTCCCTCCGTCAAGCCTCCGACAGATTACCTCCATGACACGCCTAATGCTCTGTGTTTTACGGCCGAGTAATGTCGGCTTTTCGCAGGGATTTGGACCTCTAAGCTGACCTTGAAACACGGCTGCACTTTTGGCCAACGTCTCAACAGGCCCTGATTTATCACGAGGTGGGGGCGGCCGGTGAGTTACGCCGTAATGAGGCAACCTGCCGAGGCCTCACAGCTGACCCGCAGGGTTTGATCGCAGAGGAAGGGCCTTCACGCACAAAGATATTTTCACACCGCAAAGTGAAAACAGTGGGTCTGCTTACATGACCTCATTTGTAGCGTGTTATGAATCACGGCGTTATTTGGGCTTCGGCTTCCCGCTGCTTATCAAAGACAGATGATGCACCGATACCACGATTAAGTCATCGAGTATCTAGTTCACACATCTCTTTGGTACGCAGAGCCGCCCTCAAAAACACCCACCCTGGACCGCGTCTAGCACCGACCAGCACTCAACACCCCGTCAGCCGTGCTACTGTGGAACGCTCGCTAACTAAAAGGAATTAAATTTGTTCCATCAGACATGAAAAAAAAAAAAAAAAACATTTTCAGAACAGATGTTTTAATTGCATACATCTGTAGCTCCTCACTGCGGGAGAGAAAACAAACTGTTTTTCTTGTTACTCGCCGTCTTTATGAGGAATTTTCTGTCACAAATTGTCACTCTTCCATCTGCGTGTGTGTGCATGCCGGCCTGCGTGTGTGTGTGTGTGGATTTGGCCACACAAACGCGGCGCTGGCCCCGGAGCGTTTCTGTCACTCCCCGCAGCCAGAGGGCCTTCTGTTCCTCCAGTGCGCTGGAATGCTTTCTGGGACATCCAGCTCGAGTTTCGGGCCCGAGCCCAGTCGTCAGTCAGAGCCATTGCCGAGCTCTCCCTCACCGCGCTGCTGTGCTGAGGAGACACGCCGGAGCGGCTGCTGCAAGAGCTGCCGTCTCGCTTTCCTGTGATGGGAGCTGACAGACGCCTGCAGGCCGCCGATGCATTCCTGCACAGCTGCTCTAAACTCCCCAAACAGGACGGATGTTATTTATTTATCGAGCAAAGGTGCGATCTTTAGACATCTCTGCTCCGCACATCAGCTGCTCAGTGATGATGGGTTTTTTTGAGGGAATAAACGAGCCAGCGTTACGCACGACTCAGGCCTTTTTTTTCCATTTTAGCAACCCTCCAGAGACAGACATTTGTCTCAACACTGCGCAGTGGCAGCACTCAGGCTGATAAGGAAATGTTTAGCCAATTTAACTTGACTGCTGAAATGATTTGGAATCCTCACTTGGCCACTTGGGCATATCAAATGCTTGGTGGAAAACTGAATTGTTTGTGAAGTGTATTGAGTGAGCTAAAATACTTAGCTGTGAGTTATGTGTCTGTGTGTCTGTGTGTGTGTGTGTGTGTGTGTGTGTGTGCTTCTGTCTGCTTGTTTTTTTTCTCACCCGGTGTGAGTGTGTGTGAGTTTACGAGGTCGTACATGTTTTCATACGTGTCTGCATGTTGCTGCGCTCATGTGTACATGTTGTGTGAATGTACTCGCTGGCACGTGTGTGTGTGTGTGTGTGTGTGTGTGTGTGTTTGCTCAGGGAGGCCTCACTCACAGTCCAACCTTCATCCTCCCCTCCGCCCTCCTTTCCTTCTCACTTACTGATGAGCAACAATCTGTCCTTTCAGATCCACGAGCGGCTGCAGCACTATGAAGAAAGCAAACCCGCGCCCGTGTTGGACAATGCCTCCATCCTGTCCTGTCAAGTAAGTTCTGGTTCGAATAATGTGACGAGAAGAAGAAAAGAGAGGGAGAGAGTGAAAGAGGGGGGAAAAAAAGGGAAAAAGTCATCAGGTGCTCTGCAGGTCTGGGCAGAACGGGAGGAAAAAGTGAAAAGGAAGGAAACCGAGGCCCTCTGATGTGGTGAAAAAGTCCTTTTATTTATAGAATAAAAGCCGACGTGTTCCTGCTGACTTTCAGCTCGCCTTCATCAGGCCGTGACGTGAACAAAGCAGGTGCGCAAAGCAGGGTTTAAAACAGGGTTTCCGCGAGGTCTTGAAAAGTATTAAAAGTTGATAGATTAATTTGGGAAAATAAAGACCCTTAAAAAGTATTAAAAAGTCTTATCACCACTTTATGAGGTCTCCAATTGTTGAAGGCATTTTTCTGAATTAACTGTCAAAAGAGTTATTTAAAAAATATCAAGAAGTTCTTGAAAAAGTCATAAAAAGGTATTGAAATTAACTGATTAACTGATTCCCGTATATTCCTGTATATAATATGAAAAAAAGCCATAAGCCGTAGGGCAGCACTGTACCTCCACAAACAGTGTGCAAAGTGTGTGTGCAGAGTGTGTGTGCACATCTCTGTTTCCCTTTGAGAGCTGGGTAAACACACTTTTCCCCCCCTACTCAAACCCAAGCGGCCGTTCACGCTAAAAAAATAGTTCTGGCTTTTTTATCCTGTGCTTGTGTGTGTGTGTGTGTGTGTGAGTGACGTCCTGGGTAGCGTGCAGCAGCCTTGCCCTCCCTCACCTCTTACCCCGGCGTGAACTCTAAGCGAGCGGTCCCATGCCTCTCTCCGTTACACTAACACGTCACCGTCCCCGCTGCCCACCCCACCCCGCCCCGCCCCACCCCACCCCGGCCCTCCCGCCCGCCCCGTCTGGCCGCGCACCCACGGAATCGAAAACCCAGCTCTGCGACGCACGGACACTTATCATTTTCTCGGTGCGGAAAAACCCACAAACAGGAAGGCCACCGGGCAAAGACAGACAGACAGACGGGCGAAGACAGATGGGTGAAGACAGACGGGCGAGTTTGACGGATGACGGCGGCGGAGAATCAGAAGCGGGAAAAATCATCTGACGCTTCCAGAAGTCGACCGTCCGACTTCAGTAACACGACAATAACAGGTCCGCTGATGATCCGGCTGATGATGGTTTCCTCCCAGTCCAAGCTGTGGAAGATATTCAGCCTAATTTATGGTGTAAATGTCCTGACGTTTGTTACACCATTGTTCATCTGCCATATTTACCCAAAGCCACATGTGTGCTCACCCCTCGCTCCCGTCCACATGTGCACACACACACACACACACACACACACACACACACACACACACACACACACACACACACACACACACACACACACCTGTGTAAACCCAAGGAGCTAGCCTGGCATGGTGGGCGGAGGGGAGGAAAAGTGTGTGTGTGTGTGTGTGAGTGTGTGTGTGTGTGTGTGTGTGTGTGTGTGGTTTTGTTTGAAATCCACAGCTCTGTTTATTGTAATCAAAGTGCCTCCGAGTGTTCCGCCCCCTTCCACGGAGCCCGCAGCCATACATCATCGTAATTAGTACCGAGCCAGAGGGAGAAAAGTGGAGAAAGACGGGCCGCGACTCTCACAGTCGGTCGCGGGAAACGACCAGGAGGGGGTTTGGAGCGTCCCGAGACTGTCACGGAAGATATTTTGGCCCGAGGGCGGTTTTCCCCGACCTTACTGGGCCGCAAGTTCTGCACTGGTTCCGTCCAGTGGGGACGGACAACAAGTAAGAAACCAAGATAATCGAGATAAAATAGTTATTGTGCCAGGTCCTGGAGAACGTTTTAGGTGTTCACGAGGAAGTTTTGGATGTTCAGGAGGAAGTTTTAGAGGTTCTGGAGGAAGTT
>CAESWR010000945.1:211373-229445 GCA_903171835.1 Mullus surmuletus
CCCCCCCCCCCCCCCCCCCCCCACCTCCTCTCCTCAACCCACGGAAAAACCAGCACGCGTCCAGCTGCATCTTGGTTTCGGACACGGAGTCGTTAAATAGTTTGAAAAATGAACGTCTCAATGGCATCATTCTTGTCTGCGTCCCATCTCCGTTTTTTTTTTCTTCTTTTTTCTCTTTTTTAATGTCAACCCGCGAATGTGTGAAATATCTGAGGCGGCTGAGAACTTCATTACTTTGAGCCCGCCGCCCGACAGCGCTGAAACATCGCTCCTCTGATCGCCACCTTGCGCTGGAAAGCATCGCCCCTTGGAAACGGTTGCCAGACTCACACACACGCACTTGTATTCCTCTGTGAGTGGCGGTCCAGGGCAGGGTGGGGGTGGGGGGGGGGGGATTGCCTTTAATCAGGGAGATGTATGGGGGGAGCGCATGGGGCTTAATGGCAATTAACGCATGAGCGCTGGCACTGAACGCTTCCAAATCCATCACCGGCGCTCCAGAGAGACGCTTCGATCCATAACCGTCCTCCCTGGCCGGCTCTGCCTTTTCTCCTCGCCGCTCCGACAACGAGATGATCGATCGAGCTCTTAATCGCAGGCATTGCTCCGCTTTATTTTGCTAATTAGGGGAAGGTTTTGAGTTTTATTTTATCGGTTCTGTGCTTTCCACCCCCTTCTCTTAGAGCCTGCTGTCGGTCCACGACACGGTGGCGCAGAAGAGCTACGACCCCGAGCTGCCGCCGCTGCCCGACGACCTCGACGACGACGAGGACTCGGTGAAGATCATCAGGCTGGTGAAAAACAAGGAGCCTCTCGTGAGTACTGGTGACAAACTGGTCGGGCTGGGCATTGTTTAAAGAATGTTGACCGCAATTCCCTTAAAACGATACCGATACCAACTGAGTACTACATTTGTTACTATTTCAATATTAATCATGCAAATAGGAAGCAATCAGTGTGCAAATGTCACCACTCGTCCTCATTCAAAAGATATTTTACACAAATACATTTTGAAAGTGCTCAAATTTCGCTTGTGTTGATTGGCTGCAAGTAAAACCGTAGAAACAGTTTTATTTGGTTTATTCTAGATCTGGGCACAAAATCAATGCAGTTTCAATACTGCTTGGTACTGGGTTGTTTTGGTATCGGAGTTCTGATACCCAGTCCTACAAACCGATGACCTTATTTTGGGAATAGAGGAAGGAAATCCTGTTATCTCGGCTTTATTCAATAATCATGAAGATCTCTTGTATTAAAGTGGGAGCCGCACCACAAGGAAGGCCAATACCCGACATGTTTTTGAGGTACTTGCCTGTGGGAATCCAACCCACAACCTTGAAGTTGTAAGCACACCAAAAAGCGACCACAATTACCCCGCTCTTGGCCATGAGTATTTTCAGCCAGTCTCGGCTCGGTGTCTGCGAACGGCTTCCTTTTCTGTCCCGGTCAGTCTTGCTCTTTCATCGTAACACGCTTCTCGCGTCGGCCCAGACGTCAACAACCCTCGTCTGTCTCGCTGCCTTCGGGCCCCGACTCTCCAGCAGCGACGTCTCGGGCTGGTGTTCTCGTTTTCGTCCCCAGCCCCCGACGTCCCGGATGTCTGCCGGCGACGTCCAATGACCGTCATTCCGCGCATTCCCGTGTTATGTCAGCGGGACGGGCACGTTTCTTGGAATGGGCAGCGCTCTAATTGCTTCTGCTGTTGCTTGCGTGACATAAATGTACTTTTTCGGGCCTCTGGCATCATTATGTGTGTTATGCGTGCTTTCCCTTTGTTGTGACTGAGTCCTAAATAGTCTCGAGTGACCTCAATGTCCTGCAACACATAAACACTCCACTACTCGAGTGCTCCATGGCCTGTCAGAGACCCCCGTCTGTCATCGCAGGACTTTGTTGTGTGCTGTGGCCCCGCCTCTCTTTGATCTGTGCCGGACATGTCTTGGACCCGGCCGCCTCTATTTTCACTTTGTGGTTTTCACCCTGACCACCATCTTGGCTCCGGGCCGGTGCGCTCCTCTGACCACACCCAGGGGGGAGGCAGAACACACCTAAGCCTTTTTTGGGCTCCTGCCTGTTGCATGTTCCGTCAAGCTGCTGAACGTAATAATGTGGCTCTGAGGAATTCTGGCTCGCTTCGCTCACACATTGTTGTGGGCATTTCCTGCTCGGGCGTCCGGAGTCTGATGTTGGACTGCATTCCCTCCAACCATAATGTGATTTACACCCGCCAGGGTCACCTCAATCACCTGGCTGGTGTTATTCCATTACACGACTTGATTCTTTCCCTCCAAGTGATTTGGCTCCCGAGAGCATCTGAAATACACATTTATGATGTGTGATATTGTGTATTATTGCACAATACCGAAGGTGCTAATTATGTAGAATATATTTCTGTACTTCTATAGTGACTCAGTCGTAGTTTATTGTGTGTTTCAAAGTGACTGCACCTAAATAGAGACGTTTCTATGCCTCGGTGTTCGCTTCTGGGTCACAACTAGTTCACTTGTCGAAAGACTTCTCCCATTTAGAGACAGTATCCTTTATTGTTTTTCCAAAAACACACTAAGTGATCATTATACCTGCGATATTTTGCCACGTGAGCATTTTGAGAACTGTTTTCTAGCAGTATGTTTTATTACAATTACCCTCATTAATCCTCAAGGGGCCACAGGTTTTGATGTTTCACTGGAAATCAAATTCCAGAAATAACACATTAAAGTTATACAGGTAATAACAGCAGTCACCGAATCCATCAGGTTTACATGCTGGAACGTGAACGCAGCTCCTCTATGTGGGAAATGGTGAGCTGACTGCACGCCATCCTGAAGGGCGGTTAAATCCTTGTCCGTCTCGGCCGCCTCTGCCCAGAGGAGCCCGAGGGAGCAAAGCAGCCCATAATCTGCTGTTGCTGTGATTGAGGCCTGAGCGTGGTGTGTGCCGCGGTCAAACACCATCACACAACGGCAACTAATGTGCACCCGTGCTGCCCTACACATGTTTAACTGTGTGGAAACCAGGGCTGGGTGATATATCCATGTAAAAGAATATATTGATATTTTTTTAAACGAGATACGGAATGAGACAATATAATTTATATCAATTATAGCCCTATACAGTATATTTGTTATGAAGAGGAAGGAAATCTGTAATTTGATTTCAATAAGCCATTCAGTTGTCAAACTAAACTGAGAAGATTGGCAAATATTTTAGTTTTCTCACACTTCAAAAAAAAAAGATTGGCTTGTTTTATTTGAGGGGCTATTTTTATTTAAGATAATTTGATAACTTTACATGGAGCTTTATGATTTCAAAAAAGTTACTCCTGTTGTTATAAAGTATTTGTTATTTGAATTGATATTTGAACAGCTGAGTTTGAACCAAGAAACCTATTTATGAGTTTTTGCAACTGTTTGAGATTGAAATAGTTGGTTTCAATAAAGTACTTTTCACGTCATATTTGGCTTTGACTGAACATAAACTCACTTTGCTGAAAAAAGATCAGGATATATATCATATAAAGATGTTCAGCCTAAATATATTGGGATATAAGTTTTGGTCCATATCGCCCAGCTCTATTTCAACAGTTTGGCGTTTATCTCTCTGCCCTCCGTCACTCTATATGTCCTTTAAGACACATATTTTGGCATTGAGGAAACGGCCGGCCGGGCTCGTTGTGAAGTCACTTCGCGTACAAATAATTTAAGAGAAATGAAAGAAAAAGCCCCTAATTGTGCCAGAAATTATCATTCACTGCTGCACCAAATCGACTTGGATGTGCCCTTTAACTCGCAATTTCATATAATCAGCCTGAAATTCTCAAACTTGACATCATAACAGCGCGGCTGTGCAAGATCTAATTTCCTCTTCGCCTCCTTTCACTTCGCGCTCTTTTATTTTCTCTTTTCCGTCTCCCCTGTCCTCCGCCGACAGTTGTCTCCGTCTTACAGCTCTGGACAGTGCGTTGGTTCTCGGCTGCGGTTGGCACGGTAACCTCCCGTTCTTTCCTGGCGACTCATCCATTAAGTTAATTGTGATTAGTCGAGTGGATTGCATTCGGTAGCTCTGATTAATCGCTACAATTTCTCCGAGCGTGACTTCATGCCACATTTCGGAGAAACCGTAAAAACTCTATCTTCCAGTTCAACCCCCCCCCCCCCCCCCCCCCCCACAGGGTTGTACTCCCCGCGCTCCTGCTCTCCCACATGGGCTGATTTATTAGCTCGGGTGTCGGGACAATGAAATAATTGGGTTTGGAGAGCGGCATAAACATGTGCGCGCATACAGAAACATTAGCTTGGCCCGCGTCTCTTTATTGAAAGAATGTGTTATTTTGGATAAGGTTTCCGTGCTGTTTTTCGGTGGGGGTCTGCACGGGTCGCTCCGGGGGCCGTTCGTGGCGGGTGTAGCTGATATACTAGCGCAGTTAGCCTCTGGTGATGCTGGGTTTGAGTGCAGACTGACTAATAGCGAACCGTAGACAAAAGCTGGGAGAAGCCAGAATGCACTGGTGTTACACAATTCAGCTTCCTCGGCCAAGAAAAAAAAAAAAAAGGGTTCAGAAGCTCGCGAATCTGGAGAGGCATAAAACATGCACGGCTGCACTCCTTAAAAAGTCATATTAAACCTATGTTGTTGTTAATGAGGCTTAAAATCGGCCATTTCTTTTGATTTAAATGTCATTTCCTTCGCTCTGCTGTATCGATATGTCGTATTTTAAAGGTTAACACACTTGTTAATTGACATTTACTCACAGTGCGGCCGCCACAGCCCCGCCCAAAAAGCATCCTGGGAAAATTCAACACAAAATATGCGACGCTATGAAAGGCAACAGCGATGTGAGAACATTTGAGGCCTGCCGCGCTCGCCGCTGCTCCTCTGGCGGATGTTAATAGCAGACTTGGAGATGCTCTCTGCGCCGCTGTGCTCGCATTCGTTTTCCGCATCAGCCGGTGCCACCCGCGGCCGGCGCGCGCCTCTCATCGCCGCTGGAATGCCGTTCATTCACTTCTCCCACTCAGTTCATCTCCAACCGTCGTCCTCGTCTTAGCACGCCATCGTTCTCCCTCGCTTTTGGCTCTCAGTTCGTTTCTTTCATCTGTTTTTGCCATCAGCAGCTCTCTCGTTTTTGCTTTGGTTACAAATTGTGTTTGTTTGGATCAAAGTATTAATGGATTTAAGTGGGCACTATGAGCTTTCGATGCGTTTTTTTTCTTTTTCTCATCCCTGGGTGGACTCCCGTCGCTCGGGTTGCCACATCCCAGTTGTACACATCCACAAACTTGTCATCACCAGCGCAAAAAAGTTGACGCTAAGCCATCCTCTCTCTGCGTTGATTCCTCAACACCGCGGCTTCAATCCCATCATTAGCAGCTAGCAGAGCGCCGCCGCCAGGAATGTGACAGCATCCATGTCGGGCTCTATCACTCTCTCGCTCCCTTTTCTTCGCCCGCTCCGCCTTGCGGCACACGCGATTGGTTTTCCCATCACGACTGGGTGTCACTGGGTGCAGCTCGGTGGAAACTGTAGATGCCGAGTCCGTGCCATCCGCTTGGCAACGCCGTCTTACATACTGTTACTGTTTGGCAGCGGCGAGCACCAATCAATACGGTCGCTGAGCGCCGCCACCCAGCAGCCCCAGCCGCCCCCGGCCATGGATACCAGCGGATATACTGGATACCAGCAGATCAGCTGGACTTCTCATTATGGGAGCCACTGAGAACACCAGCCCGGAGCTGTAGTAGTCGCGCATACAGATGTAGATGACATGCCCGACATTATTTCTGTAAAAGCTCCAAGTGCGTGATTGATGCCGTCGGATTTTTCTCGACTTAATAAGCGAGTTGATAATTGCGATGAGACGGGAAAAAGTCTTGTGATCAATCCGGGTTTGTGACACGCTGAGTTTTCCATGAATGGCGGCCCCTGGAATGAACTATTGGCGATTTGACATGCCATGCTTTTCTCATCTGCGGCGAGCGGGGCCTCCGCTCCTCTCTGACACAATTAGGGTGGCAGGACGGCGGTCGCTCTGATTCCATTTGTCTGGAAGTCGTCATACGCAAACGCCGGGATGCAGACGGTGTCCTGCTCAATCGAGTCTGATTACGGGCCGCGTTACTGCACATGTAGGCGATGCCAAAGGGAATGTATACACAGGCTGATTCACACATTGAATGCAGCGTGAGCATGAGCTGATTGAGACAGTTATCAAAGGAAGAGACCAGATAAACCTAAGTGTTTTTTAAAAGAAGTGACTCTTCTATTGTCTGTTTACTTCAGAAAGTGGAAAGCGAGGGGAAAGTAATGACACTGGCCGGGAATTAATGAGGCTCCTAATGAGATTAGAGCAGACAGCACACATGTTAGTGTTTTACAGATGGACCCATGTGCTTTAAAAGCAATACGTCTTTCACTTGATGGATTAGGCCGCCGTGTCTTGGGAGCGCTGCAAAGGAAGACGAAGCGCTCCACTCGAAAACATGAGGACAAGTGGAGAGCGCTGATGGTGTGACGGCCTTGCAGTTTGAGTGTGTTTGTGTGTACACACTTCTCCCACTCACGGCCGTGTAAGTATAAGCGAGCGCAAGATTGGCTGCTCAGTTTTTATTTAGTTTTTGGGGGGCTGTCGGGGGTTACATGCAGGTTATGTCTGCGCATTTTAATTTCTCTCGGGGTATATTTGACTATGCAAGTATATTTTCACTTAAAGGTCTTTACATCTACATATTTATGTTTTTGAGCTGCACACAGATGAGCATAACTCGGGCTGTTGTGAGATCAATGAACTTGGAGGCAGGACTGCATATAATAATGCCACAGCAAGTTCCTATATGTTATGATGTGGCATAATTGTGAATAAAGAATAACTAAATATGTGGGCTTATGAACAATATCTTTTTACTTATCTTCCACATGATTTGATATTTTAACATTTCAAATGTCTTTAAATTCCATTCCATTAAATGTGAAGCCCTGCTTGGAGGTGTTGACATCCGAGAGGTGAGCCGTTCAAATGAGAAGATTTTCAAGTTAGAGGTTTATCCGTGGGCGTTCCGTTCGCACACACATGTTGTGTTTTTCATCATATATTGCTAATAAATTGGATCATGCCAATAATGGCCGCCCAAGTTATAAAGTAATAACCACCTTTGATTCGACAATGTTGGAACTCGTTTTTTGGCTTCTATCTGACTTTCAATGGTTTTCCAAGTGCATTGCGGTATGAAAAGGGCCTATATTTTGTGCTCGTCCAAATCCTGCATGTGTGCCTGAGTTCATACATACGTCTGATCATAAATGGAAAGTGAGCCTGGGTTTTTTTGCAGTGGGGAAATCACACATTTAATTACATATTTATGGACAAAGAGACCAACATAGTGTGAATCTCCTCTCGTATCGTATTTCATATAACGAGCATGTGTTTGCCCGCATGTGTGCAGGTTCTATACCCCCTCCCCCCCCCCCCCCCCCCCCCCAACAGCCCGATGACTTGCGAATGTGAAAACACGCATAGCTTCCAAACCCACATCTAAGGCCTTTTCCCTCGGTCCCAATCTCACAGCCGCGCTACAGAAAACGTCTTCCTCCCGTCGTGTGTGTGATCAGTAATGTGGACACACACTCTCTCCCTCTCTCTCTCTCCCCTCACTTAGCATTCAGAGAGCCAGCCGAGCTCCACGGGCTGAATGTGGGCATTGTTGCCCGCCGGGCCGGGCGCTGCTCGGCGGCCCCCACCTCCCGGCCCACTTTTGGAAATGAGAAGTGACATGAGAAAGTGCTGTTTTCTTTGCTCGGGATAACCAGAGGGAAACACTAAACAATCCCAGAGCAGAGATAGAGCTCTCCGCGACACAACTGTCTCTTTGTACGTGTGTGTAACAGCTGACGTGGGGCTCTTAGGCGAGACCTACGGGACCCTCTGACTAAACGTCTGGCACCGCCGAAGACGCAGGGACTCTGCTCAGCTTACGCCATGATTCATGCAGACACGGTGGAGGCAAACAGATCCACTCCGGTGAGCAGATTCTCATGCCCACGGTCACCAGCACCTGTCTGAGGCACTGAGGTGGGCTGCTAAATGTGTTTTCATAGCAAGTGGGTAATAACTTGCTTTAAGGTTTAAAGAGGGGGGGGCGGGCGGCGGGCGAAAGAAGAAGACAAATGAAGGTAAGCCGCCCCATCACAAGGACGTCTGCATTACATTACCTGGCAGCTTCTCCTGGAATCCCCCCGGCTCAGCGTAATTATCATAATAATGACCTGCAATTTTCCCTTTTCTCGGTATACTTGTTAATTACAACCGGGGGGCGGAGGGGGGGGTCAAGACCGGGGTTAAGGAAATAAAACCAGTTTAGCGTGAGGCTGAGAATGGCTGGGAGAGGCGGGCTGCGGCTGAGGGTGTCTTTTATTGCAGGCAGCCATTCGGGGTTTAATAAAACAGGTGGAGCGGCGGGCGGTGGGTCACCCAGAGGGGATCGGGCCGCCACGTCGCATCGGCTCGAAAAATCATTTAGCATAAAACCGTGAGCACCTTTCGCTGCTATTTAGATTTTGCTTTGTAACCGTATAGTCTGGGCTTCTGCTAATTCTTTACAGCGCATATTAATATTTATAGATGACCATAACAGCGAGTGGATTTTCTGATCTTGAAAGAATCCACTATATGATTTAGCTCTTTTTGGAGCGTTGGTGGAGTGTATAAGAGCTCGTAAATATGGCCGGGCCAGGCGAGCGCCACGGTCATGTGTGTTATGTGTGGGGGGCTCGACGCCATCACGGTGAGGTAAGATGAAATGACACACTCCAACACCAGATATGATTGGAGGTAATTGTATTTTAATGTCCAGGAGGCCCATTCCCACTTTGTATTTGGTTTTTCCATGGTCAACATCTGGTGTGAAGAACGCCAGCATGTGTTTCCACTACACTTTTATTTATACCTCTAAACATAGCAGTCAACACAGCAGTCGGCAGGAGTTTATTGTCGCCGTTACACTTTTGCTGTTAAGTGACATCATGTCAAAACACGTCGGCCTCTTTGCCCGGGCCGCGCGCGTTTGTTTTCTCTTGTCGCTCTCAATTTGGGGGGAGAAATAATGTTTGTCAAATGCTGCGGTGTTCGGTTCGGTTCACGGGGTGATGTTTTGAGTGTTCGTTATGGGCCGCGAGGTTTGAAATGGAGCCCCCCCCCCCCACACACACACACACACACACTAAGTCCTGGGTTAGGAGTCCTAGTGGGCTAGGAGGTAGGAAGATCCCAGCGTCCCCTGCTCCTCTTTGGTGCTCGGCAGACCCCCGGACCCCGAGAGGCGGGACGAGCCGGGCCAGGACGACCAGCCAGACGTCTCGTCATCTGCTGAGCACAAGCCGGCCAGCTTCCATCATGTCATCCATCATCCATCCATCCATCCATCCCATCAGCCAGAGGGCGCTCCGATCGGCCCGTTAAGCTTTAGCTGCCAAACGCTGCTCGCGTCCAACCCGCGCCGACTTAATTAGACGCCCCACGTTCCGCCCCGTCTTATCTGCTAAGGTTTCACGGATCCTGCGCTAAGAGTTCCATCTGTCATCTCGCCTCCATTGCAATAAACACGCTCTTGCACCGATCCAAATCCCTGGATTTTTTTTTAACGGTATGAAGTGTGAGCTGTTTGCCGACACGTACTTAACGGGCCCGGTGAGCGCGATACACTCCGGCTGCGTTCGTCACGCAGCGGAGACCGAGCGACCGTGTTCCAGCCGGCCCAGCAATGACACTCAGAGGCATCGTGTGTGTGAGTGAGTGAGTGAGTGAGTGTGTGAGTGAGTGTGTGTGTGTGTGTTAGGAACCCAGGAGTAGAGCTGGAAGCAGCAGCTGCATATGGAGATCATCACGCCAGGGCGAGGGGGGTTTGGATCACCTTACCGATGACTAATTGACCACAGCACAGAAGATAACCCCCTCCCCTCGCCACAATTGTTTGACCGGGGATTTATGTCGTTCGACGCGACAACTTCAGTTCTTGAGGCGGTTTATCTTGAGACTGAATCCCGTTGGAACATTGAAAGCGTTCCTATATTTCCATGCTAATTTCGGACTTGAGCCACTTGATGGTTAAGTGGTGCTTTGCTTGTAATTGTTCGCACAGCGCGGCCCATTCATCAGGCGGGGGGGGGGGGGGGGGCCTGCATCAATCATCCAACGTTCTGAGGTTTTTCACTTTTGGCCTCAATTCAGGTGGAGGCCCGTGGCATCACTTTCGCTGAAAACCCGCACGGACACGCTCCCGCGCACACAAAAACACACCTACCCATGCCGCCGCCGCCTATGTGTGCGCGGGGCCTTGTGAGACGTTTGACTTCCTGCACTGTTTCCATTCAAAAAGGAGCGGACTGGAATGGCTTCCACGTGCCCAGTGGCCGTTGGAGTTCCCAGCGTAAACCTGTTTGTGCAAACGTTTGGATGCGGCGCATGGGAAGCGCTCATACCTGGCTCGTTTCCTCTCCGTGTGCGCCCCACACATGCACATCGTGGAGGTTATTTAGGTTGTAGCCCGACTGTTTATGTATTTGTTTAACAGAGCAGAGACTCCTCATTAGTAGCCACGCATGGCTGGACGCTGATGATAGCACCCACAGGGTACCGGAGGGCGCGGGGGAAGGTGATGCTGAGTTCAGCAGTTCGGTTTGCCCAACCCCCGCCCGCCCCCCGCCCACCCCCTGCCCCTCCATCATTCCAGCTTCTGCTCCGTGCTTCCAAGGCTTTCGTCAGGCCTCCAGGAGAGGCTGATGTACCCTTGGAGGATTGAAAGAGCGAAGGCTAAACTGTAGGTTGTAATGAGGTGGAGGGAGAACGTTAGTGCGTTCAGACATAATCAAGGATCACGATAAATTGGGGTCACGCAGAGCTGGGGAGCAGTGAGAGCGAAACAAGACTGTTCAAGCTGTGGTTGATTGTTCCAACAGTATACGCTTAATTTGAGTATCACTTTTCTTTTTCTTCAGCCACGTTTGCTATTCTGCTGTGAACTTACCCCTGCTTTTCTTCAGCGTTCAACACATTTTCACGTCTAGTTTTGTGAAGCGCTTTTGTTTTTTACTCTGCAAGGATACTAATTGTCTAAAACTGATAAAAGATAACGAAAACGATTTTCTGAGGTCTTCCCTACAATGTCCATTTTACAAAATGGTTAAAGAACGACCGTTTTTTGGAAGGATACAAATGTCCTTGCATGGAAACAGTTATAACAGTGTTATAATTGTAGCTAAAACATTGTAATACAGCCTGGTAACGTGGTAAGTACTTGGTAGTATCAGGGATGATGCTGGTACTGTCTTACTTGAACTTTAAATTATTTTTAGGATGAGGTGAGTGAAAAGCAGAGATTTTAACATGTTCTAGTTCAAGCAGTGCCTCACTGAAGAGTCGTGAGTTAGTGGCAAACCAGCGCCATGTATGCTTTCCCAGTCTGTGTCTGTTCTTATTCTTTGTGACTGTGAGTCTTGATATATAGTCAGTCAGTCAGTCAGTCTCACACACACACACTTAATATAACCCCCCACCCCCCATTCATCGTTCCTTGCCTATTTCACCTCCCTCTCAGTCATCACGCCAAGCCTGACTCTCCTCTGGTCTTCCACTTAACCTCCACGCCGGCTGACTCCCACTGCCGCTGGAGCGTTTTGGCCTCTCTCGGCTTCTCTTATCAGACAGAGCTCATTTGGCTACCGTAGCGTTTCTGAGTTCAGACTGCAGCCTGCCAGATTATGAAAGGGAGACTCCCCCTCCCCTCATAAATCCCCAGCTCCCTCACCGCTGGCTTGGCTGGCTCGCGGGGTCCCATCACGCCGGAGGGCAGTGGGTCAGATGAAAATCCCCAATATAACGGCTCTAAAATGACAGCAGGCTTTTAAATTGGTTTCGAATGGCTCCTGGTAGCGCGTGGCGAAGGTGTACGTGGAAAATAAGCTGGTAAATTTCCCCAACTTGTACCTAAGTTTGTTTTTACACTGGTATAAAAACACATAAAGCATGGTGGTTTGAATGGGAATAAAATAGTCTATTCAGTGTCCAGAGAAACGGGTTCACAAACCACACTGTTCGTGTTTGCATGCGAAATGTGGAGCTCTATAATCACCATTGCCACTTGCAATAAAAGTCGTAAAAGCGGTGTTCCTAAATGGCATCGGGGCTTCAACATGGTGATTTAAGCCATATGTGTCAAAAAACAATTTATGTCTACACCATATGTGAGCAGATCCTGCAGATAGTCGCGCACATGCGGCAAAAAATCCGCCCGTGGAGTTTGTGCAGACACTCCTTTGTCATTACGGACTCCGGGCCCAAGGCTGCCTCGCTGCTGTTTGGTTAGCCTTTAGACTGCCACCAGCCTCCAGAGACCCCCGGGGACACAATAAAACCATCCATCATAGCGCTGGCCACCAGCCAGCTCCAAAAAGAAGGGTAGACGGACAGAAAGAGTAAAAAAAAAAACAGTTAATGACCACATGTCTGAACGCTCTTGTGAGATTTCCTGCAGACTTCCCATCTCACCCTGTTGTCTGTCACAGTCTCTTTCTGTGCAGCGCGCGATTCCTTCAGACACGCGTGCAGAAAAGCCTCTCTGTCTGTCTGGGGGCTATTGCATCACAGACAGCTGCTTTAAGTCACACCGAGGGGTCGTATGTAACCCTGACTCCGGGGTCTGACAGTGCCTTCCCCTCTGGCTGAACCGCTCCGTGGATCTCACTTCCACGCCACCCTCTCCACTTTCTGCAGTTATGCCCAATTATTCTATTATATCAGCGACTCTCCGCAGACGAGTCTTATCCTGATGTCTTTCCTACTTTTCATCTCCACACCTCCTCCAAAGGCCTTGAGGAAACCATTATCTGGGAGGAAAATCATTAGGTGTGAAAAGGTTGTGAAAACAGCGAAGGTGACGCGCTAATTGTGTCGGTGAAGTGGCACAAACCAGAGGCTTTTTTCTCTTTGAAGAGCTTTTTTTTTTGTATCTCCTCCTGCGCTTCCCTTTGATGGAAGCAGCCAGACCTACTTTGGGCGCGTCAGAGAAGGGCAAAACGGACAGTGACACAACCCGGCGTAACACGACTGGAGCCGAGCTGCCATTTTACGTCAGCGTTTAGAGAAGCACGGTGCGAGGAAAACTGAAAACTTGACCTTTTTCTGCAGCAGAAATAAAAATAGTCTTTGGGGATGATGGGAATAGCAGGTAGAAATGGGTGGAAGGATGAGTTGCAGCCATGACAAACGATGTGGCGACTAGACGACGCATCCGTCTGGTTCGTATCGTCGGGGCCGTGAAAAAGAGGACACCATACGTTGGATCGGGTTTGCTGTCCTCCTCCGTCGTAAATCCCCGCCCGCCTGGTGCCTCCATGTGTAATTGAGAGAGCTCTGACAGGTTGGCACCTATTAAGCCCATTGTTTTCTTGTAAAAGGAAAAAGGGCCTTTTGGGTTTTGCTGGTAAACGCATCACCACTGAACACTGTCAAAAGTCGAAACACTATCCTCCACTTTGTGTTTCTTTCTGGCTAAACACGTAGAACATGAAGGACGAAGGGGAGCGCTCCACTGATGGTGCTTGAGTGTATATTTGTCTTCCAACGCCCACTCGTTCCCTCCCTTTCCTTTTCTACTAGAATCTTTTTATGTGAAGGTGTCCGAGATGACCTTGCAATGCTTATTGTCTGTTGTCGTTGATCGATCCGAAATCTGGGAAGATGTTCATGTTGACGTCAAGCTTTTGCAGTAACAATACTCTTTCTAGTCTCCTCGTTCTTGGTTGTTTTAAAGGTTCAAAGACCTCTCTTTTTCATTGAAATAAATTTGACAGCAACAAAAGTAGCCTCTGCATTATTTTTTATTGAAGCAGCACAATGCAGCAAAACAGCAAAAGTATATTTTTTTCCTTGTAGTCGACTTGGGTCCATGTAGCTTGGTGCAGCTATTTCCACTCTTTTCAAGCATTTGAGGCTTTTTTGTTTGTATAGCAAAATCAGATGTGGATTTGTCAGGTAGATGTGGCTTCTAAGTTGACTGAAATCAGATGACGACAGTTATTAAGAAGGCAGAGGCTGCAGCTTGGGGGAAATAATCAATCTACCAATGATGGGAAGTGCTTGGTTGTTGTTGGTCTATAAGCCTGTCAGTGGTGGGCTGTCTGGTCTACACTGGTGTGTCTGGATGCAGAATCCAGAGACCAAGACCTTCTAAAAGTGGCCTTGGGACAGAGACTGGGACTTAAGACCAAGACCCACATCCACTACAACAACACTCCTCCTCCAGTCTTCTTCAGCTGGTGATGGTTGGCCTCTGAGCGGTACCCTCCCCCCCCTGCCCCGAGGAAAACCTTTTTTCAACTCTCCTTAATCTGATTATCGAATTTCCCTTATTCGTTACCCACCACTGGTTTGGACTGTAGAACATGAAGTAGAATCCAGCCATCACAAATTGGCTCTTTGATGCAAACAATGTTGGTTCTCAGAAAACATGAATTGAAATTGAGTCAAAACAAAACCTTCTCCCCATCTTTTTTCTTCCCCAGTATAATATTTTCCTTTTTGATTTACTGTAATAACTTTCTGTGTCTTCCTTCAACTACCTGAAAGTACAGCGTAATCGCTAAATGCAGATTTTCTTCTTTGTTTTCTCTTCCAGGGAGCGACGATAAGGCGTGACGAGCACACGGGAGCCGTCCTGGTGGCTCGGATCATGAGAGGAGGGGCGGCTGATAGAAGTGGTCAGTTCCCTCTTGCCTTTGAGTGTGTTTATGTGTGTGTGTGTGTGTGTATGTCGGCCAATAGTTTCAAAAAAATGATTTGAAATGATTTCGCAACCAAGAGTAGTGTGTATCCAGGCTTTGTGACGAGCGTGCTGACAAGCTCCGCTGCGACGACCTCGTGTGTTCTGCTCCGTTTTTTTACCTTCATTGTGTCCAGTTTGTTTTTCGAGCTCGCCGAAGCCAGCGGCGGGTTTCCACATGTGTCGACAATAACGTTTTTGATTCCCCTCCAATCGCCAATGCCACCATGACGACAAACACTAATCCGGCGTACTGTACACATCCCTGGGCTCCGCCGGGGCCCGAACATTTTACACAGTAGCTCGCTTATATCGGGACATCGGGAAAACATCATGTCGGTGTTTTTGTTTGTGATAGGACTGATTCATGTCGGGGACGAACTGAAGGAGGTCAACGGAATCCCTGTGGACGACAAGAAACCAGAGGAAATCATTCGTATTCTGGTGAGCCTCGTGTGTGTGTGTGTGTGTGTGTGTGTGTGTGTGTGTGGTGTGCGCCGGCCGTCCAAGGATCTCCCCTGTTTCAGCTCCACTCCCTTGGCAAAAATAACATTCCTTGTTTGTGATGGCAAGAAAACCCTCCCTACATTCATCCAGGAACCTGTGACTCCCATCCCAGTGCTCACAACCCCGAGCGCTGGTCTGTCTCTGCACGTCCTTCCGAGACCACATGTGTAGAGCCACTTGCCCACCCCCCCCACACCCCCCCACAAGATGGGATTGATGCTCTGTAGTTGTTCCAAGCAGGCCTCAAAAACAAGCTTTGTCATGGGCCTGGGATCTGCTAGGAATGGGGAGGGGGGGGGGCAACTGGGGAGGCAAAAACTCCTCAACTCTGGAGACCCTCTTAGACATAAAGGCCTCCGGAGCAGATGATTGCTCTCAACACCCCCCGCTCTCCCACCACACGCACACATACACACACACAGTCTTCGTCCCTGCCAAGCGGAGTCATCCAATCCTAATAACCCTTCCCTTGTTGAAAAACCAAATGGCGCTTTGCATTATGCGACTTTCATCGGATCAGGTGCTCTGTGCGATGTATTCAGGAACGATGACGGCCTTTTCCTGCTCCGCCACCCGTAAAAAAGAAATCCCCTCTACCTACCTCTCTACCTTTGTCTCTCCAAATGTTCAGGCGCAGTCGCAAGGGGCGATCACCTTCAAGGTCGTCCCCGGGGCCAAGGAGGAGGCGGCGACCAAGGAGCCAAAGGTGGGTCAGAGCTGTTAGGTTGGTTGGACTCAAAGCGACAACTATTTCACCATTGATAAGAAAATGGTTCGACATCACACACCGCTGTTTGTGTCTTCCTCCGCCTTGACTTTCAGGGGGAATTTAAGTGTCCGTAGAATCCTATTTGTAAAATCAGTAAAATGGGAAATTCATTATAATCTGAAGCATCTGTACTGTGGGACCTTTTCCACTTGCATGGTGTTGCTTTAAGAACATCCATTTTTTGATGCATAGCATTGATTTCCTGCTGATTTGGGCTAAGTATATATGCATGTGCGTGTACAGAGATAGAAAGAAAAGGTGCCAATGAGCAGCAAATGTGGTAAAAAGGCTTTTTAAAGATCCAGATTGAAATAAAATGTTTCAAATTCCTCTTAAATTGACCTAATTGTTCTGCTAGAGGATACTTTGGTATGTGGACAGAAGATGCCAATGATCATAGTTTGGCCACTAAATATGAAAAGGCCTGTCGTACCACAACTATGACGCTGCCTATTGCCTTTTTTTTTCGCTCTTCGGGGCAACATTATTCATTTCATTTTCTTTGGAAGCGGCCAGCTGCTGCCCGATCCGCGCGAGACGGAGACTACAGACGCGGCCCGGAATCAATTTATAGTACAATAAACCGGCTGCACAGAACTCGGGAGCACACAAAAGTGGATTTAGTGTCGAGTTACTCTTCAAATGTTGTCTTAACACACGCGGCCGTGCGGGATCCTGAGATCCAAACGAGACAACGAGCATTTGCCGACACATTTCCATCCCCGCCAAAATAAAGGTTTGAGGTTTGATGCCCGGCCACGTGTGTGTGGCCAGTATCTTCACTCGTGTGTTTGCCCCGATAGCAGCTCCATCTATCGCGAGGAAGCTTCAACTGCCTCCCTTACCAGCGTGACATCATCCTCACCCACCGGGGGTCTCGACACCCCCATTTGTCACCTTCTCATCCATCAGTAGCAGATCAATCAATTCGCTCTGCCTTAAGGGTCAAAGGTCATTTGTCATTACTCACCGAGCATGTGTAACGGAGGTGTGGAGGACGAGGTGAGCCGCCCGCCTCCTTTTTCATCGCGTAATGGACCAAGCTGTCCGTGTGTTTGAGGCGTCGGTGTGAGGAACGGCCAAACGCTCAGCCGGTCCTTAACGAGCGCTCGCTTCAGGTAGCGCGGCTGCATCGAAAACAGGGCAAGCGAGCGGCGTTACAAGCCAGGAAAGTTGAGCCAAAGGAAGAAAACCAGGATATCTGACTGCGTGGATGTTTGAGCAGCCAACGCAGCAGCTGAGACCCAAACAAAACATCTCCGTCTGAAACATAGCTTTGTAAATCAGTGGGACGTTGAGATTCCTAATCTCTCGTCTCCCCCCTCCCACACTTTCACACGCTCTCCCTCCATCACTCCTCACTTTCCACTCGGGGTGTCCTGATCAGATCAAATGTATGTAAGCCATTGGTTCCAAAGAAATGGGTCAGTTTTTCTCATAGCTACTGTGGCCAACTATTGTTCTCTGTTTGAGTAATATCACTCGATCAAGCCTTTTCTAACATTCCATACTACAAAATAACTAATAAAAGTACGTATGGTTCCTGCTGATATCGTATCGGATCGATATCGGTATCAGGCAATACTCAAGGCTGCAAGGTCAGTATGGTATTGGAAGTGAAAAAGTTGTGTCCGGAAACCCCTACTTTCCATGAGAATGCCAAAGGAGCTCTAACTCATAACAAAACTAGCAAAACACGATTTGTTCCAATGTGCCCCGCCTCTTATTTTTTATTTTAATTTGTGTTTAGTATTGGAGAAAGTCAGCAGGTGGAAGCAGAGATTTGGTTTGGTCCCGCCCGCCGTGCTCGCGAGTTCCATCGGTCCCAAAGTGTTAGTGGAACAATGTGGAGAGACCAAATAATCCGTTTGTTTCGGCGTCTGATTGCGCTGACCTTTCTGGGATAATTGTGCTGAGATCCGCTGAAGCACCTTCTGTGTTTGCTATAATGAGAGCGACTCGGAGTTCACATTCCGAGCAGTGGAAGGA
>CAESWR010000945.1:304954-322654 GCA_903171835.1 Mullus surmuletus
CAAAGACCAAGATTCCTTGCTGATAGAACATGAACACAACACTAATTCATCTTCCTTTTGATGGGGAGATCCTGATAGGAGGAGACATCATCACATATTCACCTTAGAGAAGGAGGAACCAGGGGGAATATTCAGGTTTTTAAAAACAAGAATATTCAAACAGGTTGTTGATGTTTACATGGCTGCGCACAACCGGGTTATTGCTAATATTGTGGTTAGAAAAGGCTTACTGACAGCATGTAAACGTAGCCACTGTTACAGCACAGGAGCAGTTCAACAGAGTCAGAGCGGCTGACGTTAAATCCCCAAAAAATAACTTGAGTGATTAATCTCATCAAGGATCTACGGTGCCGTTTCACTTAACAGGATTATCTGGGATTATGGCCACCGCCGAGCAGGAGCCTTAAATCCTCCTCTGACCGCTCGGTTTGTGAGTTCAGAGGTCACAGTGAGGAACAACAATGCTGTCTGGCAAAAGCTGACCTTTGACATGCATTGAAGCATCATCACACCCAGGCTGTGTCCGAAATCGCTCACTCACTCATCCCTCCTCCCCACACGGGGTTTCACTCGAGGCTTTAGAGGACTATAGTGAGCTCATTCACAACAGTTTTTAGACTCTACACTACACGCTGTTAATGACGTCACTGCTGTCGCACCATTACGATGTGTCAGACTGCCGCGGCTGGTGTGGCGGCTCCCCTGGTTATCCCATTATCATTTCCACATAACTAAAACGGGATGATTTTGTAAACAAATATGTGTGAAGTTCATGAAATAAATAAATATAGTTTATTATTTCGCACGCATCGTTTTCTTTTTCTTCTTCGGGGGCGCAGCTGGAGACACAATGCATGATGGGATATCCACCACTCGTGAGTGACCATCAAATGATCACTACTTTTTGTGATGCTTTATGGGACATTTTGAGTCGCCTATATAGGTCATTGAATTTGATCACTAGGGTTTCGGACACCACTGCAAAATAGCGTAACTGCTATAGGGCTCCATAAGGGGGATAGGGGGGCGATTTCGGACACAGTGCCAGATGATGGAACTCAAAAGCATCGACACTAGCTATTCAGGCCTCACGCAAGCAAAGGATGACTTGAAAACAACTTCCTGTCCTTTACAAAACTAAAACGTGTGCACCTTTTTCACTGAACAGCAGTGCTTTTGTTTTGGAGATAGGATGTGTACACAACATTTTACATTTTACACCAATCTGCTGTAATTCTCTGTGCAGAATTAAGTTCGCTAATGGAAGCGTGCCATTTGAGACGCAGCGCGTACTAGCTCTCAGCTCTTACAGATGACATTACACACTATGATTAGTATTTCCCACAATGCTTTGGGTACTTCACAGAAAGGAATCTTACTTCTGCTGCGTGAATAATAACTAATGTACCCCTTAACTAACGCATTAATCAAGATAAATCAATTCATGAGTATGTTTACACAATATGTCTCACATCATTTACATTGATTAATTTACTGTCGTAACTCGCATGATATTAACTTTTTATCAATGAAGGTGTAAATAGCCAGTAACTTGTTTGCCTCAGTAATTAAGGTGATGACTTTGCTCACTGAAAGTCAACTAGACCTCAGGAACCGGAAGTCAAAAGTCTGTTATTGAAAATGGCCTGAATCGTTTATAATAATCAAGCCAGCGAAGCAAAATGGCGTCTGATGGGGGTCCACGCCGTCCTGTGTTTTCAGGTGTAACGAGTCTCCGCATCGTATTCTGTGAAATGTCAGTGCGGCGCTGCACAGTTGTGGTCCTTGCCACACTTGGCATTTAAAGAACATCTCTTGTGCTGCCCTTGTTGTTCGGCGGCGTGGCTGAGCTCGCCGCTGCCCTGAATGCTAATTGGCCAGTGAGTCGAGGTCTGCTTAGAGGAGGTGACATCCGTGTCTGAGCAGCAAACACCTGACCACATCCTCGCCGACTGAGCCTGTGTGATGGATTATACACAACTTTGATCGCTGTTACTGCTGGAACATTCCACGCACTGTAACGAGGGGGTAGATTGGGTCTGTACTGACCCAGTTTCTACACAATAGGCAAGTAGAGGAAACACACACAAGCGAACACCCACAGACACAGACACACACACACACACACACACACACACTCACCGCTGGGATGGAATTATGTCAGATGAGGATGGAGAATAAATCAATGCTGGAGTTCATCAGTTTGCCATCTGTTGTGTCCTAGTTTGCGATTGTTGGCGGCGGACTTTTCTCCAGCTGATTTGAGATAATCGTACGTGAGGGCGCCGGAAACCGCGGAGGAGACGCTGGGTCTGCGCCGGCGTTTGCTGCTCGTCCTGACTATTGTTTAGTGTGGATGATTGATTCGCTCGTCAACCGCGGCTCGCACACAAAGGACGGTTACATCACCTCCTGTTTGTAAATGTGCGACGAATGACACGGACCTTTCCATCTCTTCCTCTCCATTCAGTGTAACAAAGAGAAAAAAATCTATTCATATGTGGCATAACACATTTTGTTCCGGTTTAATTGTTTTGAAGCATCGATTCACCACTGTGCAGTCGTATGGAAGTAAAAGCTCTCTTACAGAGCCATCAATAATCAATACTTGTATTGGTCCACCACAACAATTGCACCTATAGATGACACAAAATGTGGACACGACCTCTACAGGTTCATTTCACCCTTTGGGAAACCTGTAGCTGTTACTTTAAGGACCCTTGTCTTTCTTGCTGTGATTTTGAAACACTGTAAACTTTACTTTTCTATCAGTAAGCTTTGTCTACATGGCTGACATCTTTTTGTACATGGGTGATGTGTTTCCACTCTTCTTTTTAAAAATAAATAAATAAATGAATAAATGAACAAACATGGATATACAGCAAGAAGTGGGCGGAGTCTGAGCAGTATTTTGGTGTCCGATGAAGCAGGACAGTACCACTGAAACCTCTCTATGACAGAATCCCCAGTGGTCGAACATGTAACTTGTCAAATTATTCAATGTTTAACCCTGAAGATCCAATTGAGACAGTATTTAAAGGTATTGCATCACATGATGCCTAAATTAAAGCAGATCCAAAAAATGGGAGTTTGAATGGAAGTCTGTGTGTCAACTTTGGTCTCTAACTGTATAGCTGTATATAAAAAGTCTTATAGTCTTCTAAAGGGTGTAATGAGAGCCGATGAAGTTTGAATTCTAAACTGACCATTAAGATTGAAATATGCAGAAAAGAAGTCAGTTGGTGGAAGGCGTTAGAAGGCTTTTATAGCTCAATAACAATTATCAAAAGACCAATATGATAATGAAAATCTGTCCATAATTATGAATGATTGGCACTGTTCTGTGATTTATCATGGTTGTGTCGCTGAGTAAACTGACCATTACAGAGAGCCAGAGCTAACTCCAGCCTGCTCCATGCCTTCAATGCAGCGGCCATTTAAAGGGCTTTTCATGTGTTTCTGCTGACGGCGAATCAAACGGGTGGAAAACTCCCAGCAGTACAGATCTGAACGAGCCCCTTAGAGATCTTTCCGACAGCGGCAAGTTCAAGCACATCTTAATCCCAAAGCTGGCGGCCGCTAACCGCTGCGTGCCGGAGAGCGGTCACATGGCAAAAATTGGGAGAGGAGAAACGAAAACAGGAGGAAGCCTTTGATTCTCATTGGTTACCAAGAAGCACTCGCTCCTCTGTGATGCGTCAAGACAATAGACAATGAATATTTTATAAGTCGTCCATCTGGAAACCAATAAATGCTGAGCCACACTAATGACTGTCCGGCCTTCCGCTGATAAATTAGCCTGTCTGTGCTACTTAGATGGAATTCATTGTCCTAAAGCGATGCATTATGCAGCACATTACCATAAAAATCGCATTTTTCCCCATTAACCGATTTTACTCATTTTTTTAACGTACAAGATAAGAGGTATTTGCGCAGATTTAAGTAGGAAAAGTTGGGAATGAGCACCAATGGCTGCGTCCTAAGCCCTGACACCGTCTTTGATTTTCGTTAAATCAACTTCATTTGAAAGAAAATCTGAAAATCTGAATGATTGTGATGCAAGAGGCCGCCAGCAGCCAATAAACACATGAAGCACACATCTGAAGCGTTTACTGGCGAGAGAGACAGGGGTAACTATAGATGGTGGGCCATCTGTTGGCTTTGATGCCGGTGACTCCGCCCACTCATCCCTCTGAACCCTCAACCCGAACCCTGTAATTAGAGCACGGCGGCAGAGGCTGCTGCTGTTGGTGTGAATTAAACACCTCCGTCTGAACCAGAGCTTTTCAAAAATAAACAGATCACAGTCTCAAACATGAATCAGATGGTAATTCCACTTATGCAAATATGTATAATCAGCTGTAGCTCATTCTGTATTGTGTGATATGTGTACGCAGAGATGGAGGATTAACGCTCACCTGCTTTTTGGGCCTGCAGGATCCGCTCATAGACGCCATCAGAGTTCTCCAGCAGAGCCCGGCTGGTCTGGATCACCTGGGAGGACACACAAATTGATGCTGTGAGTCTTTGTTTCCCCCGCATCAGCAGGATTTCTCCCACACAATAAAGCCCGTCCTCCGTCCGGTGACCTGGCGTCTCCGTTCAGGGCGGGCCGGGGGATAAACAAGCCCTTATTACTGTGGGCGAGGTCGCTGAAATTGCATTTCTGGGAGCTGAAATTAGAGGAAAGGAGGCGCAAGTGATTAGAGTATTAACATCCTTCTGCAGGTGGTAACAGCTGGTCTTCAAGAGGAAGACACAGCTGAATTGGCGCTGCAGGATTTGGCCTAAAAGTCATTTTGAGATTATTATGTTTGGCTATCATGGAAAACACTTATTTTGAAATGTGGAATTCTTAACATAGACATGCACTTATAAAGAAATTGTAAGAAAAGATTAAGAACTGCATGTTTCAGTGTAGAAAAAAAAGAGCATTTTTCAAAATAAGAGTTTTTGTCGATTTCAATCGAGTAGAAACAGAATAATGCAGATTTCTGCACTTGTTAATCATGCAGCACCAGCACGCATCGTGTTCATTTTGGCATGAGTGAAGCGCGAATTATTATGTGTGGGAGGAGCTGAGTTTAGCTCCTTGGCCTTAATTAAGAGCGCCAACTCTGCTGACCTGCAGATTGTTAAAGCTCTCGTGGTGGCTCTTAGCGCACACTTGCACGCTTTTGGGAAACTCATTTACATATTAAACGCCGGCAGCTCTGCCACCACAAAAGACAAAAAAAACAAAGCAACCTTTACTCGTACAAGGACGGCGGCTCAGCGGTGTTCCCAGAGGTTAACGATGCATATGTGGGCCATCATAGATACAGGTAAATAAACACTAAGTGGACAAGGGCCCAGTGAGACCATCTGGAACTTTCTCCTCTATTATATGGCTAATAGGTTGTTTAATCTGAGCGTGATTGCGCAATATATAACAGCCCCAAAAATAGACCCATTCAACTCCTAAAACAATCACCGTTGCTTTTCACTTCAATGAACATGTTGGGGCTTTTTGTGTGTGTACAGCTTTGTTGTAATTGACTTGTACATCCACTCGTTATGCTCCCAAAGTGGTTTAAATGCAACCGCAAGGTCGCAAAGCCAAGCCAAGCCTCGATGCTTGGCTGCCAAGACAGAGAGAGGAAGGGAAAGAAAAGCAGTGTTTTTATTTTTTCTTCGGTAGCGTTTGCAGGGAAAGCTAGAGTGGTGACCAACATCTGCCCCCCAGCTCAACCTCTGGGTAGATGTGGACAGCTGAGGAAAGAGAGGGTGTGAGACGAGAGGGGCAGGGGGATGTCGAGGTCTAGAAGCCTGCGGGAGGGGAGTTAAAAATGGAAACTTCACTCAAAATATACTTCATCCTCCTACGCCTCATTCTGATGGCGTTGTTATCACAAAGCACATCTACACAGCAGACTCTTCCTCACACTTTACGGTTGAAATGAATCAACATTGAGGATTTTCAAAAGCACCCATGGACATTTTTTTTAAATAAAATAAAGATAAAACAAAAATGAGATTCGTCCTGGCTGCTGAATTTTCATGCGGCTGCCGCTAGAAACTAACAAATGTTATTTGCAGCAGATGAATACCACAAAAAGACGCTTTTTAAATACTCTGGGGGATTTTACTGAACCATTTTAATATTTCCGTCGGCGGTCCTGTTAATCACAGCTCCCTTTTCATATGGCAGGATTTCACCCGGGCGGCGACAGTAAGATTACATCTTAAAATCCTCCACACTGAGAGATCATTTAGTGGGATTATCGGTCTTGACAAGCCTTTGATCAGGAACCCCACCCCCCCTTGATGGTCAGGAGGAGCTAATAGGACCAGAGCACCGATCAGTTGAACTCTAGCCCTATTGTTACCATAGCAACAAAGACAGGTGGCCTTCAAACAGCTTGGTCATTTACCCTCTGACATCAAGTATGTTGCTGTGATTAATATGTCAGATTTAGAGGGACGTCTGTTCTGATCTGATTAGGATTACGATTTACTGGCAGAGATGGTCCAATTCTGATACCGGTATTGGAAATGCCGACACTGATTTTGCATTTCATTTCCATTTTTGGTATTGGCTGCAAGTGTGCACATCTAAATACTGATTCAGTACCACTCAGAACTTACCTGGACAAGAAATTGTTTGTTCTTTGATGATTTAAAACACGCATAGACAGTGAAAAGTGAAAATATTTTCAACTTTTGAGCATAAGTAGCATCGTTTTGTCATCGTCAGATTTGCCTCAGACGGCCAATCAAATCCATGCTAGTGTCATTTATTTGATACACCACTGTTTCTAAAATAGTTTTTTTCTCGGCTAGTACAATATATTGCTTTTCGTTTAAAAAGAAAAATGTGGAAAAAAACACGCAGTGGTATCGGTACTTGGTATCAGCCAATACCCAAAGCCCAGGTATCACAAATTGTATCGTAAAGGGAAAAATGGTATTGCAACATTTCTGGAATCCTTGAGGGGTTTTTATTGTACCTTGCGTCAATTAATTGCTCTGAAACCAACATCAAAGACGATTCCAGGGCAGAAAAAAGCATCTCAAGGACATGGCACCAATCCCACAAATTGGCCGACAACAACTGATGATTCCAGACTTCTGTTTCACAGATCCGTCGTCCTCCAAAGACTACTAAAGAAGGACAAATATACTTTGTTCCTGGAAGGAAGACGGAGTCCAGCTATTTAAGAAAAAGACAAACAAAACCATAAAACTGTCTTTGTTATGAAAATTGGCCTTCTTTTTTGTTTTTTTCCAATCTGTCTTTTCAGCAGGAACAAATAGGCTCGGGGCTGAGGAGAAGGAAGCCAGTTAAGTATTGATAGTCAGACACTGGCTGAGTATTTTCATTTTCATTAGATTAGTCTAATTAAATTACCCACAATAAGACAAATATAAAAACATCAGCGTTGTCCTTGAAGAGCACTGCGGTAGGAAAACATTTAATCACCAGCTACGACATCGATGCTGCGATCTGACTACAGTTAATTGCTTGTTGGGGACGGTTTCCTATCAAATTATAATAATTTGTTGTTTTTTTTCCTCGTAGACCACCTCCCGCCCATTTGTCATGTGATATGCAACAGCCAGGTGTTCCCCTGTCTGTTTTCACCGTTTCTGCAGGGTACATATCTTAGCGGCACGATTTACCCATTGTACGGCCTCTGATATTCGACGTGGGGGATCACAGATATAATTTCCCAAAGCCACCGTTCAGTGAATCACCACGTTGCTCCGCACGCAGCCCTGACTAAGCGTCGCTCAGCAGCTGCGACTCTCGGAGCTGTCGTGCACACTGTGATTACGTCCCTGATGGGCGACAAAATTACCATCTTGGTGGCAGACGAAAGCATCTCAGATGTATTTAAATCCACAAAGGAAGGCGGGCGGGCGCACTGACTCCTGAGTGCTGTGTTTCCTTGTACTTGTATAACTGCCAGAGTGCTGATGTGCTAGTGCTGATCAGGCTGGTTAAGCTGCATCGTGGGTCAAGAGCAGAACCATATACAATCGCTGAGCTGAGAAGAACTGGGTCAAAAAAATTAATAATTTTGCAACAATTTGATTGTCATAATCCAATATCAATGATATGGAGGCCAGGTTTTGTGCTCCCATGTCACCAGCCTCTAGTATCCCCACATGTGCAACGCCAGCTCCAGCAAAAGACGTTGCAATAAACAACAGTTGCCCATTACAGCTACAAAAAAAAAAAGACAAAGGAGCGGTATGCATGATGTTTCAATGTTTAAACATTGAGTGCTGATATTTCATAATCCTTTCCTGTCAAAGGTCAACACTTATACCAGCTGATGTGTTTCATTCAGCTTACAACTCAAAATCAAGATCAGATTTCACTACACTGAATCAATGTCGAAGTGAATCACAGTTGATTCAGGATACTGGGTGTGATACTGGGTGTGATACTGGGTGTGATACTGGGTGTGATACTGGGTTCGATACTGAGTGTGATACTGAGTGTTGGCTGAATGCGGTGACCGCAGTTGTTGTGGTACCGGCAGCTGGACGGCGCTCGTCCAAACGGAGCCTGACCTTTTAACTCTATTATATTAATTTTATCACATTATCTCTTCAGTGCCGAGCTGAAGCCAAAATACTGAGAAACCTTAGTTGAATTGAGGGTTTTCTGAACCTGTAGAGGAACTCTCCGCTGAAAAAAATACAAGCATCTTTCCTCACCACTGGCAAGAAGTCATACGCAGAGAGCGAGCGCCCAATGACAGAGTAGTCAAGTAAAATTGAGTAGATGACAGAGTCAGATGACAAAAAATTAAATCGCCTGACGACGCGATCCATGGTGGAAGCACGAACATCAAGGGGAAATTACCACAGCAAATCAACAATATCAGATAAGCAGACGACACGGTTTGAAGATGAGGGAACAAAGCTGCAGCCCAGAAGGATGCTCTGATAGGGAACGCTCGGCACACAACTCCCGTTACAGCCAGCAGATGTTCATCGTCAACACAAAGCCATTAAAAACATGCAGATGATTATTTCAGTCACACAACTAAACAGGGAAATATTTGGTTGTTTTTTGCCGAATAAACAAGGACTAACATATGGGTTTTAAACTTCCCTGGGTTCCTTTCTGCGGATTCTGCCCTGAAGACATCTGTTGTGAACACAAGCAGAAATCAGGACGAATTATCCAAGACCACAAGCTGGCATCACACTGCTTCACTGGCTCTTTTTTTGGGTCTTTCGGTACACAAATGGACAAGGACCGAGACCCAGATTCTATTTCTGCCAATTAGAGAGCGAAAGCCTCATAACTCCCAGCGGTTGGAGTTTGACACGGTGCCTGAATTTCTAATTGTAGTCCTCCATCCATTATTTACAGCTAAGTGAATCCGCCCCTCCTGGCTTCATTCCTGCCTCGGTACCTGTCAGTTCCTCTTCTGCCCGCCATCACACCCACTCACCGCCTCCTCCAACAGTTTGCCGCTGATCAAGCCCGCGATCGTAATGTATTTCATTTGACTCCCCATGCGCCCGCCACTCTCCCCTTTCCTTTGTCCTTCCCTCCGACTCCCGTTTTCCCTGCACATCAGAACCAATTACCTGGCGGTGCGAGCATAGTCACCACGACCTCTTTTTACAGAGGCTCATCTGCCTATGTGCTTTTTTTTCCTTGGTGTCAAATGTTCTCTAAACAGCATGCTTTGGTACCGATAGCGCTTATGTGTTTATTTCTTCACCAAACATACTCAACCTGAAACCCCTTTTAATACTTAATATCAGTGAGGAACTGAATAACATGCTTCACAACTGCTGCTGATCAATATTTTCCATCAGGCAGCAATATTTGCCAGGTACCAGTGACCTGTGCGCATAGCTGAACACCTACATTTAAAATTCAACAGCCACCACTGTACATCAAAATGTGGTGGTTGGCTGCAGTATTACTGCTCTACATACTGTCAGCAAGCTGCTTCAAGAGGATTCTGATAAAGGAATAACTGAATGAAACTGGGCGGGGACGGGTGGGGTGTATTTGTTAGATAAAGTTGGTTTGGTGAGCCAGGAGCAAATTGAAATGATGGATGTGTTGAGAGTGATGGCAGTGTAAGGGAATAGCCTGGGTGGCATATTGCATAATTCCTGAACATTGATTTTGTTACTCAATGGAGCTCTGGCCACCCATTACCTAACCACCTCTATTTGTCCCCATTAAGTCCAGCAAAGCCCCAGTATTGATCTGACTGGAGTCCGCGCTAGTTTGCCCACTGAGGTTTCTTTCCTCTTTGATGGACGGATGGCAGTGCTGGCAACTAGCTAAAATCAATCTGTTTGTGACATAAATGTTGTCATTTGTATTTCACACAGCTCCATTATTTATTCTTCTTCTGTTTTTAATAATAGTTGTGCATTTGATCTGCTTTTTATGTGCAAATAAAGTTTACAGCACACACCACCCCCGACTGTGACTCACCATGTCGTAGGTGGTGACAACTTTCTTCAGGACCTCTGGCAATATGCCCTGGGGCTCCAGGGTAGGGTACTGGTCGCTGAGGTTGAACATCAGGTAGGGGCTGTTGTCAGGTCCGGTCAAGCGAGAGGAGAGAGCCAAGATGCACTGCTTCAGGTTTGCCACCGCTGAAAGGCCACACAGCTCTTTAAAGGACACTATGGCATTCTGCGGGGAGAGGGGAGAAATAAGATACACAGGAAGTACATCAGGACATATATACAATGTTGTTGTAATCAGGGACTTGAATTGTGTAAAAATAATTAATTATTTTCTATTGAAATGATGTTAAAAGACAGACTTTTGTGTGTAAGAATGGGACAAACCCCCAAATATTCTATCCTTTCTTCTACTTATGTCCAGGAATAGACCCAAAATATAATTTCTGTCTTTGTTGGTATCGACAATTTTTCCAAAATATGCTGTTATGTGCATAAAAGGGGGCAAGGGGAAAAGAGCTAAAGAAATTATATAATATAAAACCCCTATTAAAATATGTTGTTTGTCACTCATGTGCAATCAACTATGCAACCCCGGTGAACTGCACCGAATTGGCTGGAAGCTAAATCATTACCTGTGAGAACTTGCGTTTTGGCACTTGTTCGTGGCTCGTAAACAACCTCTTTGGACTGACACCAGCATCGGGTGGAAATGGAGCGACCGCAACACACAAACAAATCCCAACCTCCCTGGACGAAGCCAGATTTAAACCCTACATAAACAACCGCAGGGTCGAGCTGACAGACAGGGGCCGAGATGGGTTGTAGTTTCAAGGCCTCTGGCTTGTTATCACACAATGACTGCCGTGTAAGCAGGGCCACCGAAATAAATCTGAGTACAGTGCCTCAAGAGATGAAACATGACACTAGTTACTGTGGTGGTGAAGCTCAATATCATGCCAGAGAAAAATGTCCCAGAAACACACTGGTTTGCTCTGGTGCTTTGCTTTAATCATGTTGACAGCCTGTTCAATGTCATTTTCATCAGCAAAACTCATAATTGCTCTAATGTGATTGACATCCCTTTCCATTTGTCTGTAATCTCTCCCCATTTACACATTAGAAGTTATAATTATGCTAACGCTGCTCTCAGACAGGAAACTCACAACTCCCTGCATCTGGGTTGACTGTTGCGCAACACGGAAACGATAGATAAAATCTAATTTGGGCCATGCGTTTTTGTGCTTCGCTCTCCAGAGTGGGAGCGTTTTGGTAGTAAATCTTCTCTTCGCTACTGCTTAGTTTTCACTTTGCATTTAGCATGATTTTGCAAAAACTTTCACAGCAGTAGAATTTCTGCTTTGGATTTGGTGGTCTATGCCAGAGTCAAAAGATTTGTGTTGCTGCAGTTCAAATTTTTTCCGAAGTTAGTTGGATCAGTTGTGTGAAACCCAGAGGAATCCAATCAGCGTTTTTGGAGGTCCGTGTGAATCTTACCTGCATGTTTTCTCTGAAGTCGGTCGCCTCTCTCAGGGGGAGCATGGCTGTTTTGAAGACATCATCCACCGCCTTGATCAATAACACTCTCATGCTGGCGTACTCTCTACTCCGTTTGCCCTTTCGTACAGACAGCCCCCTTTTGTGCGGCTTGCCACCTCCTCTTCGATTGGTTATGGCCACGTGAGCAAACAACAGGGTATGTGGTAGCACCTCTCCCGTCAGTGACTGCAGCGGTATGTGGCGGAAACCCGGCTGGAGACACTCAAAGGGGATTGTGTACTGGCCGATGAATTCGTCGCCTATGTAGTCGTCGTCTAGCACCACGAAACGCACCATGGCGAGCTCGGGGAGGTTTATCTGAAACTCAAAGCTCTCGTCAAACAGAGGGTTATCCCCATTCTGGTTGACTGTCTTAGTCCTTTGTTCAGCACAGTCAGCGGGAATCCCGTGTATTTCCACATACACATAGGGATCGACCACATCTCCTTTGGCACCTGAACCTTTGGGTTTTGGGAAGTTTTGTCCACTGATGATCTTAATGTGTAAGAGCTGTGGAGAAACACCAGGCACTGAATCTTTAGTGTTGGCACTAAAATATGAAACCTGCTCCCTCATGATGGCTGGACGCAGCACGTAACCACAGTTCCCGTTCTGGCGAAACCAGCCGATGTTTAGATCCATCATCAGGCCGGGGGTTTGATAGTTCATTGCTACAATTTGGCAACCGCACTTCCAGAAGTCTTGTGGATTCATGTTGCTGGAATCGATCCGCATAGGGGAGGGGTAAACTCTTGCTAGAAACTTCTTGTTGTAGTTCACAAAGTCCCCTGGGAAGTCATTGGCACAGCGACTGGCAAAAACCTCATTGAAAGAGCAGAGCTCCCAGTGCTTCTGGCTCTGGAAGGATGTTGGGAAATCCTTGAACTCTACCGACTTACACAAGGTTACCAGATCAGAGAGGTCTTTCGAGAGCTGGAATTTCTTGGGAGCTAGAGTCTGCTGGTCATTAGAATCTATGCTCACTCTTTGAGACATTTCGGCTCCTTCGTCCTCATCGGTTACCTCACCTTCTGAGGCGGTGCAGTTGGTGCTCAGCTTCTTTCCCTTCAGCAGGATCTTTCCCTTCATTTCAGAGGGGGCGGGGAGGTAGCAGTCCTCGGGTTTGGGAAGATCTAGGCAGATCTTGTCTCCTAGGATCTTCTTCAAATGCTGGAACATGACTTTCTGCTGCTTTAGTGAGCAGTGGTTCTCTAAACACAGTAGTAGTGGAAACTCGGATGCAACAAAGGCATATTTGTTGATGACGTCGATAACACTGCGAAAAACAATCTGTGAGGTCATTGTGTGGCCAGTGTAAATAACGGGTTCATTATCGGGTCCATCCCACACATCAAGCTCTACACTGCGGCAGCCCATCTTGAGGGCACGGATATACCCCGTCACGTCAGAAGGACCTCTAAACTGGTCTTCTATAAGGTATGTATTGTGGGACGCATTGATGTAATAGTGAGATAATGGCTGGTCCATCTCTTGGCACACTGTTTTCTGTTCAGGGTCAAATATATGGCACTCTGGAGACATGAGATAATTGGTGAACCCATCGAGAGAAAGCCAACCTTTGAGCTGCCCCTCTTTAGATGGTTCATACTTTTGAATGACCTCTAAACTGGTGTCTTCACTGACTTGTGCCATGCCCTGCTCTGCCTCAAGGAATATCATTAAGTCCTTAGTATCCAGAAATTCTTTGTTGCTTGAGAACTGAACAAAAAGAAAATATATTTCTGGACGGGTGCAAAGATCATGAAAGACCTCAATGAACTCTTCTCTTGTCACATTAGAACCTACTTTGTCCTTTGCTTTGTGAAGCTCCTTGAACTTCAGTTCTATTTTCACATTTTTAAGTCCTGGGTTCAACTTTTTGACCAGCTGCACAGCAGTACATATTGTTATCTGTTTGTTCTTATTACTGTCAGCCTCATCGAAAAGTTCGCCGAGCCAGGATGAGCGCATGTTGTTCTGACTGCTCTCTATCATATTCAAGGTATGTTTCCCGTAGGAGATCAGGTACCTCAGCCCTGTAACCCATATGTTGGCTACATCTGCAGTGTTAGCCACCAAGTCCAGGGACTCATAGTTCTCTCCAAAGACAATAGAGAACGCACAGTCCTCTGATATCTGATCATAGGTTCCGTTAGTTCTAAAAGTGTCTGTATTTTTCCCTGTCCGAACCTCTTTGATGGATTTCACGTCAATTTTGGCCTTTTCTGATTCCTTCTTTGAGGGCTCCCATCTTAAGGACTGCATGTCTGCATCGAGGAGAAAGTAGCGGTGGTAAATGCGAGAGTTGGACCGGACTTTCTTCAGCTCAGAGCCGTCCACCATTGCACTGATGCAATCGCTTGCACTGCTGATTTTCTTCTCGGTGGGCATGCTGCTGAATGACACTGTCTTCTTTCTCTCCTTGCGCTGTCTGGAGCCATCCTGCAAAGACAGATGAATGAGCAAGTATGAATTTCAAGAATATTGAAAAATTAACTTAGCCAAAATCTTGTATGAAGACGAGAAGCACAAGACAAAGCTCACTGATAAAAGAACACACGTAAAGTACAGATGACTGACAATGGAAGTACTAGGGAAAGGCGGAGCACTGATATTAGAACAGAACATGGACAGAATAGGATAAACCACACTTGCTTGATTTCATTAATGACAGAACAAAGACCCATTTCAGACACAGTTTGGTTTTAATCAGTCTTTATCAGATTTATGGTCAACATTTCATGAAGTACCCTCTGTCTGCTCCCTGCAGCAAATCAATTTACTTTGCAAACACCACCAATATCTCAATAATGGAAAGCCCCTTTTTAGAAACATCCTTGTTTTATCTTCTGCTAAGGATTCACCTTTGTCTGTCTGAACATTTTAAAAAGAAACAGGCCTGTTTTCTTGTAACTGTATGCATTTTCTCCTTCCTGCCTGGTCCCTTTTTTTCCCCGTGGAACGCTGACTGAGAAGAATCATAGCAGAACATTCAGTAGTTGACTCCAGGTACCAGTCGTGGTTTGTTCTGGAGATACAACAGAGAATCTCCCTCAGGAGAATATTACCCACTCAAATCCAGTCCTCTAAAGCGGGCACACTTTGACATTTCCAACAAACTCTGCTCTCTCTACTGTAGCAGGTTCGTTCAGTACAAGGACACGTTATATATTAGATCATTAAGACTCATTTGACAAGTTTATCGCCGCCCAAACCGAAAGCAGCATTAATCATAGTGGCAATTTAATGGTACCACTTTATACAAAAGGAGTACATCACTGTCAGCTATATGATGTTTCCAAATGTAGGATTCCTTATGCTTCAGTCTAGGAGAAACTCACCTTCACAGCTGTTAATTCAGTCAAACTCATCGGGGCCGACTGAATACTCCCACTATTCAAGCTACTTATTTTTTGTAGGTAGGCAGACTTGTCATTGATTTAATTATGAGAAGGTTGCATCACATGACTTGCACAAATGTAGATCTGGCTGTTCTCATCCTCTTCACACGCAGAAGCTATCTCCGGGATAAAAATCGAATTAATCGATTTTTTCCACTCGTCTCTACCTAGAATGTACATGTTCCTCCTATTTCGTCATCCAGCCAGTGATGAAAACTGGTTGTTTAAGATGAGGATTAAAAGTCTACCCAAGGCAAACAGTGCTCATGTTCTGTGTAATATTTCGGTATAAATATCAGAATCTGTCCCAAAATGTTATAGGTTATTCTTTCTTCTGTGCAGCTCCCACAACCAAATTTCGTGGAAAGTGGTCTGGTAGTTTTGTTGCTGACAGGAGGGCAGAGCAGAGTACCAGACTCAGTGGATCTGTAACAGCTTAACAGAAGCTGCAATTCTCCATCTAAAGTTCATCCGGGAAGCTTTTGCATAATCTTCTTGACAAATCTACAAACAAATTCCACTCTTTGTTGGGGTGGCGGGGGGTGCTCTTACTGTCTCTGCGTGAGTGTCCCCGCACCATCATGTCTCAGGATCTGTGGTCACATATCCATAGCAATTAGCTGTGCCGAGCTCCATTACTCATGTTTGATATCGGACAAGATGCCTGAATAGAAAGCAATACTGGCCCATGCAACAGTCCCAGACAGACTGTTTCGTTGCACAATTAATGTGGCATGAGAAATGACAAACGATGATGTGAGCAGAGGAGGAAGGCAGGCCAGGAAAGCTTGGGCACAGTCCACCCCGACGTGAAAAAAGAAACCTTCAGAAGGCAATCGAGTGAGATAACCACCACCTCTTACAGTCCATCCAGGAAAGCTTTTCTGAAGGCAATTCTGAAAGTAATTATGTAATAAAATTATGTAATTTTTCTCTCCAAATTAATCATGATAAATCCCATCTGTGTGTTGGCGTTTTGCGATGTACACAGTCTGGCACTCTGACTGGTGGGATCTCACACCTCTGTGAACTATGGATTTACCACATTGAGTAAAATTTTAAATCACATTCTGTTCCGCCGTCTGCTGCTTGAGGAAAGTTCATCATGTAAAAGTGGAGCTTAAAATCGAAATGCATGACTGCAGATAATCCTTATGATCTGGGAAAGAATGTGGACTTGATGTAAACCTTGAGTTACGGTCACAGCTTGCGACTGGTATGTGTCCAGTTCCTGCTGCCCCCGCCGGGCCTGCCGGGCCCAGCATTCCCTGCTCAGGATTTCCCTCAGCTTCCTTTACCAAAACCAGAAAACAATAATCGCACACGCCCATCTGCGAGTGTTTGTCACTTTTTCCTAAGGTGCCTGTTTCTCATGCAACAGTGCATTTTCTGATGCTTCTGGGAGGTCAGATCAGTTCAGGGCGCTTTCTTTGAACAAAACCTGTTTTTATTTCTCCTTAAATGGTAACCACTTTTGGAGTGTCTATTTCTGGTGGATTTTAGTCAGCAGTCTGCGTCTTTTATTATGACAGATAGTCTTTGGTTACGGAAATCTGACACTTAACCGTCCATTTTGGTCAGGATGACTACATAAAACAAAAGCAAAATACGACATGCAAGTCAGAATTTATTGACATTTATTTATTAAACCGGTCTACTGAGGTGTTCCGAATATTTTCTCCATTCCATTGACATGGATCGCACTGAGCCAGTTGTTGCCAATTGTAGGACTGCCTCCACTAAAAGGAATTAACACCTCTCGACGAGATTCAACATAATACCTAACATTACAATCCTCACGAGGGAAGATTTACTGGGGGGCTGCTGAATTACAGTAAATCAGTTTTATTCGTTTTATTAGTTTTACGTCAGCACACACGGCCTTAATTAAGATCTTTTATTATTCTCATTAAGCATGGGTTTCTATGTCCCACCAGAACTGACTGCTTTTAATGAGTTATGGAGTCTTATCAAAGATCAACATGCCCGTCCCTCAGTAAATCCCTTCAGAACGGGAAATTACAGAACGAGTGTTCATGAACTATCAAAGTTACTATAAAATCACTTTAAAACTGCTTTTTAAAAGTGATTCAAATCCGAGTTTTCTCTCTGTTTATAATAAAAAAACTCCGGGTGCACTTTGAAAGCAAATCTGCAAAAGATTATAAAAGGCAGTCGGATGTTTCCATGTTTTTTTCATAGCAAAAAAGACAATAACACTAAACCCACCAGACTCAGCCTGTCTGAGGATATTACCTTTATGCTCTCACATACTGTCTCAATATATGTTGGAGTCCATGTGTTTGTGTGTGTGTGTGTG
>CAESWR010000946.1:21762-35777 GCA_903171835.1 Mullus surmuletus
AGGCGGTTTCAAAAATCTGCGTATACAGGCTCCTGAAACACTGGTTCCATGTGGACGAAGCAACCATATGACAAAAAACATTGGCGTTTCCTCCTAAACCCGTCTCCGTGTGGACATGACTTTAGAAGTTGTGTGTGCGTGTGTGTTTTTACCATGTTGTGGGGAGCTGTGTGCAGGAGCCAGGCCCTGCTTGTCTCGGACCGCGGCCTTCAACATCTCCACGTTGGACTTGAACTCGTCCAGGAGGCTGCGAGCCCACCCCTCACGCGCTTTGGTGGCCTCGCTGTAGTGCATCCAGTGGAGACAGCTCTCACCTGGGCGAGGCGGGGAGGGGAGGGGGAGGGGATCGATGCAGGTGTGAATAATAGACGACAGAGAACAACATTGCACTAGGAGCAAGAAATATATTCTTAGAACCTCTTTACACCTGGTAGTAAACCATTTTTTGTGATCGGACGGCAAATGTTATTGTGTGATCTGAGCTCTCAACCCACTTCTGAAGGTCAGCGACACGCCATTTCTAAATAAATGAGTCTCCAATAGGGGTGTCCCGATACGACTTTTCACTTCTGATACAATACTGATATTGCAGCCTTGAGTATTGGCCAATACCGATATAGATCCGATCCGATATCAGCACAAATAATACATACTTTTATTTCTTATTTTGCAGTGTGGAATGTTAGAAAGGGCTTGATCAAGTGATATTACTCAAATCGAGAGCAATAGTCAGCAACAGAGGCTATGAGAAAAACAGACCCATTTATTATTAACCAATGACTTTTAACCCTACATGCAAGAATATTCTACAATCGGATTAAATAAACAAATAAATTAGACCCTGAAAAAACCCCCACAACAAATCCGATACTCGATTTTTTTGCTGATATCGGATCGATATCCGATATCAATATCGGATCGGGACACCCCTAGTCTCCAATCCACCTACAACATCCGCTTAGGCAGAATAAAGTCTGACAAAAATGTAGCAATAATGCAGAGTCTTCATCTGTGGGGGGCTGTTGCTATAGTTACGCAACACCCAGGATGTGATGCTTTGGTCTATTGCTGGCAAAATTCACAAAAGAAAAAGGGGGATGGATTTTAAATTGGACTGAAATGTGTACACCGAGGGCGCACATTAAAAGTGGGTGTATATAAAACAATGTAAAGGGGGGCGGGGGGGTCATGAGGTCACACCTGCTCTGTGGAAAGGGTAGTAGTCCAGAGTGATGGAGCTGAAGGAAAGCTGCATGGCGCCCCCTGTTATCCTTTTATTGATCACTGCACACATGGAAACAAAAATACAAGTCAAAACTCAAAGCTTAATTGAACTACATGTGCTCTGCTCCGTGCGTGTGATCTACCTTTGTCCATGGCGTGGATGTCGTCGCATATGTGCAGGTCCAGGTGTGTGATCTGGAGGTGGTGCGACGTCTCACACACGTCGTAGGCGCTGAACAGCTTCGCCATGGACGCGGTCTGGTCGGCGGCGCTGGACGCCTGCTGGGTGCGCACCTGCTGGGCCGAGGGGGGCGCCGATGACACCTGGCGGACGCAGAGTTTGTCTGGGTGAGCAGAGTGTCCCGTCACGCAGTACTCAACTCTCCCAGCAGAGGGAGCATTACACCATATAAACATTTTGGCTGCTGTTCAGCGGATCAGTTGGCAGTGTGATTTTGTGTAAGTGATGAGTGTGTTTAGGCTGCTAAAAATAGGGCAAAACAATAAAAGACAAGAAAAACGGTGAGAGACTGGAGGGCTTTTCTAACATTAAGGACACTTTACGGGGTATAAACAGGAATTTTAATTGAATTGAAGTTAAATCAAATACCTTTTTAAGACTTTTCAGGACCGTCTTGACATTTTTTAATACCTCACCACCACTTCAAGCAGTAACTGTTTACATCAGTGACACCTTTAACTTGACATTTTTAGTTTAAGATAAAGACTATAGACCACTTTCATACTACAGAATTCTAATAATTGTGAATTTCGGCCGATGTATGCTCTCGCGTTCTCAGAGACAATTTACGAACGCACCCATAATAGTCAATGTAAGACCTCATAAAGTTGTGATGAGTCTTTTTAATACTTTTTATGGTTCTTTATTTCCCCAAAATTGATTTATCAGCTTTTAATACTTTTCAAGACCCTGCGGAGACCCTGCTGTAAGAGAGCCGTTTGTTCTAACTTTACTTTGTTGCTTTGTTACTTTGAATGACTGTTATGAATCTGGTGTGGATTTGGCTCAGAGAAAGCGGACAAAGCAAAGGTCGTTGGCGAAAAAAATTAAGACACTCCTAAGTAAGAAGAAGATAAGCTCATCAGATAATCTGTCACCTGGTCCTCGGTGGCCATGCTCTTCCGCTGCTGCGCCGACTTCTCCATGGCCTCGCTGAGAGACTTGGCATACTGCACCATGGCTTTGAGCTGCGAGTCGGTCAGCACCCACAGCAGGTCATCCAGGATGAGAATCAGCTTGGAGGCCACCACGTTGCAGTCCTTAATCTGTTTTGGTGGAAAAACCCGCCGGCATTAACACACATTCTGCAGGCGGACACACCCTGAGAGCCCATTATTGACGTTATATGACACTTATGAGGAAGTTATTGTTCTGTTCTGTAAAAGAGAAAAAAAACACAATACGCCAAGATAGCCTTTCTTGAACTTTGTGGTGAAAGGGCCCAGTAATAGCTGTGAGTATCTTTTATTTTTTTGATGCCTTTGTTTTTTCAGATCAGCACAGCTCGAGCGGCAGAGGAAGTTGGACGCAGCTACAAAATAAAACACCTGCTTACTTACTTAAGTTACTACTTACTTACTCAAAATGAACAAAAAAACGTTGTGTTTTCAGGTTGCGTGCTCGTGGCTGCTGTGGAAAATCATCGGCCAGGACAACAACAAAGCAATAGTTAACTTGTTTCCATGGCGACAGCTTTCCAAAAACCACATTAATGCATCAGATCATTCAGAATCCCTTGAATATAGAATATGGAATATAGAATTATCAGAGACACGCACGCACGCATGCACACTATGATCAGACAGCATTTTCGCATGATAGAGGAAATCCCGACTAACACACAGACCGGTTCCTCTGTTACTGGTCTAGATGGGAACCATCAACTTTTTCTGGGTTCGCAGTTCTGTTTCTACAAGCTACGCTGTATTATGGTGCGCCATCTCACGTTAACTACTTCATTGCCGCAAGGCGTCACGAGTCTCCGGATATCAGGCTGCCGGAGTACTGACAGAGGCGGCGGGTGAAGATCGCGACGGACCGGCAAGGACCTCGCCGCGGAACCGTGTCGGTCCGCCGCCCATAGTTTGAGAAACGCTATTCTAAGCTGCTTGAACTCCAGCGTGAGCTTCAAGTGCAGCGGCAGCACATTTGAAGGAGAGCAGGTTTGTGTTTGTGGTGATAAATGCTTTACTCAGCCCATCTTTTTAAAGCCTAAAGAAAGAAAACGGGGGTAATTGCTTCCACAAACCACAGAAAAAGGCTTTGCAGTGTTTTCAATCTTCCACGCGGGCGTTTGTAGCAGTTTTTGTTTATGGTGTGATAAGAATCGCCGGCCCTGCAGAGTTGGAACACTCAAAAAGATCATTGTTCATTACAGAGGAGATGGTTTTGGTGGGGAGGAAGCCTCATGAATATGTGTGCGTGTTTGTGTGTGTGTGTGTGTCTCACCCGTCTCTTCAGAGTGACTCGGATCTTGGACTGGTTGGTGATGAGGCGGATCGGGGCGCTCAGCATCTCATGCTCGGCGCTCTGAATGGCGTCGGCCTCGATGCGGATCATCTGCCAGCTGATCTCCTTAAACGTCAGGATCTACAACACACACACAAACAAAAAGAGCTGTGTGGGAAAGACCACTCGAAGAACCCCTCCCCCTGACCCTCGGCGCTCGGGACACGGACCTCTCCCTTCTGCGGGTCCTGGATGCGTGTGTAGCGCAGGTCGCCAATGCTCCAGCTGGTGTTGACGCTGTAGACCTGCAGCTGGGAGAGCTCGAAGGAGGCGTTAAAGGCCTTGGCACTGATCCGGATCACGATGGAGTTAATGGACAGGGATATTCCCTCCACCACCTTCTCGGCGAAACCATATTCACTGAGGCGGGACAGAAACAAGTAGAAGAGACAAGATTAATCAATTGGAGAGCAAGAAAAAAAATCCTGGTTTGGAGTAGGGAATAAAATAAAAATAAAAATTTTTAACTGGTTATTTTTTAATGCTGATATTGAATCCGATCGATATCGGTATCACTGAAATCCTTCCTGAAGGACCTCTGACCAACAGCAAATCTGTGCCGAAATGAAGCAACTGCATCATTTTAGCACCTGACATATATGAAAACGTGACTAAATCTTCAAACTAAAGCTAAATCTTTACATTCTTAATCCAATCAGTCAAGCTCTGTTTAATAGATTAGTGATTAGATTAGATTTTTCAGGCAAAACTGCTTCCACAGGACGAAATTTCCACCGTGATGTAGGAACTCCTCGCTTTAAACGCGGTGCGAAGCAACAACTCCCTCGTTCACCTTTGACCCGATGCGGTTGCTATCGGCGATGGGCCGTTGGGGGGACGAGGCTCATCGCATGTGCTCATTTCCATTTCCACTTTGTCCAGGGTCTGAAAACAGACAGCAAAAAAAAAACCATGTTCACAGTTTCTGTTGCAAGTGGATAAAAACTGAAAAACAGCGCACGTGTGTGAGCCTGTGTGAGTTTTTTTTTTTTTATGTACATCAAACCCATAACCCAACGTTACACAACATCCAACCTGTCAAACAACATTACTGAATAAAGTCCTGAATTACATCATCGCTTTATTAAATCGATGAATAATTCCAACAAGACCGTATGATGATTTGAAGCCGCGCCGACAAAAATGAAGCAAAAATAATGTTATCATTTCCACAATTTCCACTCCCCCTTTTAGCTGCTGTATTAGATCTGAAAAGCCCTCTATTGTTGATGGTGTGATAGCATTGTTCTCCTGTATTGTGACTAACGCTCACTCAACAACTTCCTATTGTACCGAATCCTTACATAACAGCTCCATTATTATGCAGTGCAATACTTGTGATAAAAGTGACGTAGGAGGTTTGTGATAGGTTTGTGCTCCCTGATATGATCTGTTACATCACTTTTTTATCATATATCAATCAAAGGATGCAAAACGTGTTAGGAGTGTGCACTGTATATATACGGGGGCTGAGGTTTGCGGGCCGTCATGCGAGGTTTGCTAGCGAGATGGAGCGTGCCTTCCTGCTGTTGTTGTTTGCCTGCTGCGGCAGCGTGCGCGCTGGCAATTACAGCCACCTGGGGACGGGGGGCAGCCTGGCCGTGTGTCAGCCCGACACCTGCGCCCTGCTCAGCGAGGCGGCGGCCACCAGGGAGAAGGTGGCGGCCGCCGCGCAGAGGCAGGGCGTCCTGGAGGAGAGGCTGAGCGAGCTGGTGCAGAGGATGGCCAGCGTGGAGGCCGGCGTGCAGTCCTGGAAAAGCCAGGTGGAGGAGCTGACGAAGGCCAACCAGGCGCTGGAAGGGCAGCTCAAGGCCGGGGCGGGCGGCGCGGCGAGGGCGGCCTTCACGGCGGCATTGGGGGGCTCGGTCGGCCCGTTCCAGCAGGACACGCCGCTCAAGTACCAGAGGATCCTCTCCAACGTGGGCAGCGGCTACAACCCGGCCACCGGGGTCTTCACCGCCATGGCACGCGGGATGTACTACTTCAGCTACACCATGTACAACAACAACGCCGGGCAGCCCAACTCGGTGGTGTCGCTGATGATGAACAGCCAGCGGGTGGTCTCCAGCTGGGACACGGTGGGCACCGACAACCATGACAGCGCCACCAACGCGGCGGTGGTGCAGCTGGAGGCCGGCGACAGCGTGTTCGTGCAGCTCTACGCCAAGCGGGTGGTCTACGACGACGGCTTCTACTACAACACCTTCAGCGGCTTCCTGCTCTTCGGCCTGTAATGAGCTTTCACCTTTTCCATCATAAAAACACAATGTTTTTAAATCGGGGCACTTAATTGTACCCATTTTGTACATTAATTTATTTTGTCGCACACTTTGGATGTCAAGATTTTCCATAAGTAGAAAAGCTCTACATTGGTTTTTTGCAGATAACTGATATTTTCCAATATATGAGAAAATACAGTAAAGATATGTACACATTTTGCACCATCGTGTGTGTGGTTTTAATAACTCCGCTCCACTACTCTGAATTATATGATATAGGGTGTAAATACACAAATATGTGAGCGTGAACCTGTTTGTATGAATGCTTGTCTTTACACATGTCGTCCAAATATCTGCATCACTGATGATTGTTATGATAAATGTGATTGTAAATGTGTAAAATGATTTTATTTTGTCATGTATTGTGGTATTTTAAGACCATATTTTCAAACTCCACACGCCTCAGTAGGGGTGTGTATTGGCAAGAATCTGGCGAAACCGGGTGGTGATGCGATATAATGTGATATTTTGGGATAATATCAGCAAGGCGATATATTGTGATTTTTCCCCCAAAACCTGAGGCATTGCGAGGTCTTTTTGTCTAGTGAGAGGAGAGGAGTGGAAAGAGGGGGAAAGCCAAATTGCTGAGTCTGCTGCCAACTCGAGTCATGAATAAAACACAAAACCCCTGTCACCAAGCAAACAGCTGATGAAATATTAAATACAAAATATCGATAAAAAAAAAAAAAAGATACTGTATTCCGTTGTAAAATATCGCAATATTTTGGTATATAGATACGCCTCAGTTTTTTTTCTATGCAAGCAAACTTACCAAAGAGATTGGATGAGTCTTCAACTTTGTCCATGGTATCTGTCAATGTGAAGGAAAGAAAAAATCTCTTTAGTCAAACTGCATTCTGATCCCTCTGGCCGTTCGTTCCTCTGAATCATCAGTTTGTGGGACGCGCAAATCAAATCAGATGCAACTCAACTGGACAGAATCAAATTTGGCCCCAAAATAGCCGGCGAGGTAGCGCAGAGAAGAAGAAGGAGGAGGAATCGGAATCAATGAGTCTAGACCGACTGTGTTGAATCGGGAGCTCCATTAATCCTCAACATACAATCTCTCAGTCAAATTATAGAGCTTTTACATTGCCAGAGATTAATTTCTTATGTTCCCTTGCAGTTTTTCTCCCCCCGTACAGAGGCTTGCTCTAAATCAGGAGCGTGCCTTTGGATTTGCAGCTTTAATTGAATTAGATCCATTTAATTTTCCTTTCCCCCAGTCGTAGAACGTGTCGGCGGGCTGCGCAAACGCCACCAAAGCGGATATGTTTGCGTTAATCAGGCCGCTTTTATTTGCGTGCGTCTGTTGGAATGGAAAGTGTGTCGGGTTTTCACTAACAGGAAGACATGCAAAGCTGCCGATATGAAAAGAAAGGAAGTGTGATGCATATCAGTGTTCTCTCTTTTTTTTTTTTTTCAAACCACTTTCACAGTGGTTTACAGTTTGAGCTGGAGCCAGGAAGCACCGCGGGGCTCGATTCACCGGCTAAGCGCTTCTCTCAGAAATCCGACTCTTGGTGTAAATGACGAGGCTCTGGGAGCTGCAGAGCCGCATTAGCATTACACACACACTCTCAATGACACGGCGGAGAGTGAATCATCTTACAAACCGTGAAAAAAAGGCTAGAAAATGGGAGAGTGGGTGCTTTCTGGGGGGAGTTTAACCCTTAAGAGTTCCTTAAATAAACTTTCCTGATCGCCCCTCAGAACGAAAAACGTCCCCTCACCAAAAAACTGCTGTAAAAAAACATAATATTCAGATTTCTTTCACTTTAAATGAGTCAACCTTTTGAATCAACTTCAGCCTGAAATATATATATCAAATATTAATAATTTGGGGTATTTTAACCCTCTAAATGCCAGTTTGTTTACGTAACACCACAGTATTTTAATAGAAAAAAACATAACAAAAAGTCAAATTATTTCGATAAAATGCAATTCAGGGAGGATTTAATTTTCATCATTATTAGATCTTCAGATGGGTCAATGATTAGCAGCAATATTGAATTTGAGGCTTTTTTTTCCTGCTGTGAAGAATTTTTATAGCAAACTCTCTTATTAGTTCCTCGGGACAAAATGTGTCTCCTTCCATGGGACTGATGGAAAAATTATCATATGTTAATATTTTTTCCAACTTTAGTTTCGTCAGTCTTGTTAATCAGCGTCAGCCAGAAAGATTCATATCAAATATCGTTTTAAGGGTTTTGACACTCAAAATGGTCAAAAAAACAACTGCACAAAAAACTTCCCCGGGGAACTCTTACGGGTTAAAATGATGACGTAATCCTGAGGAAAGATATATTTGACAGAGGATGTGGCGGAGTTAAAAAAAACTGCAAAACTAATGAGGTGGACGAGGACAAGCCCGGAGTGGACCTTGATCTGCGCAAAAGTCCAGTCCGGTATGAAATTTAGCTGCTGTGTTTCCAGGGTGTGCCGGGGTTCTCGGAGTTTGTGTGTGGTGCAAATCCATGGGAGTACACGAGTGTTTGTATAGCTTACTTAGAGCCGCACAAAGAACGAGAGGGGGAAACTTTCTGTTTCTCAAGATTTAGACTATGAAAATCTGCTTTAAAGTACGCTTATTCGCCATAAAAAGCCACAGATTATGAAGGGCAGGCTTTGATTAGAGCAGGGCGGAAATCGTAAAGACTTTAATTTTCGGCGTCTCTCACCCGGATGGCTGCCTTGTTGCAGCACACGCGGTTGATGGCCAGCCAGGTGGGCAGGTCCAGCAGGCTCTGGAGAACCTCCTCATCCAGCTCCAGGTTGGTGAGCTGGCCCTCCCCCTTCAGCGTGCTCAGGTTGATCTTATCCGGCGACAGGTTCTTTGCAAACCTGCGGCATTGGCGGGAGACACAGAGAAAAAGGGTTCATTTCAAAACAATTACAAGGGGCCCAAACCAAGACCCTGCGGACTCTCAAAGCCTTTAATCTTCTATTAATTAAATACGACAAGGCAACTTGAAACTGATATACACAGACGTATTTCATAAAGAAGTGGGAATATTTCCAACACGCTCGAGCTCTCCACTGGGTTTCACGATGGAAAGGGAGCTTTACATAATCCTGCTTTCTGACAATCACCTTTATTCCGGAGTAACAATGCAATGGAAATAAATCGCTTATGAACCTAACACCGGTGTGAAAGAGATTCCCCTCTCCTCATGAACTCTTTCTTGTTGATTCTATTTGCTAAATCTGATAATGAAATGGGGCAGAGAGGATCCGATTAAGGGACGGTGTGGTCAGATTAAATAATGAGGCCGAAAACATTTTTAAATGTAGATTTTGAGGGCAGATTACAGCAGTGGTCGCTCTAACGTTACATCACACGGGGTAATTCTTATTTGTGAAAACTGCAGTAGCCTTAAAGATGTGTGTGTATGCCTGAATCAACGGTGAGAACACACGCATACATACACACACCTCCTGCTGCTCCACTGAACAACCTGCCACCTTTGATTAAAGGTTAGGCTAACATTAGCATTCCCGACCACCACACACACACACACACACACACAGACATAAATTCCTTAATTAGGTGACTCATTCAGGTGCTCTATGTATGTGTGTGTTTGGGATATCTGAAGTCCAGACATGCATTCAACGTCCATGACCCAAGTGATTCTTGCCCCGACTCGGTTGAATTATTGGTTAATAGTTAGCGGAGAGTCCAGATACTGAACGCTTTATTGATCGGTGTAGCCACAAAGGCGCGCTCTAATGGAAATCTTTTACAACACAGGTCAGATTGATTTAACATTCCCCCGGCCGTCACACGGCCTTGACCGCCATGACGTGCAGGTCATATTTATAGTCGGACTCGGCCATCGAGCTTAACATTCTGCTGAGGCGACTCTCTGCATATCGACGTAAAAAGTGGACTATCAGTGTCAGCGGTGTCAAACAGAGACAATGTAGCTAGCTCTCACAAAGTGTTAAGAGCAAAGACAATATATCGGTCAGGGGTGTCCCGATCCGAAAAAAAACAAACTATTATAATCGACCTGTATCTAAAATCTCCGATATAAGCACAAGCAGTCCATTCCAGTCTCTGCTCCAGCTCTTCTATGTAAAATATTCTTATGTTTCAGGTTAAAATGTATGTAAGCCATTGGTTAATAATAAATAGGTCAGTTTTCCTCATTGCTGACTATTGTTCTCCTTTTGATTAATATCACTTGATCAAGCCTTTTCTAACATTCCATACTACAAAATAAGTAATAAAAGTATGTATGATTCTACCTATATCGGAATGGATCGATAACGGTATTGGCCGATGCGCAAGACTGCAATATCGGTATTGTATCAGAGGTGAAAAAGTTGTACCAGGACACCCCTAATATCGTTATCAGGTATCGACAAAAATACCTTTTCCGGTCCATGGTCTAAACGACTGTATCGTGCGACTGGAGAAGTCCTACACTGGTGTTGGGAAAGCCTTCACACCCACCCAGGTAGGCTTAATCTTGTTAGCTAATCTCGCACACCTATCTGCATATAGGGCCGGAGCAAAGCTGAGACATACACACAGACACAGACACACAGACACACAGACACACACACTGTGGTCAGGGCGACCCGGTTGTCAAGGCCGTGAGAACAACTCCAAAACTCCAGAGGTTTGCCGCCCCGCACAGCGAGCCGAGAGGTGAACGATCTGAGGAGCGGAGCGCCGCGGCAGCAGGGTCGAGAATCGATTAGACGCTCATATATAATACACCATCTCTTTTTTGTAGGGGGTGAGGGATGCTGCCGTCCGGGTCGATACCCACAGTGTGTCCGATTCTCTCCGCTTGACACCTTCCACTGGCAGCGTTAGATTCCTTTCTAATTCAACATCCCTGTAAATTATTCAGAGGCGGCAGCAACTCAGCACGGCGGAGAATTAGAAATGAGGCGCTGCGAAAACTAGGAGAAAAACAACATTGACGCGCAAACAACGTCAAAAATGCAATGTGTTGGAGTTGTGACGCTGGTTCACAGAGGGGGGTGTCTGCTGATCCGTTTCGTCCCTGTGACCGGTGAAATATTAATTCCTGCCGATGATCAAGTATCAAGCAGTCAGCCAGCGAGCTCCACATGCTCGTTCCCTCATTTTCTGGCACTTGTTGCTTCCTCCACTCGACTTGCAATAAATGAGCCCCTCCATCAGATAAACCGAGAAGCTGAACAGTTCGCCGATAAATAGGCCAACTTCTGCACTTATCGACTAATTATGGGGAAGAATAGCGAGAGGTCGGCGGTATTGAGTTCACATGAATCGTCATCTTTCCCGGCATCTGCCCCTCGTCTCTCGGTATCGGCCATTATTCCGGTCTGTCAATGAGGCCGCTGGAGCGAATCCAGGCTCATAAAGAGATCAGGCTACCGGCTGGAGACTTTTCAGTCAGTCAACGGTAACTTCCTGTCTGCAAATGTTGGTTCCAAATCACTTAATTGGGGGGGGAAAAAGCCATTTTTGGCCAGTGCGCACATCTCATATTTGTTGCTGTGTGTGTCCTGCATTAGAAATGAAAATACTTGAAAGTAGAGGCTGAAGGGGGTCCATCTTCACAAATCGGCACCTCAAAAACTCATTCATTTTATCTAATTTGTTTAATCTCAAGAATGTCGGGGTTTTACATGGATCTAACCGCCATAATATCCGTTTGCTGAGGTTTGGCGACTTCCTCCAGCAGATGTCCTGCTGTCACAATGACGTTTCCAGGCAACCGGCAGAGTATTCCTTTTTAATGGCGCAAAGGGAGATATGACATTTTAATGAGTGAGCTTCGGGGTGTGGGCTTGTAGGCGGACGTTTCTTGTTTTCAATGAAGTGTCTCATCTGTACGAACGTGATGAGAAGATCTACGATAAAAGAAAAGAAGAAAAAGAAGTTCTACTTTTCTCGGTGGTGGTCACGATCAGCTCGGCTGATATTGCAACTTTCCTCCACGCCCGCCAAACACTGACAGACAGCGACGGCCCGCCTGAGCATTTTGTGCTGATGTCTGTGGATCCCGTGAGTGGAAACGGAGCCCTTCTCTGCTTTTTCCAGCTCTCTGATGGCGCGTTTGTGGTGCTGCCCGATGAAACTAGAGCCACAAAGAGAAGGAGCCCGGGGGAAGGTGGCCAGATGACTCAGACGGCGACCAGCTTGTTTTTAGAAACAACGACCACGGCGGCGGACAGAGAGAAATAAATCAGGGAGGAAAAACACGAAGCAACGGCAATGCGAAAGAAGATTCGGGAGAAGAGTGGCTCACAATGTCTTTCTTTTCACTCACAGCATTCGACAACAATAAACAGAGGGCGTGACGTATCTAAATCCTTCACTTTCCCATTCAGGGTAAACAACATCCCAATGGAAATGTGTCCAACTGCTTTTATCAAGACTGTTGTAGTCAACTGCCTTAGAATAGAGAAAGTTTTTCTAAGATTCCAAGCTATTTATTTTTGTTTGTGAGTTTGCAGCACTGCAGTGTTTCGAGGCCGACAGCCTGCAGTGTGGGTGTGCTGCTGAAACTAAAACCTTGAAGCAACCTAAAGATAGTAAACACCCACCCGTCGCTTTGTGTTGTCTGCCACCTTTGCCTAATATCGCAATTATGTAATATTTTGTTTTGCGGGACTCGCAAACCGCAACTGCATGATATAATGCAAATCTCCTCTAGGATTTAACAGCCGTTAGCGTGGGCTGGACAGCAGCATCCACCCATGGCCTCGTTCTCCGGCTGCAGCAACCTCAGGGAAGAAGAAAGGGAATTCTTACGTCCAGAGTCACCATGTGACGCTCATTAATACTCAAGAAGAAAGTGCAACCTTGTTGGCCGGCCTGGTTAGGGTTCAGGGTCGGGGGTTATGTGTACTGCTGATAACAGCTTTCTTGTTTGGACACTGGTTAATTTTTAACAAGGGAAGTTTGGAATTACAGAGGCTTATGGGACAGGGAATGCTGGATTCCTCATGAACACGAGCGACTTAACTGTAGCCACGTTGCGCGTACAGATGGCGAACTCTTATTTTTGACACAACAGACAATAAATCACCACATTTGCGGAATCTATGAAGCAACACTATGCAACTTTTCAACTTTTTTTCTTTCAGGATGTGTACAAAACGAGCCGCTACTTGTGGAGAAGGGCCATGTGCAGCAACCTCGCGTCACCATGGGAACCACTGGCAGTCTAATCAGTAGATATGAATCAGCTGGTTGGCCTACTTCTGACATTAATCAGACAGTCGGCCAGGATGGAAATCTAGGTTAAAAATAATCAACACATGTTGAAGTTAATTTCAATACCTTTTTAAGACTTTTTAAGACCTTCCCGATATTTTTTAATACCTCAGCGCCACTTTGAGCAATAACCGTTTCCATCCTGACACCTTTACCTTGACAGTTTTATTTTGCGATAAATACTATAGGCCACTGTCATACAAGACAATTCAAATAATTCTGAATGTCCACTCACGTACGTTCTGGCGCTCCAAGAGGCAATTTACAAACATACCCATAATAGTCTAGATTTTTATGTTACACGTTCATCTTTGTTTAAATAAACTCACACACTTTTATAATGTTTTTTCGGAGTCAAACTCTTTTGACAGCAAATTCAGATAAATAAGTTCAGAATTTAAGACCTCATAGAGGTGTGATAAGACCTTTAAACACTTTTTAAGGGTCTTAATTTCCCCGAAATTGGTTGATCAATTTTTAATACTTAAAGACCCCGCGGATACCCTGTCATTAGTCTCATCTGAATTAGGTGGACCTTGGACCTTCACAAAGAACAAATAATCCTGCAAAAACAAAAATGTATGAGGCAGGTTTTGCATGTTTGTTCTGTCCTGTCAATCATCCTGCTTGTCCACGGTTTGTTGAAATGAGAGCCAATTTCTTCATTATTAAAAGAAGCTGCCATCTCACTGTTCCTCGCCTAAACACTGGGAAAGCAAAAACACTCCTCACGGCCAAGCAAAAAAAAAAAAAA
>CAESWR010000948.1:20180-34857 GCA_903171835.1 Mullus surmuletus
AGGAACGATGCACTTTGATGTATCAGGAGGCTGGAAGCAGCCAGGAGTTGATGAAGAGTGGAGGAGTTTCTCTCTGATGGTTTCCAGAGATATCAAATCTGTTGTCATAACAATACAAAGCAGGCCGCGTCAAACGTGTCAAAATGAGGTGCGGGTCCGTCCTGCTGGCAAAAAACTAAAAAAATTCACTGGAAGCACAAGTGCCAAATGTGGAGTGGGAAGAAGTGAACGACGTGCTGATTCCCAGTCTGCTCAGTCAGCGCGCAGGTGTGATGTTTCCATCGCCGCAATTTCCCTCTTTGCCAAATTTGATCCAATTTCAGGTGGTAAAGTTCATCCTTCTGCACTTTTTCTGTCACGAGTGTCTTGGATTAATGCCGTGTGACTCGCCGGCACCGAAATCGGAGTAAATTCAGAAGAGGCCGACACAAAAACAGCCCCGACCTTTGGTTTTTCTACATGATAATTATCGGCTCATTATCGGGGTGTTTTTGTAATCGTACCTCCAGCCTCGGCCTCTGATTGCCTGAGCTCACGCTGACCTGCCGCGCTTTGTACTTTCACGTTATTATGATAAATGACGGCGTGAACATTCACTTAAAAAAAGCCTCTTAATGAACTCGTGCCTTTTAAGGCTTTTTACATTTCACCTCATTAATACTGAGAAAGATAATTCCTCTATTCCCCTCCGTCATCACTCACGCTAATGGGAAATGCAAATGTCCGCGCCGGGCGATGGAGGAGAGACTGTGTGTCTTTATTTTCTCTCCTCGACATGTTGTTAATATGGAATAATAGGAGAGACGACTGCATATGAGTTTCTGGAATCAGAGCCAAATTTTGTTGCTCAACATTTTCTGCTTTGATAATTTGATAAAGAAAAAAAAAGATTGGTATTCCTGAGGTAAATCTTACTCGGTTATGACACATATGTCACTCCCGAGACGTTCAGCCGAGCACTTATCATGTCAAATAAGCTACAAAGAAAGACGGCGTGCGCTTACAAATTGCTGCATTACGCAAATGTTATCCGGTCGGGGCGACTTTGTTTCCACATGTGCGACGGCTGGCTGGTTCACGCAGGAGGTTATTTGGTTGTTTTGGGAGCAGGTTCCGAGCAGCGCTCACCTCAGTGGTCAGCGGATGGTCAGGCCATGTTGGGTAATACTCTCTCACACCGTCCCGTCCCCCCCCCCCGCGCCCCCCCGGTGTGCGGCGCTCCTGGCAACCGTTCAGCAGAAACAGCTGGTTTTATTCACCGCAAATGAATCATGCTTGAAAATGCATTCACACACACACACACACACTTGCCGTATACATGCATGCACACAGTAACGTACTCGAGCACATCAAATTAAACTGCAAGGTCTCCTTTTTGGCTCCCTTTCCTTCCCCCGAATCAAATAAATTCATAAAATATATACTGTAAAGCGGCGTTATTAGAGAACCGCAGCGAAAAAAAGCCGGCTGCTGCAAAGAGACAGAGCGCGCTTCGTTATTACGACCACACAGGCCAGGGTCTGCTCTCGTTCCCACGAAGGAGGGTCCCTCCATTCTCGCTTTACTTTGGTTGTGGTTTTTATTTGGTGTCTGTCTATCAGCATATAAACAGGCTGCAAGAAATGTGTTTTTCATTGAGGGCTGAGGCCACTTTCTGCGTCTTTTCCCCGGCCTCTTGTCATTCAAAACTGCCCAATTGTGAAAGAAAAGCAAACTTCCCAAAGGATTTCGGGAGGCTTTGAACTTGTGGCACCAAACAAGTCTGTCCTTCAACCCTCATTAAGTTTCAGGCGGCCGACACAAACGGATCGGCTGATTATTGGTACTAAATATTGAACGATACGTCTCTTGCTTATCTGGTCGATGAGGTCCAAAGTGCTTCCAGAGGAGGAAAAACTGATAGTCATTTGCATACGTGTGTGTTTGGGAGGGACCGTGATGACCTCATCGGCCCTGGATGTGACTGCAGACCTGACGAATCCAGCCCACCCTCTGATTGACCCTCTTTGCTTCTCCAACCACACAAACACATCTGTGGTCGCACGAGGACGACCGAGCATCTGGGATTGAACATTTTGATTGCTTCTCTACCTTTCCATCATGTGATTGGGTTTTTTATTCAACCAGTGCGACCCTTTTAAGAGTCAAAATTCTGGTTTTTCGAAAACCCTGATTATATCAAAGCTGCACTGCGCATTTTCTTGCCAACGGTTTCACAAGTCGTGACGAATCAGCGATCTTCTGATATATTTGCCATTCTCACAAGATGCATTTGTTTTTTACCCTTATTTGGCAACTATAGATCAAGATGGCGGGAACCCAAGTAGATAAATGATGTCAATAAACTGCTCGGTTGTAAGAACATTGTTGCTGAGTCTGATGCTCCGCCTATACACTTATGTTTGGTCTTAACGGATTGCAAAAGAGACAAAACACACATTAATATTCTATTATCGATACACAATAATGGTGGCAATACACATGGCGGCGAGATAAGACCATGTACAAGAAATATTCTCGCAATTTCTTGGCTTTATAAACCTGGGTCTATGTTGTTTGGTGCTATTTCCCCTCATTTCAAACATCTGAGGCTTTTTTTTTCGTTTCTATACCAGAATCAGATGTGGATTTGTCAGGTGAATCTGGCTTCTAAATTGACTGAAATCAGATTAACAGTCGTAAGAAGGCTGCAACTGGGGGAAATAATCAATCTACCGATGATTGGAAGTGAGTCCAAATGCCTTCACACTGTATCAGTGTCGTGGTGTAGACCAAGAGCAACACCACAGCTCCAGCACTGGCGATGTTAATCCAAGGAAACACCGTGTTTGAGCCTGTTCTAAATTTGCAGTAGAAAATGGATGGAAGGACAATGTGAGGGACTTTCATATCAGAAATAAAAGATCTATCTTGCACATGAAAATTGAATCTGACAAACTCGCTTCAAGTAGGACAATGAAAGGTTATTTGGCGCACAATGGAGCTCCAACTTTTCTGGACGCTCGTCTGTTTGCATGTCTGATTTATTTATGTTTCCATTCTTCCGAGCATCATCAGCAGCGGGTCCCATCGAGCCCTGATTGTCTATAAAGTGCTGACAAATCTGGCTTTTCCTTTCCCGCGTCTTCCAATTGGATCCAGTTCTGCTGTATCGCGAATGCCGTTGCCCGGAAACAGAGGGAGTTTCATAAATATGAGTTTTTTCATGGCCGCCTTATCACGGTAAACACCTGGCTGCTGTAGCCAAAAAACCCAGGAGTGATTCATCAGTGTCACAACAGGACACGTGGAGGGAAAACCGCTCACTTATACGACTTGCAAAACTCAAATGCTGTGGTGTTTATGTCGAGCAGAGGCAAAAGTTAATAAATTGACTTTTGGCCGACCTTTGGAACGTTCTACGGCTGGCTTTTTTTTTCTTTCCTCCTTCATTGTTTCTGTCACTTTGTCAGGCTGATTGCGGCCGACAGCAATGGATTCAGCAGAACGCGGCTGCCATGAGGTTACTTATTTGAAATGTCTCTTTATCGGGTCCCATTGTTGGATTCTGACACAGACTGCAGATCGCCAGGACTGTGCAGCCTTATTGTGGTGCTTTCACACAAGTCTGCACCCGGGGGTCCGCGCTCCCGTGGGACAAAGTATGGATTCATAAAAACATAGCAGCATCACCTCTTATTGTTTCATGAAATCCAAACCTGTGAAACAAGAATCCCCCCCCCCCCCCCCCCCCCAAACCCTGGTTATAAAAAGCCCCACAGATGCCGCACAGTAAGTGGAAAATGATTTTTGAGGTTTACTTTGCAAGGTTTCGTCCCCCCCAGAGCCTAATTTCGGGGGGAAAAATTGTGGCATTCTTTTATATATCGACCGCTTTAATCCAGAAAATCCCAAATCCTGAATTTTGTGGACGTGTATCGTAGATTACAGCGGGGGTTAATGATACACATTTCCCTGAACATGTGGTTTGTGGATGACAAAGTGATTGATCGGTTGACTGGGAAAACGGCGCAAATTGCAAGTCATGCAGTCGGGGGGGAAAAAACAGTTTTCAATTATATCGTCACTCACACGAATGAAACGCAGTCTACAGCCTCAGTGTGACATACGGAACACGAATGTTAGACAGCGCAGATAAAAACATCTGTATAAAACCCTCATCTAATGTGACACTACATGGAGTTTTTCAAAGGTCAAAATACCAGTTCAAAAAGTGCCCAAAATCTTCACCCCCCAAAATTCTCACCTCAAATATATTCTTCTGGCACGTGGAGCTGAAAGATGCGTGTTTTTCCTCTGCCAGACTGTAATGGAAGCTTTGGTTAGTCAGTTTTACCGTGCGAGGTGGCGACAGCTGCGATTTGTCTTTGGATACAAAATGCATCAGTGTAATATTTGAGGGATTTAGACAAAAATCATACACAGCTGTGCAGAAACCCTCTTTTCATGATCCTGTGAGGTAGATAAATAAAAACTATTAAATCCTGCACTGACGCAGTTTATTATGAGGTCCCGTGCGGCATTTTATGTATTGCTAACACATCTGGCGTATATATGTTTACTATATTGCGATGGTAAACAGCAGGACGTCCATGGATACACGACACAGCGTGTGAGGGGCTGCGCCCAAATAGCTGGAATTTCATATAGATTATTACATTTTTTTCCTCTTTTGCTCTTTTAGAATTGCTATTAACTGCAGTTTTCTCACTGCAAGTCCATCCGCTGAGTTCACTAGCGAGAACTGACAGATGTTTATTGCTGTGTGGCGTGTAATTTTACTGCTTTCCACCATGTTGCTTCATTTCTAAACACAGAGGACATAATCAAGACATTGTGGCAACCCTGCTCTCTTCCCCCCTGCTGAGCGCACAATTGCCTTTTTTTTCTTTCTAACATGAAAACGATCTGCATTCACCAAAGCAATTCGATCCCAGATAAAACAATGAAATTGATATTTATGATCTATTGGCAGGCAAATTCCGCCTGCTGTCGTCCTGACCGCCGCTCATTTGGCTTAATCAAAAGCTGATTCCTGGCGTTTTGTTCCCACCATTCCTCCTCCGTGAAGTCATGCTGTTGTCTTGACTCCTTTCCTCGTCTGCCAACTCTACTGTACCTGCACAAGCTTTTGATTTATAGTGTGTCGGGGGTGGGGGTGGGGGTGGGGGGGCTTTGAAAGGGATGGTTCCTGTTGCACTCGCAGGTGCACCCAGCAGCTGAGAACACAGCCTGGCAGCCCAGAGCACCGCCGAGGTGACTCAGACCTCCGCACATGCCACGGAACTGTGTCAGCCATGATGGATTTGGCACCGCTCGCCGGATGATGATATGATTAAGTAGCCGACACAAGGGAAACAATAATACAGTGCACTTCTGGAGGCCATTTTGAAAAAGGGAAAAAAAAAGTTCAAAGCCCGAGCGATGTGTTGTAACAGGTGAAGCGCTGAACTGTCGCAGTGCTGGAGCGAAAAGCGCTTCATGAACACCAGGATATTTGCGGCTCTAAACAGCTGCTTTCTCCGTGTGTTCTCAAGGAACGAGCTGGAAAAGAGTGTGATTACATTTCCAGCAGCAGCAACATGAGTTTGTTTGGATAAATGAAAAAGAAGTTCAACATCTGGGGATTGTGGGCCAGACGACATCTTCAGCCAGGTGCAGCTCGGTCCAAAGTCTCCTCATCACTTCAAAACTCACCATGGAAACGGTGAGAACTCTTAATTCCGAACTGGACGTACCGCGTGACCGCGTGCCGCTGCCTCCTCCACATCTCAACTGTCACCTGGAAAAAGAAAGAAGCATATTTTCCGGAATTATTAATATTTCTGAGAAGCACAACGTGAAAACCAAAGCTCAACCCGCCGTCACGGATGGCCGTCCAAAACCTAATTAATCGACACTGAAATGGAAAAGATGCAGATATGTAAATAGAATAATGATGGGAATTTCGTCTCTTTTTAGGGAACCTGTTCTTTTGGCTCAGCTCCCTAAAAAGATTTTTTCACAAATTATGTGTAAAATGAATTTTTAATGTAAAAAAAAAAACAGAATCAATCGGCTTTATTAACTCATGCTCAAGAGTGCTTCAAAAAATAAACTGTAAAATACTAAGAACCATTTTTTTTTGGTATCGTTTAACTATTTATTTGTGGAGCCGGCCTATACGAAATTTTAATTTAGCAAAATCTACACTCTGTATTTGACTCTGTCAATCACTTACATTAAACTGATTAAACTACGTTTTCTGTCGCCACATCTTGACCAATCACGTGTGGCTTTTACAGGAGAAAAAGATGAGAAAAACATACACGTTGGCTCCCAGTCAGGAGGCAGCGCCCGTCGTTCACTTCAAAGAGCCGGATCGTTCGCAACCAGCACATCACTAAAATAAAAGGCGAACCACTCACAGCATGTGCCGCCGCTGTAAGTAGAGGTACTCCCTTAAGATAAGCAAAAATACTATTTTTCCCCCCCCCTCCGGTGCCATGTGACCCCGACCGGTCATGCCAGTGGTATTAGTGAGTGCTGTGGTGGGAGTTTGGAGTATTTTGACACATAAAAATCTGTGTACGCTGACGTAGGTGGGCGAACCCCCAACCACAGCCTGTATGAATGTTGGTAGTCAGTCAGGCCAAAGGATGGGGGCATGGGGGGGGTGGGGGGTGGCTAGTGGGAGGTCGGTCGGGGATCTCACTGCAGTAGCACTGTGACTCAGCCAGGCGGAGAGAGCTCACAATATGTGTGCGCCCGGTGATCAGTTCAATGGGGCAGAAATGGCGGCTATGTCTGGAATGCTCCTTTATGCGGCCGTGACCTCGGACAGGAGGGATTACGAGCTGTGGGAGAGGTAGGGACCTTCTTTTCTTCACACACCGGGCAGAGCCTGCGGTCGGACCTGCTGATCGCAGGGCCATGAAGGGAAAAAAAGGGTCAGGGGGATGTTAGACGCCGCCCACGACAATATTTTCTCCACATGTGAGGTTCCTGTAAGTCTGAAGAAGAACGTGGGAAACACATTTCTTTATTTCTCGGGATATGAATTGGAAGCTACATTACGATCATTTTTTTTGTTTGTATGTATTGCCAAATCAATAACTGATCATTTGTTAATCACTTGTATGCGCCATTGAGAACCATTGATCTTACATAATACAAACTGTAGACTTGTCAGGATTTCAATAATAAAGCCCCCCCAACACACACACACACACACACACACAAACACTTGAGACAATCCAAAGCATCTAATCTGCATTAAAGGGATATTTCGGATTTTTTGACATGATGTTGTATGAGATCCTCACCATCAGTGTCGTTCATCAGCAGTGACTTTTCTCCCACTGTGTCCCATTAGCGGAGTTCCGGCCTGGTTTCGGTGTTGCAGAAAGTAGTTCCTTCTAGCTAGTAAAATAGTAATCTATTTTCATCACAAATTCTTGGCCACAAAAAAGTCAATCCGTACTATTTTTCCTCTCTTCGTATCACTGCGCGCACCTTTCAATCAGCTGAAGGAGGAAGGAAGCGGAAGGAGACCGCTGCAATGCGAGAGAAGACGCGTCGCAGCGGTCTCCAGCATGTAAACGCTGTGAAACAGCTGATGATTCTGCGCGCAGTGATATGAAGGGAGGGATAATAGTGCCAGGTGATTGCAAGGTCAGACCTTTTTGTGGCCAAGAATTCGTGATGCAAATGGATTTCTCTTTCGAACGCGTATTGTTTTTTGGAGCAAAGATCTTTATCCATGTAACCCCACCAACTAGACGGAACTACTTTCTGCAACACCGAAACAGGGACCAGAACTCCACTCACAGGACGGATAGCAATGAATCTCCAGTTATGCACAGTCACAGCAGAGCCCTTTGGTTAAATGAGACCACATGTCGACAAAAATCAAATATATGACTCCTTAAATGCATACAGTTGAGGCTTTATCCCCCCAAATGGCGTGAAATTTATCCCCGGCTGACATGAAGTGCGGAAGAGAGCGGAGAGGGCGTGTAAATCCGAGCGGGAACCGAAAAAATGAAGCAGCTCTAAAAGGTTATGCGGAGCCGTCGGCATGAATCAGGCTGCGTCCTACCTAACGCAGCTGCGCCGCCGCCAGAGATTCTGCACACATGGTGGCAGAACACACACAAAGAGGCGTAATCACTCATCATTACATTTACACTCCTCATGCTTTACGTCGCCAATGACTTTGGAGGTGAGTCCGTCCCAAAGGCAGCAGGGCGAGGGCGATTTTTCCCCCCCGTAATGGCAGAAAGGCGAGGTCTGCTCACTGTCCGCCAAGCCTCTGCACTTAACACGGCGATTTAATTAACCTGAGAGCCAATCGGATCGGCTTGATGAATCACGACAGCCGGCGAGTCTAATTACAGCTGCGCGATAAATCTTGACTCCCCATACGTGAGGTCGTGCTACCATGCAGCCCTAGCATTTGTGAAACAGCGCTCCACTTTCTACAAAGAGAAAAATAGCAGGCTTTCCCCCCGATTCAAATATGGACAGCAGCTGTACGGCTTCGTCGTCACCACAGCAAAGAAAGTCTCCAAGACTTTGATTTGTACTATCGCATTCGCCGATCTCAGATTGTCTTCAAAGAGAAAATCCTGGGGAATCAAACACGAGGTGGAGTCATGAATGAGTAACTGTCAATAAAACCCATGAAAGGGATAAACAACCAACCGGCTCCAAAACTCTTAAAACTGACCCTTTGTTTAACGAGTGGCCGCCGTCAGCTGGTTTAAAGGAATATGAGGATATTTTCACCTTTTTAAGAAATCCATCATAGTCATTTTTAGGGCTGGGTATCGTTTAAAGAATTTCTATACCAGTACCGATACCAGTACCCTTAAAACGATACCAATACCAATCGAGTACTTCATTCGATACTTTTTCTTACTTCATTTAACATTAATCATGCGAATTGGAAAGCAATCAGTTGTGCAAATGTAACGACTCCTCCCCATTCGAAAGATTATTACACAAATACATTTTGAAGGTGCTCGTTACGCTCTTGGTGATTGGCTGCAAGCTAAACCATAGAAACAGCCCAAAAAACAAAAACAACCAATTGTAGGTATCCTTTGACAGGCGCAGTTTCGATACTACTCAGTACTGGGTTGTTTCGGTCGATACCTGAAAGGTATTGAGTACCGATACCCAGTATTTTACTGTGGACACCTTGCTTTCGCTTTACGTCAGGCAGCATATGAGCAAGCTAGCCTTTGCCACCACGTATTATAGCATATGGAGATCGTGGCAGAACCAACCAAACCAAAGCGGACACGTTCAAAAGAAACCAAGAACTGCAAATGAAAATATCATGAGCATGAGACAAAAAGCAGAGGAAATGTTGTGAAGGGTTTTAGTGGTTGGTGACATGGTCGGGGTCGACTGGGCTTCAAGGTTGGGATGCGTACCAGACCGAAAGGCAATGCAGTTACCAGTAACCAGTAACAAGACTGGTGGAGTCACCATCATTCAGGTGACAAATGTTGACCTGCTATGATGTAAAAATGGTATTTGTTGTGTAGACTGTACCTACATGCCATCCAGACAATTCATACGTTTACACCTGCATGTCTTTGTAAATCTTTTTGGAATAATTGGTGTAAGTATGTAAATAGCTGTTTATATGTAAATTACCAGCAGTTGAATGAGAATTAATATTCTGTTCAACTTGCACGTCACAAAATGCCTTAAAAACCGCACCGTTACCCAACGTTAACGATACCCGTCCTTCCTTCAAGGCAGATGACGATCATCTGAGTCAGTACGTACATGCTAACGTGAGCAGCTGTTGCATCAGAGTTGTTGCATCAGGTTCCCGCCTGGTTGAGGTGGAGTTTCGATCAGTGTAGGCAAGAGGGTGTCGAGTGTGTGGGTCGTGGTTGGAGTTTCACGATCCCACATGAGACCGGGTTGGTGTGTCATGATGGGAGTGAACTCATGTGTGTGTTCTGAAAATTTGTCTGAGGGGTGGTAACACTTGAGGGGTATTTCCGACGCTCCAATTACACTGGGGAACTGACGATCAGCTGACCCCGGGGTAAAGCTCTCCATTGGTAACTCCAACATTTGACATTTAAACTGCTTCCACGTGCCCACCAGCACTGCACCATTCTGCAAAAACTGAGAAAAAAACCTCTCAATTTCCTCACTGTCAGATGTCAGAGTTGCCGCTCGGTTCTGGGTTTTGTTGTCTGTTTCATTGCTGCTGTCCCCGTTTTGGATGACTTGTCCCCGGTTAAAAGTGTCCCCGAAAATGTCCCAGAATTCAGCATATTATGATTCAGGGAAAAAAAGTTACATGTTGACTAGAACAATGGTTATTACGGAAGCCGGGTCGGAAGCAGGAGTGAGCATGGTGCGCGCAGACAACAGTTATTACGGTAGCCGGGTGGGAAGCAGAAAGCGAGATGTTGCGCGCAGACTACAACAACAGTTATTACGGTAGCTGGTCGCGCACCGCCTTTAGAGAAGAAGAGCAGAGCGCCCTCGTCACAGTAACTGATCCCAGTTTCTTCATTTCATCTTCATAACTTTATAAAATCCATTTTTATTGCATTTCAGAAATCTGGTCACCTTATTTGTGGAAGTGTGTGCGACCCGAGACATTGTACTGCTCTAAAACAACTAAATCATGCTTTGTACTAAAGCTGATGCCCCTAAGTATTTTGACTGAGGTGGTCCTGACTGAAATATAAAAAAAAAAAAAAACATCGTCCTTTATTACTTTAACACGACATTAACTCTCTCACAGAGTGGCCGCTCTAAACGGGGATTTACAATCCCCAACATATCAGCATGGGTTTCCTGGTTACCACATTTTTCTTTTTACTTTAAAGCAACACCAGCTCTGTTTATGAGGAATTATCAGTGCGGCTGCAACACGTCTCTGACCAATCAGCTCAAATGGTTGGAACTACCTGTTGTTTTACAGTTTCCCCCCCGACTTTCCCCCCCAACGTTAAAAAAATAAGACGGACCCGTATAACGTCGCCGAGCTCGCTGACCCAAATAAAAAACAGCTTTTACAGGAAGGGCTTAGCACGTCGAAACCCCGACAGAGGTGCTGAGGGCACCGACGCAGATATGTGAGATACAATATAAACAAATGGCGAACAAATTGGACTTCAGGCAACAAATAAATTGGGCCGTCTTTAACAAGGCCGCCTTTATTCTACAGAGCCGGCTGTCTGTAAATGGGTGGGAAGTGGTGATTTTAAAAACTGTAAAGGCACCAGTAAACAGGAGCAGATGGGGACAGCGGGCAAATCTCTTGTGGTAAAAGCCTTCAAATAGCCCTGTGTAAATGTTTAGTTTTATTATTCGGGGCTGTCTTTACTGTTCCCTGTAAATCTGAATTCTGAGCGCGCCGTCACCAGTGTAATATGTAGAACAAAAGCAGCAAGGAAATTGTGTCATTAACAAAGAACGGCTTGTACGAGCGGGGCTGAATTAAAAGCCTTCAGCGTCGTAAATCAAAACCATCTGATGAGCGCTGACGGAAAGGTGGTGGTCCGTCATGTGACGCGTCTTTGCAGTGCGTTTTGGGGCGAGAAAAACAACAAGCAAAATCACCAAAAAGACTTGCGACGGTCACAAAGCGTTTTGATTTAATTCTTCACGCTCTGCGGCGAGCGCGAAGCATGTTGGATGCATGTGTGTTTGACTGCGCCGTAAATATTTATTTCAGACTACAGAAAAATATGCAGCGTATTGGGACATAATTCGCCGCCGGGAACATCGGTTTCTCATCCCGTCGACTGCCAAGACGTATAGAATCACTTCGACATCAGGACGGGAGCAGCGCGATCACACACTTCGCGACGGAGAAGCCGCCGCCGTCTCCGCCTTCTGTTTTATTTATAAGAGCGCCGCCAGATTAATTCAATTTGTTTACATTCGCCGTGTTCTGTCGCTGTGTTTGTCTTTGAGCGAGGGGGAACAAAAGAGAAAAAATAAAGGCTGAGAGGGGTTTTTCCCAGCTCTGTCAATCTGAGATATCTCTCACACATGGAGGCCGCCAAGTTAATTAAGTGCATGAGCTTCACACTGGAGGAGAATTTAGTGCATTGCATTAAAAAGAAGGCAGCTGTGCGTCTGCTAAGTGTGTGTATGTGTGCCTTACCTGCTGTGTGTGTGTGTGCGTGTGTGTGGTCTGACATCCCTGACGTTCCCCTCCCGCTGCAGAGTAAGGAGGTTAATCGGGAACAAAAAAAAGGGTTAAAAGGATCTGAGACGCATCAAAAGCTGCCGGATTCAAAGAGAGCGACGGCAGCTCTGCTTTTCGGAGGTGCAACGACTTCGATAAAAACAACCCCGAAAAAAAAGTCTCTTATGAAGAAATTACTCAAAGTCAAACACACGAAGCTGTGATCGTATAATCTGAAACAACTTCCCGCACGCATCGAGGAGGATAACCGCTCCCACGGGCCGAAGGTCGCGCCGCCAGAGGACATCAAACGGCGTCTAAACGCTTTGTTTTCTTCTGCTCCTCTTTCCGAGGCGACGCGCAGCCCTCGAATGCCGAGTAGCGCTGACCCTCTGTGCATCACATGTTGGGCCTGAGAGTCTTCCCGTAATATCAGTGTCACATCATCATCATCTGACTCCCATTATTGGTTTACTCCTATTTATTTATTTCCCCTGGCAGGCGAACAGAGCTGAGGTGACGCAGAGCGGGAGGAGGTGGGGAAGCGGCTCTCAGGACGGAGCACGGCAGCTCTGCGGATTTAAAAACAAAGAAAAACGCGTCTCGTGGCCGTTCAGAGGAAGAAAAAAAAAACACGAGGAATGAATATGCGGCGTCTTTGGATTCTTTTCCGGGATGTGCGAGGTTGAAGAGCCTGAAGTTATGTGTCTGTCCAACCGCTGTACGTCAAAGGCCGCAGCCTCAACGTCAGCGCGTAACCCGAGGTAACCTACGTCCAATCGCCGGAATAATTTGATCCGTGCTGTGCTGGTTTTAATTTTCATGAAAGTGCTGCTAATATATTAAATTCTGCTCAACTTTATTTATGTAGCTCCAGTTCATAACAAGCAGTTATGTCACGCACTCTAACAAAGAGCAGGTCGAGACTCTGCAATAGTTGTGTATTTACACACGTTTATTTGCAAACGCGCTGCAAACACAAAAACACTGCAAACAGAAACGCTGCAACAGAGAAACACTGCAAATTCACTGCAAAATTGCAATAAAATGTACATTTTTTCTTATGTTGTTTTAAAACACATGGCTGTAATCTTTAAAGGAATGATAGGAAAACAACCGATCTACTATCTAAATCTCGCTCCTGTGTTTAGAGAGTTTGGTGCTCCCTAGTGGCCTGGCGCACTTCTGTCCTGTTTCGTGAATTTGCAGCATTTCTGCGTGGCCCCCGTAGATGGGGGCCTGGAAGAACTCCCTTTAACGGAGAAAACCTGGAGCGCAACCACTGTTCAAGGTGGGTGGTCATCCGCCTCTAGCGGCAGGTTTTTCCGATAAATCCCTGTGGTTTTAATCATTTCAGGGCGAGACGGAGAGGAACCGCCTCAACTGACGCTTGATATTTGGTCATTTCACAAGTCCGGGAGAAGCTGCAGCGGGGCAGCAAAGCCCGGACGCCGCCGGACGTCCAGGCTTCAGGAGCCTTCAGAGCAGACGCACCATCAGACGCCACAGCAGAGAAATCACTGCACGGCAAGAGTTTTGGGGTTTCTTTGAGATGGCGACAGAGGCATTAAATATTCATATAAAATGCAGATCGGTCTGACCGCCGTCCCACGCAATCTATGATCCTACGTGCATCCAAAGTATAATCAGAGGCAAAGAGCTTGACCGGATAATCTGGGATGCACGCTCACATTTGCACGCGTCAAAGCCCAGGCCGGCCAGCGCGCTGACTGGAAGTGGAAGGCGACAGCTCACGCGGCTCGCAGACAAAGCCTGGAAATGTGCTGATTTTGACATCAAATTGGCTTCATAACGTCCAGTGAATAATTGTAATCTCCATTGGATATGATCACACTTTTTTTTTTTTTATATTGAAGGCAGTGGTATAAACTGTGGCGCTGGACCAGCCTGGAAACCCTCCGGGGTGAAACACCACTAATAGCCCCCTTTTCACAGCATCATCAGCACTCCCAGCATTCTGCGGGGTTTGAAAAATGCCTTTCGTGCAGAAGGGCCTTGTCAGTAAAAACACAACAATAGTTTGAGCAGAAACAAGTCTCATGTGTTTTTGCTTAGCGTTGCCGGGTTTCTTTTTCTTTCTCTTTTTTTTGTTTATACGAAGGAAGAGAGAAGCACACTGAGTCCAGCTGCTCTGGGATATTTGGAACCCGCCGCCTTTAACACATCTTCATCGCGGCCCACTCGCCATCCGCCGTGCGCGCAGCTGCTCAGCGCCGCGCCGTCCCGCTGAACGCACAGCGGGGGGGGGCAGCACGCTGTCTGTAGGATGTTTTTCCGCGCAGACACGCACGGGAAGTTGTCGGCGCCGCTTCAAAGTCTAGTCAAAGTCTTGGCAGGTTAATGCACCTTGTTTCTGGAAAAAGTCCCGTCGCTACGGCGACCAAATCGCTCCGGATGAGACATTTTCAAGAGCTAAAACACAGCAGTTGATAAGAATCCCCCTTTTTTTTACTTGCACGGTTTGAATATTTACATGTTTTCCCCGCTCGTTCAGCA
>CAESWR010000948.1:69641-80683 GCA_903171835.1 Mullus surmuletus
ACACACACACACAGTCTCACACACACACACACAGTCTCACACACACACACACAGTCTCACACACACACACAGGTTTCCTGGGAAGCACCATGATGGCCAGCAAATCCTCAGTGTGTGAACACGTGACCTACAACAGACCCAAAGAGGCCCAGAAAGTGTTGACCAGTTACTGAACCAGTTGCATCGTTGAGTACCTTAGTGTTGACGGCTGCGCCAGGAAAGTTGGTGATCTCCCCGAGAGCGGCTCTCCTCGCACCTTCTGCTCCCCTCTTGCCCATCTTAGCCGGGTTGTCCCCGACAGGAAGCTGCTGGAGGAGAAGAAACCAAAGAAACGGTCACCGACCAGCGCGAGCTCCACGCTCTCCGTATAAGGAGCCCATGCTAACACCGCGAGCTAACGATGCTAACCGGCGACACCGACGGACGTTGCTTCACGAAAACACACAAAAATGTACTCACAGCGGCGCGAACCTCCACCGACGACATGTTTCAGGTCAGCGGCGGGATAAAACTACCACAGTTCACAAGAGAAAAACAATTATTTTTTTTAAAAAGTTGCAATTTGAGCGGCGCAGAGGAAGACACGACACGAAGCCCTGCAGGTAAACAGATGGTAACACGGGAGCTTTCAAATAGTGGCCCGTCGCTTGTGATTGGACGAGGCCGCCGTCGTAGAACGCTTCTGATTGGCTGAGAGCGCTGAGCGAAAAGTTAAAGGGAAAGGACAAAAATGAATACACCTGTTAAGCGGCTCCAAATATTTGCGTTGCATTAATAGTTTGTTGCTGCATTTAATTGCACTTTATGAGAATCATTTACATTATAACACTGAACTTTATATTTTTATTTAATTTTCTGTACCAGTGGTGTGCGGAGGAGCCTACATATAAATCACCATTAATAAATGCATGTTTCTGATTAAATCTCCTATGTATTTATTATTTATACATCACTTTTTTTGTCCCTTATAGAGGTAGCACGTATCTTTGTTACATTATATTACACACACACAGAATAAATGTGTGTGTTTGTGTGAGAAACACATTTAAGACCTCTTCCAGTATTAAATATAATCCAACGTGTCTAGGAAAATGAAAAGAGAAAATGAAGATTATACAAAAAATCCTGTGTTTAGAAGAGAACTCTTGGAGCTGTGGTTATTCAGCCTCTTGGTGATCTGGAATGAGTCAAACATCCAGTGAAAAAAAACCAACTAAATACACTAAACTATAATCAAACAGATGAAACCTGAAACCATGTGATCATCATATTCCCACATTCAAGCAACTAGATTATATTTAAATTGGACAATGACGACCGGTCTCCATCAACTGGGTGTAATTTGGACACCCTGAGTGAGGGTCCACTTTGGTGTCCCATCATCTTTATTTACCTCAAAGTTACAAAGGAATTATGAACACATCTTGGAACTATCAATCACTATTTGTGGATATGTTCTCAGTCATCCAGGTCATGGGGAATCTCAAATAAACGTGAAGTATGGCAACTCACCTCAAGTAAATACCTGCGGTGGCACCACCTTCCTTCACTTACTTGAGTCCAGTTGCCATATTTCACGTTTATTTGAGATTTATCAATCACTATCAATAAAATATTACATTCATCATCTTTAACTATTGATGTTCTTGTCTCGATAATTGTTGGGTTCCTCTCCTGTGTTTTAGGGTTTGATTTCCTATTTTCTCTACCACACTCTCTCTTAAACCAACCAGTCGAGGTATATGGCTGTGGTTTGCTGAGGTTTCCCCAATTAAAGGGGATTTGTTGGGTCTCTGTAGGTACATAAAGATTTTAAAGCAGGATCTGGACCGGTTGTACGTGGCAAGAGGCAACTGTTTTTAAGAATGTGAATACAATTTGATTTAACTTGACTTTGGCTGTTGCATGAGATGAGATGTTCATCGCTATGGAGACACCTGATGAGACACACACCCTTGTCTTGGTGCCAGGGTGACGCCATCAAATGTGGATTTATCTGCTGCCGAACACAGTAAATGTATAATATCTTCATGTTTGAGGGGGAAAATGCCTTAAGATTCCATTTTTAGATGTTTGAATCAATGAGACATTTTCAGTGCAAAACAATTTGTGACCCACTGTGAATTTGCCACTAATGGGATCTGTTCTACAGGTGAAATTGAGACCTGGACACTAAGGAGCCATTTGTTTGCACAATGATGAGTATATAAAATAAACAGACTCAATAAACAAGAGTCACAAAGAAACTTTATATAGTTTTCAAGTATTCAAAACTGTTAAATAAGTACAAGATGTGTTCACATGATTTACATATTGGACAATATATGCACTGCCCATTTTTAATTCTCTTTACATGTTTCCCACTACCCACGCAACACGCTAAAATGTCCGAAAAGTATTCACATTTTTTTTTTTTTCCTTTTTGAATCAATTGGTAATCTTGAAAGCTGTCTATTGGACAAAGACCACACAAACGGTACACCTGGAACAGTTTACAGTGTAGGATGGAGACGTCCGACGAAGGGGAAGGACAAACTGAGCCAGGTTCAGAACGGTGATTAGCTGCTGGTGATATGAACAGTACATATTAACAAAAAAAAGTGGGTTAACATTCATCTCAGTTGATCCCTTAAATCTATTGGGCAGTTCCGTGTTCTTCCACACAACAAAAATAATATACAGAAGGACTGACGTTGGACTTTAATAAGTGTAAATATTTCAAGGGGGAAGCAGATGGCTTAGCATTTTCTCTCTTCATTGATTAGTTGCGTCCAAATTTGGTCTACATGTGACAAAAAGCTCTTTGTTAAGGCACCTAATGCTGTTGGATACAGTATTTTACAATTTTGCAAACAAAAAAAGGAAAGCATATCTGCTTCCCATTAAATAATAATAAAATAAAAAAAAAACACATGTAGACTACAGGAAAAAAGAAGTATTACTAATGTAAAACGTGTATCTCTACAGAACCTGGGCCTGATAAAAGTTAATGCTGCCGCCATTAGTAATAAAGAGTTACACAGGACAGAAATCCAAACAGGTGGTAATAAAATAGAGTAGCACCACAGAAACAAAAAAAATACATGGTTCTTAAGTACATTTCAGACATGTGATTTTTACCCCCAAACACTAGTGTTGACGGATACTTCCTTGCAAAGTCAGATTAGGAAAAGATAATTGAGACCGGACATTAGATGACAATTATTCTGAGGGACATAAGCCAGTCTTCCTGTACATTACTTTTAGAATTATAGCTTTATAAAGCATATAGGTAGCCTTTATGTATGATTTAACTACTCAATTGCTGAAATAACGTGTGTGCCATGTTTGCATTATACAGTAGCTCCAAAATGAAGATCCAGAAAAAAAGCCCAAAGAAACAAACAACAAAAAGAAACACTGGTCCATTTATTCCGTAACACTTTGACGGTACGCAATTGATTATAAAACCTTGTGTGCTTTTATTTCTTGGAAATCTGCAGTTTAATGAACACATTTATTTACAGAACTAATGAACAGCAGGCAGCCGATTCACGAGAAACATTGTGCAATTCTTTGTATGATGCTCACGTGAATCATGTCAAGATTACACAGATTTGCCTTGAAGGTTTCTATGACTGAACTCTACAGACACATAATGAACCTACATCTTTGAGTATTGCTGATCGGAAAATTAACTCAAGTGGTTCTTTATCAGGAAGACTACTGGGATAATGACAACATGGCACAATCCAAGTGAGCTGACTGACAGACCTTATAATGCCTCTGGACCAACTGCACCACACTGGAACATTCAGCATGGTTTACCACACAAAAATTACAAACTAAGAGATCAAAAAAGAAAAAGAAAAACAATCAATAAAAACCTGCCTATGAGACAGAGGGGATAGTCACTGTACACTTTCTACAATATCCATGTCCATTATGAATAAAACAAGTGCATTCACTCAAAGGAATAGTTCAACTTAAAACAAATTCATCATTTTCACTTAAATTCTGGCCAGATTAATCTGAATAAGACGATGACTTGGCAAATTCCTGCAATTAAACTGTTAGCATAGTATGCAGTGATAATGTCACACATACACATGGTTTACAAATAACAATCTCTAAGAGTTTTATTCGGATAAATGATATATTGAGTATTGATTGCCAGATGAATACTGCTATTGTAAACCTCATGCAATGTGTTTGTCAGCGAGTTCAGCACTGACTGCTGACATTCAGCACAAATATGTCTACAAAACAAGATGGCAGATCAGTCGAAACATTACTGGAAATGTTCAGGGGGGGGAAACCGTGCGGCCACAGCGATCTGTTCGGTGAAGAACTGTGAGCTGTGGCCGTACAATTTCCTCTGCAAGTTGACAACTCTTCCAGTGTTTCCTGCTTCTGACAGACTCCAGTCATACGGTATAAACATCAGATCACAGCGAGGACAGAGTAGTTTTGGGGATTGCGACTGAATAGCATTTGCGTTACTGTTAAATCCATTAGTGCCAATTTTTGGTGCAAAGAAGAGATGGCAATTGAGGAGAGGACCTTTGCCGGTGTGGCAAGCAGGTTTACTAATAAAGCAGTTTTTGAAACATGCAGAACCATCACACACCACTAAAGGTCAACATTTTTTTTCCCGCCTTTTCATGCCTGCCATCTCAATCAAGGCAGTTTTCTGCATGCCTGACTAATGGACAAAAATAGAGCAAAGGGAATCCAGTCATATCATCCTACCCACCACCACAATTAAAATTCTCTTACTTGCATGACATGGAAATATAAGGAGAAAGAAAAAAGGTAGCATCGGGTAATGAATTCATTGTATTTGTTTAAAAAAATTGAATGGTAATTAGTCTCAACTATGGTTGCCAAAAGAATAATAAAGAGCCCAATTATGACTATGAAACGTTACTCGTTAGTTTGATTTTGCTGCCTGCAGAATTCTGGGAGTGGTAATATAAAGCTGGACTTGATGTTCCCATCAGTAGAGGATGGCACCAACTCAACTGAGAGTGAAATCCAAATGATTGTAACTTCAAACAAATGGAACTTACACCAGACACAATGATGACCACAATCTAAGTGAAGAACAGAGATCTGTTTTAGGTTAACATCCCCCTCTAGTCATGTTCAGATTCGCAATTTTTGAGCTTTTTTTTGTTTTTAAATTACTGTACTTCTTTTACATCAACACAACAGTTGATTAGCAAGTCATCTTTATTTACAGGGAAAGGTGGGAGTGATGAGCTCCACAGCTTATGCATTGAGCCTCAGAGACTGATCCTCTCTCCTCCTGGAGGAGATATCAATGTCTATCGAGTCTTTACCCACAATGAGTCGGAGGCGCTTTGCTGGAGGAAGTGGAATGAAATCATCGTCAAACTCATTGTCGAAGTAGTCATCGTCGTCGTCGTCGTCATCCTCCCCTTCCTCCTCATTGTCCTCTTCAGATGAAGGATCTGGTATGACCTTTTGGGTCCGATGTCCACCGTTCCTGGCCTCCAGACTCTGACCCATGTCCCTATTATAGGACATTTGGTCTGTCTTTGACTGGGATGTTCTCCGCATGTCGTCCTCCCTCTTCAGTTGGATCTTCAGCTTGGTAGAGTTACTGTGGACCACAGGGGCAAAGCCATTATTTAGTTTGGCTATGTACGAGCTGCCTTTGTCCTTGTCGTGGTCCTTGCTGAACTTGATGCTGATCTTGCTGGAGGAGGCAGAGTTGACTGTAGAGGCAGAAAGGTTTGAGGAGCCAATGACATCATTTGAGTCATTGGTCTTGCTACTGCTGCTGTCCCTCCGCCGGCGGAGTGTAAGTTTGGGGATGCCCGTGTTGTTTTCCAGGATCAGCTGAGCGTCATAACGTGTGATCTGACGCTTCTTCTTCGCCTTGTCCTGTGACCGGCAACCACTCTTAACCTTGTCCCGGCGGAGGGATTTGCTGCCATTAGCCACCCCGTTGTAGTCCCTGTGTCGATCCGAGAAGCTCAACAGCACATTCCCACAGTCCGAATAGTTAGCGGTGTGACCACCAGTCACCGGCATGTACGGCTCACTATACGAGTCCTCACATTTAATTGTCCGCTCGGTCCTGATCCGTGTCAGCCGTTTCCGCCTGGTGCACGAGCCTCTTCTGGTATAACCAGAGTCTAAGGCTGGCTGCTCCAGTCCCATTCCATGGTGGAGATACTCCTCCATGTCTGCTGGCTCTGTTTTGATGACCACTCCGCCAGGGACTGGGCTCAAGCCATGCATAGCACTGGGCTCTAGCTTAACACCAGCTGCCGTTTCCTGGGCTTTTACAAGGGTCCTGGTGGACCTACGAGTTCTGTATGTTGAAGACTGGCTACCCTCACTGCTTTGCACTACCGAAAGATTGCCATTTTCCTTGGCAGCATGACGGGTCAGGCAGCCCCGCTGGCCCAGTGTCTGCTGCACCAGTTCCTGTCCATCCTTCTCCTTTTTGACAGTGACACCTTTGCACAGTGACACTTTTGAGTCCCTGAGACCCAGCTGGCAAGTCTCTCCTTTGGCCAACGCCTTGGGCTCTGCACCCCTCCTGCGACTCCGCAACTGGACTTTACTTAGTGAAGGCTTGGATTGGGATTTTAGTCTCTTTGGTACCCTGTTATTGTTTACACGACCTTGTTTTGAACATGAGGTAGTAAGGGCTCTTGACAAAGTCTGTCTGGTTTGAGTCCTGTTTTTATACTTCAGGCCAGATGATGATGATGATGATGTTCTTTTTCTGGCAGCTATAAGGAAAACATACATTTGCATCAGAAACACATGTGCAGTAACTCTTGACCAAATGCCTTAATATTAAAAGAGAAATGTTGCAAACACATATTTACTATGCGACATACCATCATATATTAATTGTGCCTCAGTTTACAATGATGGACAAGTGCCAAAGTACTGTAGGTACTCTGCGACTTAAGCACTCTGCGCTGTCAGACTACTTCTTCTATTCTCAGTTTTTGAATTTAGGATATGAATTATGGTAACTATGACAACTGCAAGAGGACAAATTCAATTTCGAAGGAACTCTTACATTGATGTGTTTTTGGCATTTCCTGAGAGTCTATGTCGGTGTGGGAGCCAACAGAGTGGCTATCTGAGCTCCTGTTTCCTTCTCCTAACTTCTTCAGCCTGTTCAGACGCTTGTCTGTCTCTCGCAACCCGTACTTGCTGTTGATCACCGGCACTTCCACTGGTAGTCCAGCTTTGGATTTAAAAGCACCAGTGCCACGTCTGAAATATAAAAGAACAAACGACCATTACAATCTTGAAAGGTACGAAAAACAGAGGATAAAGACTCCAGAAATGAAAAAATAAAATTATATTTGTGGTTCTGAAATATGATTTTATTATGAAAATGATCATGTGCACATCTCAATTTTAAGCAGCCCCACTTTTGTTTGTATAAAGAAATTCTAAAGAATTTAATTTGTCACTGGGGTGAAAATGTGTTAATTCCTTTGACATTCTGTATGGCAGCTCAGTTTACATATCACCTACCGTTCACATGTATAGCATTCACAATATTCATTGTTCTCCCCGAAAAAGCCATCTCCATAGTAACACGAGATTTCTTCTCCTGGTTCAATGTCCCTCAAAACCTTCACACAGGCTGTGTCCCGACCTGTCGACACAAACTGAACCACACACAGTTTTTTTTTTAGTAAAAAATGTTTTCGGAGCTTTAATGTTTAAAAAAAATAAAGAAACAATCACACTTTGCATTTGTTAAAACTATCAAAAAAGGAAAGTACCTTGCAGTTTGGTCGACAATCTGGGGGGAAAAAATTGGGGAAAACATTTTAAAACCACTTAATTGAAAGGCAAAGTATCATAGCATGTCGTTACAGTACTAATAAAAACCCAGTCTGAAGTTATTAAGGACAAATACCATGATTGATGAACGCAGCTGGCCCCAGCCAGAGCTGCGCACAGTTCTTGCGGGTTGAGTACATGACACTGAAGTCATTCTCCCCATGCCGAAGGAGCATGTTCTCTTCGCTTTCTGAAAGCTCAGCGATACATCCCACCAAGTACTCAATCTTATCATTCCTTTTCCTAAAAAAAAACCCACAAAAAAAACAAGCAGACATTGTATTAGCTAATCCTCTTTCCTCTTTTTAAACATTTGTTAAAGGTAAACAAATATTTGTGAAATGTCAACCCTTACTACTGGTCACTGCAGAATAAACAGCTTAATGTCGAGGCAGATAGAGATAAAAACTTTGTGTGGCACATAAATTAGCAATTGTTTGTACGTCCTCACCATTCCTTTGTGGCCACAATTTTAGCTCCATTCTGCTCCGATGAATAGCGATTACAAGGGAGAATCTCAAACCCGCTATCAGTGGCGAACATCCGCAGATAAACAAATACCTGTGCAAAACAAATTTCAGTCATTTCTTGGTAGGAAACATAGGGGTGCAAGAAAACCGTACTAGATTTGAAGATAACAAATTTACATGTTGCTTGAAGAGCTTTTCTTGAGATTTCGTCTTGTGGAGAAAAAGATTCCGCGACCAGTCCCCTGATGTTAAAGATCTGAACGCTTTCTCCAAGTTGTCATGTTTCTTGAAGCGCTCAATAATATCCTTCAGTTCCTCTTGTCTTCCCTTAACTGGTCGAAATCTGTAAGGACAAATTTGTCAAACAAAGTTATCAAAAAAGTGTACATCAAAAATTGGATGAAAGCCAAGGTGGACATTTGTTTCATCATTCATAAACCTGAAAAATCAACAGTTCCAAAAACTGTAATCACCGGGTGTTCATTTTGTGGGTTTGAAAGCCCAGGTATGGATCTAGGATGAGGCTTGTGGTCAGATCATCATTTTCACACAACTCCTTGGCAGTCATTCCTGAGGAGGGGACATAGCGCCTCTCTGCCTCAAGGTTGGCTGCATTAAATCCTGTTGACAGACACACAGACAGACAGAGACAGGTTGTTAAGAGCATGCAGCTGCAAGCAAGACCACATTTTTAACTTCAACACATTCAACTCACTGCGGCTACATCTTCGATTTCTGGGGTGGGCTTTGTTGTGGCGTAGGGATGCCCGTTGTGAATGTTGAGAGCGAGTCTGGCTCTGGCTCACCGGCTGCTCGCTGGTCAACTTGTTTCCTTGTCGTCTGCCATTTAATACCATGTTCTTGGATTCGCCCAGCCACTTCATGCCCACAAGCCCCCTGGTCCAGTTGCATTTAGTCTCTGAGATGAAGAAACACTCTAGCGTGGGGAAGACTGGGATCTAGTGTGTAAAATCTGGAAGCAGAGTAGAAAGAGTATACATAAGCAGATGCCCCCAAAATATTGGCTTTGAGAAAGGCACAAATTTGTTGTGGACTAAGGCAGGCAAATGTATTGCCATCATAATGACTGGCATGACAAATATCGAATAATGAAACTAGCACAATTCATATAATAACTGCAATTGAAAACGCCACTCACGCTACACCCTTCATTCCTCACAATTAAAACTAGAAACATTTCGGTGTGTCATCACAAGCGTCTACTCTTAAGAGACGTACGTGCCTCCATCAAACCGAACCATAAGCCTCAGTAAGTCCCAAATTGTGTCCAATCATACACAATTATAAAACAAAACTCTATTACATCAGACCACTTTGACCACGTTGTTTAAACATTTAGGACATGATTCACCTCTGCAAAACAACTTTCAACAGCACTTTGACATGTACTCCTCATCGCTTATCAGCAACCGTGTGTATTCTGTGTCTTGACAACCTCGGTGATGTGCAGTGTGATCAGCACCGGTGCATTTCCCCAGTGTCCGCCAGTGTTGTTTACACTGTAGTAGCGGAAAAGGCACCGAGTTCCGGCCTGCAGCGACGCTTGGTGGTAACCCCGGGTACTTCACTGGCTGACTGTCAAGTGCAACTAACGTCTTTCGGTGCTATCAGCCATACATCCCAAAAATGCTGCCTCTGAATATGCGTTCAATAGCATCGTGTCCACAAACAAAGACTGCACTGCTCCCAAAAACAAACAACAACAAGCCAGGTTGCCAGGTTCGGGGGAAAATCCGTGGCGTTAAGATACATGAACACACAGCAGAGGAACCAGGGGGGGAAAAAGGGGCTGTGTGGGAAAAACCCGGAAGGCCACAGCGAGCCGAGATGATTCTACCAGGAGTTATCATCATTTTTCTTTTTTTTTTTAAAGCTTTATTTAGCATTGTTTGCTAACATCCGCAAAGCCTTTAGCCTGCAGCTAAGAGCAGCGCCGGGGCTCGCAGAGGGGATGCTCGGCCGCGATGCCTTCCAGCTCACAGCCGGCTGTGGCGACCACCAACAAGCCACCACCAAGCAGAGACAAACACACACACACACACACACACACGCCATTTAAAAAAGGAAGATCCCTGCACTGACACCACGTCAAATCGGCTCCCAGTCCGCGGAAATCGTGCACAAATCAACGCCGCAAACGAGCACACGCAGCTTAAACAAAGCTTTAAGCGTCATTAAAAAGCACCACAGAAGAAGAAGCGGCGGTGCTGCATCCAACGCGAACGCAACGTAGTTCCCGACGTGCTAGCAAGCTAGCATCAAACTTAGGCTAAAGTTAGCTTGGTTTAAGCTAGCCCCGCTAGCGTTGTTCGGCCATAAAAAAAGCGCCATTTTCACGCAAATTACGGCGATTTATCGCCTGATTTACACGTAAATACGATAAAAGTCAACAATAAAGGTGCTGAACGAGCGCCCCGGTGACGGCGGCTAACGTCAGGAGCGCACCTTACCTGCTAAGCTAGCGCCGCGCTAACACACTGCTAGCTTGTTCGCTGTGGAACCAATTAGCCCCAAAATCCATCATTTGAGAGCGAATCAGCGGCCGCGCGGCGAGTCCCGGCTCCTCGCGGGGTCCAATCCGACCGGAACCGACGAGCGAACCGCTGGTTGTTTGGCGGTGGTTCGAGCCCTCAGTGCGGCAGCGGTGGAGCTGGGAGCATTTTTTCACGCCTTGGTGTCGTTAAATGCCTTGAGTCGACACACACACACACACACACA
>CAESWR010000949.1:0-15769 GCA_903171835.1 Mullus surmuletus
CTATATAAGCCGGCCATGTCTGCTTTCGGGCACTCAATGATGAACACGTTTTTTCAAATGCTCTCTCAAAAAAAAATAAAGGTCTAAAACACACTGTACAAAATTATTCTGGGAAAAAAGAACACAAGAAAAATAATTACTCAGAAAATCTGAAAAAAAATATTCCAAAAAACCAACCACGAACCAAAAAATTACTATGAAAAACGGGGGAAAAATTACTCCGAAAAAAAGATTCCCCCAAAATTACTCTGAAAAACTGAAAAAAATCACTAGAAAAAACAAACCAAAAAATAAACTACTCAGAAAAACAGAATCATCACACAAAAAAACAACCCAAAAAATAAAATAACTTACTCTGAAAAACAAACCAAAAAATAAACTACTCAGAAAAACTTTACACCAAAAAAACAAGTCAAGTGAATGCAGTACGCTCCCTTAGACAATAAATGATTTAGGTTTAAAATAAAAAAGTCAATAAATAAGACAACAAATGATTTAGATTTAAAATAAAAAGTAAATAAATAAGACAATAAATAATTCAAATCTCAACTAATAAATAAACAAACACATAATAAATAAATAAATAAATAAATAAATAAATAACATCCAACATTTAGGAAAAGCCGCAGCCCTTTTGGAACTGGCACTTCCGGGTACACTTTACCTGCCGCGCACGAACCGTCAGCACACCTCGGCTAACAGCAGCGCGGCTCCTGCGCACTGACGGTCCACGCTGTTGACATACGTGGAGGGAGAGTGGGGGGGGGGAGAGAGGGGGGGGGCGGCGTGGAAACTCCACCAACACCGCCGGGGAGCCACGGTGGAAGTAATCCACGCTAACCTCTCCTCCACCCGGACCGATAACCCGCTCTGTGGTTCTGGTTCGGAGCGCAGAGCTCCGGTCTGTCTGTGGCGGAGCAGCAACAAGCGGCTCAGAGGCTCCAACAGACTCCAACAGGCTGCAGGAGGGACGACACGTGGGGGCTGGAAGCGGAGCTCCGCGGCCGGAAACCACGCGTGGAGCGGCGGCTGCTCTGGACCTCCGTCCCGGTACTGAAGCAGCCGCCGCCGCCGCCGGAGCTCCATGATGCGGAGCTCCATGATGCGGAGCTCCATGAGCTCCATGAGCCGGAGCTCCGCTGCGCTGCTGCTGCTGCTGCTGCTGCACTTTCCGAGACTTCTCTACATCCTCACAATCTCCGTGCAGCCGCGGAGCTGAAGAACCGAGGAGCGGGAAGTTTGGAGACTGAAGCTCAGCGCGCAGCAGCATCAGCTGAGGAACATGAACAGGAACATGAGGAGAGGTGCTCTTACATCTCCGCGGGGTTTGGATCCTCCTCCGCTCCTCGCTTCTTCTGCTTCCTCTTCTTCTTCTTCCTCCTCTTCCTCTTCCTCTTCTCCTCCTCTCTGGATCCCCGCGTTGGTTCCGCACCTCCTTTTAGTGGAAACTGAGCAGAAGAGACGCGCTCCGTGAGGAGAAAACGCTGACCGAGCGGCGCCTTCACTATGACAACAAAGCCTGAGCAGAGTCGGGCCTCCTCCCTCCCTCCCCCCTCCTCCCTCCTCTCCTCCCTCCTCTCCTCCTCCTCTCCTCCCTCCATCTGCAGCCCGGAGGACTCAGCCTCCACCTACAGGGACACGCAGGCACGACAGGCGGCCACACAGGCAGCAGCAGCAGCAGCAGCAGCAGCAGCAGCAGCAAATGTTCTTACCAAGATTGATCAAACTTAGTGTTAATGATTGATCTGGTTTGAAGACTTCATTTCTTATTTTAAATCTACACATTTACACTATAATCACAAATTAGGGACATAAAGTACAATCGCATCCTTTTTGTCCCAAAGAGGCAGAAAATCTTCAAATGAGAAAAAACTTGGAATAAGATGTAGAACATCCAGTGGTGGAGTCTGGTTTCTTCTGGTGGGTGGACTGGGAGGCCTTTGATCTCAACCTGGGGGGGGGGCACAGAATGAGGGAGGGGGGGGAAAGGAGGCATGAAGGGAGGAGGAAAGGAAGGAAAAGAGGGAGGGAAGGGAGAAGAAGAGGGGGCTAGGAAGGAAGAGAGGGACTGAGGAAGTAGAGAAGGAAGAGAGGAAGGAAGCAAGGATTAATGGGTGGGAGGGAGGTGGGCTCCAGAAGCCCCTCTGGTCCCAAAGTTCCCACTTCGTACCACGGAGGAGGAAAGTTGGTGAACGGGAGGTGAAAGTGAAGATGTCTGTGCACGTTTAGTAGAGGTTATACGGTAATTAGCTGTGTGGCGTCTGAGCAGAGGGAGGCTGATTGCAGGGGGTACGTGGGAGCGTTTCATCCTTTTCTTCCACGATAAGCACATATTCTCACTTAAATCATAGGCCAAGTCAATAAAACGTTACTGTACAACTCGTTTCCGTGGAGACAATAACATCAAAGCAGCCGCTGCCGGCAAATATGGACAAATGCTGAGAAAGGTGCGGGATTCTGTCTGGATTCTGAGAGGAACCTGCCGAGAAACGCAAGAGAGAGGTGGTAAACTCTGAAACAGCTGATGGAAAGGTGCGCAGCCGTCATCTCTCTTTATCCGAGTGACTCCAGCAACTCGCCGGAACTACTTTCTGCGACTGTGAAAGCGTGCCGGAGCTCGGCTCACGGGGCGCAGTGAGGACGACTTCATGTCGAAACATCACAACGATCCCTTTAAGTCCAAAGGAAGGAGATGAAATGTTTTCATTGAGTTAGTTTGTCCTTGTGGAGGATCATCAACACGGTGAGTGAGGAGGAACCCACGTCTGACCAAACATCTCAGCCCCGAAGGCCCATCAAAACAAAGCTGGATTTAAGACTCGCTCACAAACTGGATTCAGGAGTCTCACAAAAACCTCTGCGAGAAACAGATGATTGATTGTTGCTCCGACTTCAAGAGGAAGTAATCTCATTTTAAAACCAGCATTTTCTGCCTATTTTTAGCCTCCTACGTTTCAGCCCTAGATTTCACAAACTTCATTGAAGGAATCTTGTAAGTGAGATGATCTCCTGCATGGACAGAGGATTGCGTTTGCTTTGGGAACCTCTTTGCCGCTTCCTGCCTCACAGCTCGGAGGCGTTTTTACCGCCTCGCTCATCTTTTTGACCTTTTCTTCCTGTTAAATAAAGCCTGTGAAATCATGGTGAATCTGCCCCCTCTTTGACCCCGCAGCTGCTCCCGGGTCCCGAGTCTCAGCAATTTCATACACTTCTTCAGAAATAACTTCTGTAGAAGTCATTTGCTTTGACCTTTGAACTTAGATAGGTCAGAGTTCACCTAAACGGATCCAAACTTCATGTATAAAAAGAATATTTTTTCATGCTTTTTTAAGATTTTGTCATTTTCAAATTCTCCCAAAACTCCCATGGAAAGTTTCCCACTTTGGAATTTCCTGGAATTTCGCACCACTATTCCGGATCCCGTCTGACAGGATCAGAGGTCCCGAGGCCAAACCCGGACCAAACCTCTTCCCGAGCTTCTGAAGCCGCATCATCTGAAGGTCGAAGGCAGCAGCACGCGGTCACAGCAGGTGCCGCGATGATGATGATGATGATGATGATGATGATGATGATGATGATGATTGTGGTTCAGGGAAGAATGATGCACAGAAAAGCTCAGTTACGGGCTGATTGTTGTCGGGCAGTGATGTGTGAATAGTTTGGATGCAGCCTATGAGACACTGGCTGCCAACCAATCACTTCATCAGCGTGATTGATGACCAGGGGTCTCCAACACGGCGCCCAGAGCAGGAAGGGGCTCCCAGTCGGGGTGGTCTGGGATCGATCTTCCTCTGACAGCTCTGCACACAAACGCGAGGAGAGTCGAGCAGAAACGCGGCACTGGTGAACTCTGACCTTTTCTCATTCAAAGGTCAAAACAAAGGTGTTGCTTAGGAAGAACGCGTCAAACTGGTCGGACCTCATGTGACTCCAGAACCAGGAAGTCGCTCTCAGGGTCAAAAAGGTCGGCGACCCCTGCGGTAGAAAGTAGAAGAAGGTGAGCGTAAAGTCACGCCCAGCAGCGTTTGTTTGATTACAATCGCCATGGAAACAGGAAGAACCCAGTTTGCTCACCATGGAAACGCCTTATTCCCAATGTCTCACTAACCTGGAATATTGACCTTAACCCCAACGTTGACCGACTGGAAACCGGAAAAGTCTTCCGTCGTCCTTTGCGAGCTGCAGACGTACCTGTTGGTGGTCCACGCGCCGTCCAGGCTTCCCAACGCCGAATCCTCTGACGTTTGGCTCCGCGCCGCCGCCGCCGCCGCTGGCTCAGCCAATGGGCTCGGACTCCTGGAGGAGCCGGCGCTCACACACAGCGGCGCTCAGAGCGGCTCAGCCACGTCCTCCACACGCAGCACCGAGCCAGCGACGGCGCTCGGCGCTCGCAAAGCCGCCTCCCGGTCCCTCCCTCTGACAGACGCACGCCTCGGCCAAACCAAAACAGATCATTTCAGCCGCGACTCCGGCGCCAGTTTAGCTCCAAACTATAGCGTGTAAAATTAGACTGGGTGGACTTAGTGGGAGGCAGACTTTGTGGTGTGCGCAGCAGGGAGAGGAGCGGTAAGATGGCTAATGAGGAGAAAAGAAGATTGGAGAGGATTAGCGCTGACCTGGAAACAGCCGAGCGGTAACAAGCTGTGCTCCGAGCAGCGTCAAACGTGAGGCTGCTGCTGCTGCTGCTGCTGCTCCTTCCAGCAGCAGCAGCAGCAGCCGTGACATCAACTCTCAGGTAAGTTGAAGAGGCTTTGAAAGCGGGGGCAGCACTCGACCACCGTCTGCTGGCCTTCAACCTTCAGAGCCGACGCGGTTCATCCATCGAGGTGTCAGAGCAACATGATTTAGTCCTTAAGAGTTCCTGGAAAGAAAACTTTCTCAATCGTCCCTCGGGACCAAAAACGTCCCCTCCCTCAAAACTGCTGTAAAAGTAACATGAATATTTTTTTAAAGTTTTTTATCAACTTCAAACTCTCTTATTAAAAGCGTCTCCTTCCAAAAGACTGCTGTAAAAATATCATGTATTCATATGTTTTCCAACTTTAAATGAGTCCGTCTTGTTAATCAGCTGAAAGATATCAAATATCAAAGATTCTTAGGGTTAAAGTGCTCCCACTGCCTCCCTGAGCTCCGGGAGCCGAAGCCGCCGCTGATCTCTGGTCTGTTTCGGGTCATAAGACTCGGAGTCAGAGTCGGTGACGAGAGTCAGAAACAGCAGGAGCTGCAGAGTCAAAGTGTGACCTGAAATCAGATGTTCCATCAGTGACAGCAGAAGTGGAGGAAGGAGAGCCAGCAGTTACTTCTCTTATGAAAGTCTTCTATTGATGGAGTACACACACACACACACACACACACACACACACACACACACAGTGCCGATCAGTCCAGACGTTGAGCTGCAGCTTTCAAAGAAACCGAGCGTCTCTAAGACGTATTAATCAGCTTCAGCCTGAAAGAATCATATCAAATATCAAATATTTTTTAGGGATTTTGACCCTCGAAATGGTCAAGAAACTCTAGAGGGTTAAGCCATGATAAGCCCCGCCCATTTCTCCTTGTAGAAAAAAGGTGCATGATACCAAAAATAACACAGTTATAAACTTGTAAACTTATAACTTTTTCATACAAAGTCTGTCACATTTTTTCCCATAATTTGAAAATGAATTCGATTAGAACAAACATTTGCATGTGCTTGCGTTCCAGCAGAGACCCTCCCCTTAAACCCCAAACATGGTCGTTAAAACCCAACAACAAACCCCCGACTGTCGTGAAGGACCTGCCAGAAGATGAACAGATTTGTCGAGTCTGTGATGCTGTCAGAGTCCAGCAGCTGAGCTCAGATCAGCTGACTGCTCTCACTGATACTGTTATCATTTCACTCATTTATTCCATTTCTATCTTTCCTTTTGATCAGGTCTTTAAAGGATTTCTTCTATTGATTCATTCATTTCTTTATCTATTCATTGATCTATTTATTCATATCTCTGCTGCTCCTCTTCCTCCTCTCATCATATTCAACCCTCATTCACTCTAACATTGTCTTTACCTGCTAAAGAGCATTTACACCTTTGACCTTTCCTTACTGTTTAGGTCCATGGCTAGAATCCATAGCTGGTGTGTGTGTGTGTGTGTGTGTGTGTGTTTCTATTGTTTTTGGCCACTTTGTGCTGCTAAAAAGTTTCATACAAATAAGTTGATTTGATTTGATGTGATTTGATTTACTGGAATAGACGAAGTGCAGCAGTGAGACAATCGGCAACCTGAGCTGCTCCACTCGCGGAATGTCAACTATTCACGTTTGAGAGTCCGTCCACTTTAACCTCCTAATATGTTTATTTTCGTGAATGTGAACTTTGCCACCTTTGACCACATTTGTGCAGTCGACGATTATCTCTATTACATTAAATCCAGTCCAGAGCCAAATACCAGGATTCCGCATCAAAGCAATGCAACTGCAGCAAAGTAACGCTGATCATTCCACACATTCTCTGCTCGTGGCTGCTGCTCCGTCCTACATCTCCTCCTTCATTCCGGCGCTCCACAATCTCCACTTTCATGGGTGCTACGAGCAGAGGAGAAGTGAAGCTGCACGTCGCGTTGCGGAGAAGGTCTCTGACCAACGCTTTCCTTCAAAACGTACGATGGAGTTTGTGTCGAATCCATCACATCCCGCTCGTCTCAACACGCTTGTAACGGCAGCGGAGGCTGATGGATCAACGCTTCTGAAGCTCCAGAAGAGGGAGCTGCTTGTTCTCAGGGTTCCACTCCTTCCCACTGAGGAGCGTGATGTCACACTGATGGCCATGACCACACTGGACACGTCTCCACTCAGTCCATATTGGGGTTAAGGTCCATATTCCGGTTAGTGAAACATTGTGAATAAGGCGTTTCCATGGTGATCAAACAGGGTTGGTGATTGTAGTCAATGGTGATATGGCGATCAAAGCAGCCACGCACAGAGAAGGTCTGCTACAAACCCTGCTTGGCGTAACTTTGTGCTCCCCTTTTTGTGGATCTGTCTATCCCGCTACTTTCTAGCGTCTCCAAATGCCAGGATGTTTGTGTCTTTCATCACACTGATGAAGTGATTGGTTTCCTCCTCACTCCAAAAGTGTGGCGTGGTGTTGCTCTCGCCTTTGGCCATGTTTACAAGTAGTTCCTGGACTCCAAAGACCAAGATTCCTTGCTGATAGAACATGAACACAACACTAATTCATCTTCCTTTTGATGTGGAGATCCTGATAGGAGGAGACACGAGAGGATGATGCAGAAAAGGACGATGAACATGAGCAAAGTGAATATTAGTACATCCTGCTTATTCAAATGGGTTATTGGTGTTTTCATGGCCGCATGCAACATGCTGATATTCTGCTTAGAACGCAGCCAGTGGTCCCAGCAGCCCGGCGTGGACTGGTGACGGTCCACAGCAACTTGCCTTTCAACTTTTTCTTTCAACCCTGACAACTACAAACATGTGAGCCTCCACTGGCTGCCCGTGCATTTTAGGATCAGCTTAGAAATTCTTTTATATACTTTTAAATCCCTAAATGGTCTCTTGTTTTGTCTCAGCTACAGCCTTCTACCCCCCCCCCCCCCACAGGTCAGCTGATCTACTGCTGCAGAGTATAACAAAGACTAAGCACAAGCTTTTGTGTCATTTAATCTGTTCTTTTATTAGATTTTTTGTATTCTTTAATTAGTATTTTATTCTTTTATTCTGTTCCTTGTTTTATTGATCGTCCTGTGCAGCTGGTGGTTTTTAAGGTGCTTTACCAGAAAGGCTGGACTGGATCAAAGGCCTCCTGTCAGCTCGCTGCTCCTCAGCAAACTCCCACATGAGCCACAACAGTTGCTGCTGCCGCTCAGGCTGGAAACGAAGCTCCTCCCAGTGCGTCCAGACCAGGAACGGAGCGGACAGAGGGGCGGAGTCAGCGCCGCACGGCTGAGAGCGGCCGCTGCTTCCTGCTTCTGAGGGAACTGGTTTGTTCGTGCAGACGTGGGAGCGGCTGAGATCCCTCCGCCTGCTGCTCGGCCGGCCGGGACTCGCTCGGAGCCAACTTCTTCTTCTCTGAGCAGAATGAAAGAAGGCGTGCTGCTCATTATGTCGCACAACATGATCAAAGGCACCTGAGAGCAATTTGGAGTCCAGAGAGGCGAGCAGCTGAGGACGTCATTGTCCCACAGCAACTTCAGCAACGTCCAGGATCTGCTCCCGGAGATATTTCTCTCATATCAGATCCTGCTACATTTACAATGATTGCATTGACAAAGTCCACAGGGAAACGTCTCCCCTCGTATCACTGCGCACCTTTCCATCAGCTGGAGGAGCAGCGAGGCGGAGGGAGACATGCAGCGCTCTCCTTCCGAGCATGTAAACGCCCTGAAACAGCTGATGATGGTGCGGGCAGTGATACGAAGGGAGGGAAAATAGTGCCGGCTGATTGTGAGGTTTGACTTTTTTGTGGCCAAGAATTCGTATGTCTGACTCTTTTGGACGCATGTTGTGTTTTGGAGCCAAACTCTTTATCTGTGTGACTCCAGCAACTAGAGGAACTACTTTCTGCAACAGAGAAACCGAGCTGGAACTCGGCTCACGGGACGCAGTGGAGGAAAAGTCTCTGCTGATGAAGCTCACTGATGGTGAGGAGCTCATACACCTTCATGAGGAAAAACACCAACTATCCCTTTAAAGTCGACCTATTTGGCGACACCAGCTAAGATGTCAGACATTATCGGTCAAACACGTGCTGCTCTGTTCATATTTCATCGAGGACAAATGCGTCGGGTCGCGTTCATGAGTCAGAGGAGTTGTTTGGGAATCATCTGCTGCATGTTGGTAACTTCTCCTCCATTCCCAGATCCTCCTCATCCTCCCGTCCGTGTCCTTCACTGGGACTCTTTGTTGGATTGGATCAATACCAGGATTCAGCGTCTCTGGGCTCTGGGATTGGAGGATCCCTGTTTGATTGACAGTTGGAGCTCCGCCCATCGCCCGGTTTGTGAGGGAAGTCCAAAGACAAACTGCTGCCACACATTTCTTGGTGTTTGCTTGAAGAAATTTCATTTCTATTGCTTATAAAACACACTCATAGTATTTCCTTGTTGCAGTTCAACATCATTTCAACGTTTCCTTGTTCGAACGGAGGCCAGAGTTCACGTACAAGGTGACAGATTCTGTGATGTGGGCCGACAATAAGCAAATCATTCACATTTTAAATAAGCAATGCAACAATAAAATAATCTGGTACTTTATATGTTTATTAATTTTCTTATGGTGCCACACAGCTCAGAATACAGAGAATTACAAAATATAAATACATAGAAAAACAGGATCACAGAGGGAAAGCGTTACATGTTTGTGTTTTGGAAGTTTCTCCAGACGAAGGCAAAGTCAAACGAGGCGAGAGATGCGACGCGCGTTGGACGCCGGCGACAGACGTTGAGATGACGAGGGGTTAAACGCTGCAGAATGTGCGCGCGGTCGGACTCGGCCTCCGCCCCGAACTCAGGGCGGCTTTCCAATGTTTCAAAACTCCTGGAAGGTTTTTGAGCAGAGAGCCGACATCAGTCTTTGCCGGTTTAAGGCCAGCAAATCTCTGTTAAAGCTGATTTTTCTCCAATTATTGGTTGAACTGGTGCCACTGGAGGCGCTGGTCCTTCATATCAGGGTTTCTCAACCGGGGGTCTGCGGAACCCAAGTGGTCCGTGGTGTAATTGCAGGGGGTCCGTGAAAATAAAATATCCTCCTATATAGTACCATAATAAGCAAAAGCATCAATTAACATTCATAAGCACTTATAAGGCATTAAAAGATGCTTATAAACAATAGGATTATGCAAAGTGTTAATGAAAGCACAATGATATGAATTACTTTTGCTTCTAAGAAGATCTGACTTATACTTTGAACTTTGAAGTCTTGTTAATGTTTATAAGCATCTTATAATTCCTTATGTTTATCAATTGTTAATTGGTGCATATTAAGCATTAATTAACGCTTATTATGGTGCATTAATACGAAGAGTTGCCAAAGATTTTCCCCTCAAAGAGTGAATAAAGGTCGTGACCCCCGAAAAGGTTGAGAAGCGCTGCCTGATATGAAGCAGCCGTTTTTTTTGTGTATCTTTGGCATCTTTAATCGCACGCTGCCATTTCGCCGGCAGTCAAACCGTGACCTTTTGACCTCGCTGTGATCAGCAGTAAACATCTTTTGAAGGCACTTTGAAGGGTTCACTGGGAGCTGAAAACAAGCGGGTGAGTGGGGAGATTTTTGCACATTTAAGAGTTTGTGCAGGATTCAGCTGGATTCAAAGTTAGTATTGGTGCCACCACGGCAGCTACCCAGAATCCCCCTCTGCTGGGCGCTGACTGATGACATCACTTTTTTTTAACCTGCCAGTTACAATCAGGAAGCAGCAAAAACCAGACCATGTACAGCAGTACAGCCATGTGTGGATGTGAGTGGTGACGTCATTTCTATAAAACCTGTCTGGATTAACTAGTGCAAAGGATGCTGGGTATTATTCTGGCTGAACTTTGGTGTTCAAACCTGCCAGATGGAGATCATGGGGTATGAAAAATGTAATGCTTTATCTGATGGAATGTTGGAAACACCTTGCTGTGGGCGGACTTTGTACCTTTGTATTCTGTCCAAGACCTGATTAGTGGAGAGATTTTAGTCGAATTCCAGAATCAAAACTGAGAGCTTGATGATGATGATGATGAAGATGGTGGTGGTGGTGGTGGTGGTGGTGTTGAGCCGAGAGCCTGGTCTTCACAGGAGGATGCAGCTGCAGGAGGTGCCCTTCTGGCCGCTGAGGAGGCCGTGCTGCGTGCTGGCTAGCGACTGGATCAGGTTCCAGAAGTGCTTGAAGGAGATGCCCTCGCCGTCGCCAACACCCATCTTCCTCAGGACTTCGCCCATGACCTGCTCGGAGCCGATGCCCTGCGGAGGAGAACAGCAGCAGCACCGTCAGTCCGGCCAATACTAAGTCCTCATATCTTCACTCCATCAAACACATGTTTGTGCTCACTAGTTCACATGTGGTTCTCTCATGTATTTGCATTGCAGTAAAAAGCCTTCATTGTCAATGAGCATCAATGCGGCTGAAACATGTTAACATAACATTATAGTCATGATGGTCTTTAGAAACGTGTGTTTTTTGGGAGGTGAGCTTGTTAGTGCTCTATAGGAGCCTGTGGGGGGCGCCGCATAAACTCTGCTCCTTCATGGCATTTTTCCCCCCTTACATTACTTTTATACTGTAAGTAGTTTTGAACCCGGTACTTTTACACTTTTAGTTGAGTTTGTAAATCCTAGTATCTGTTCTTCTTCTACCAGAGGAATGAATGAGGAATGAATGTGAATACTTTTGACACCTCTGAACTTCCTCTCTGGACGCCGACAGCAGCTCTTTGCAGCAGACAAATGAAAAATGAAACATGTGACGATACAACAAACCACATCCAGCAGCCAAATGTCCGTTAAACATTCAAAGTTTCAAGAACAACAGATTGGCTTCACATCTCGAAATCCTCCTCGGTTCTTGTTTGCTGACTTTATATAAGTCGCCTCCGCGTTATCACATGACATTTACTTACACATGATAAACACACGCCGGCGTCATGTGACGGGATGCGGCAACAAAGAGGAGGTGGAGCGACGCACTGAGGAGCTGCCTGGACAATCAGCTGATTAACTAAACATCTTCTCACTGACAAATCATCCGGCAAAGAGCTCCGGAAAACACGCAGGCCGAGAAGATAAATAAGATTAACGACGAGGCAAGACGACTGTCCGTGTCTCTCACGTGAAGGACGCGGACTTTTCTCAATGGGCGGATTTTCTCCTCAGTGTCCAAACATCATCATCTGCACGGCGGAGAAACTCGACCTCCAGGACCAGGTTTGGACACAAAGTCGTGCTGAACAAATCAGACTCTGACGGTCCAGTCTGAAGTTATTCATTTTCCATCAAACTTCCAATTCTGGAGTTAGTTCTCAAAATATCCTTAAAGTGGCTGCAGACACACAAAGATTGACTCCTTTAAAGTGGTTATTTTCAAAGTTTTTAGGGAGGGGACGTTTTTGGTCCTGAGGGACGATTGATTTAAGGACCTCCAGAAATATCCAGAACATCAAGGAATGCTGGGAGATTTTTAAGATGTCACTAATCAAGTCACACATGCAAGTGAAGCTCGACTCAGACACAAATGCTGTTGTTGAACCATTTGATTATTTATGCCAAAAGTTGCGTATTGTGTCTTTATTTCCACGTACTGGGAGCAGCTGCCCCCTACAGGTGGAACACTGGCTACTGCAATCAGAAGAATAACATTTCCCTCAAACATTCCTGCTTACTGACTCGTTAGTCAATGTTCAAAATCTGCCGTAAAAATGTTTTAGTATTTTTCCTAATTATGTTGAATTCATAAAGTCTCTTAATCAAAACAAAAAATATCTACGATTTTCTAGGATTTCAAACATTTACATCAGAGTTGATTGCATTGAAACGTCACGATTTTCAGGAGGCGGGATTTCTTTTTCATGGCGGTCGTATAAACCATGTCAAAGATTAGCGCCAACATTTGATGTGTTTTTAATTTCGTGGCAGCGTCTGATTGGAAAAGTTCTGCCCCGACGCCCTTTGGACGATCATTTCTACAAATGGCACATTTTATAGCCTTAAAACAGACTAATAATCATTACCAATAATTAATTAAGTGTTTTGACCAACCAGGGGGGAACTTAACATCTGTTCTTTCCACCCAGAAAGGCATTTTATCATGTTTCTTCCAACCAAGAGAGCAGTTTAGTGTGTTTTGCCAACGAGGAGTGCATTTTAGTGAACATTTGTGCTTCCAAAACACGTCACCTAACACGTCAGCTGGTCTACGATTACGACAGTGTATTTGAGGATGAGCGAGCCGGCTCACCTCACCGACATTTCGCACACACAGGCAGCGCTCGCAGCCAGCAGGGCGTCGACCCTCAGAGGACACATTCCAGCTGCTTGATTCCTCAAAGCTTCCGCAGTTGCTGATTCACGGCTCAGATGTGAGAGCTTTGACCAAACAGCTCCGTCACAATCCTGGTGGAAACACAAGCTGCCGCGTCTCAGCACGTCCGTCTGCCACCGTCTTTGTGTGGCGCCGTGCCGTCGCCCCGCCCGAGCGCCGCCCTGCCCCGAGCGCCGCCCCGCCCCGAGCGCTGTTTACCTTGACGAGGTTGGGCATCTGGGTGGACAGAAGGTTTTTGAACTCGTCCGTCTTCAGCGTGGGAGCGTTGTCGGCGGAGGCGGAGTGGAACTGGCCGACCAGCGTGTTGATGGCGTTCTCCAGGTCTGAGTACTGCGGAGGAGAAGAAACTGTGAGTGCTGAGGAACATCTGGAACAAGACATGAACCCTGAAGAGTTCCTGCCATCAGGACGTTTTTTCACCGTTTCCATAAAATCCCCCAAAATATCTGATCTGATCTTTCAGGCTGAAGCTGATTAACAAGACCGACTCATTTAAAGTTGGAAAAAATATGAATATCTGATATTTTTACAACAGTCATTTGGAAGGAGACACTTTTTGTCCCCAGGAACTAATAAGAGAGTTTGCTATAAAATCTGTCAAATCAGAATGCCTCAAATTCAATGTTGCTGCTAATCATTGACCATCTGAGGCTCTAATGATAATAATCATTAAATCCTCCTTGAATTGCATTGGATGGAAATTATTGGAGATTTTTGTAGAGTTACGTAAACAAACTGGCATTTAGAGGGTTAAATCCCCCCGAATAATTAACATTTGATAGATATATTTCAGGCTGAAGTTGATTGAAGAGAGTGACTCGTTAAAGTTGATGAAATATTAACATGTTATTTTGACAGCAGTTTTGAGGGAAGAACGTTTTGAATTCAAAACTTTTTTTAAGGAACTTTCAGAGTAAAAAAAAACAACCTGATCAACACACAGGATTAAAGAACGACAATCTCATCGTCTACGTTTCCCGTTAAACCTGAGCGGCCGCTCGCGGTTCTGGCTCGGTAAAATCCCAGACTCCTCCGCACCAGCAGTGATTTTCCTCACTGGGAGCCGAGGAGCCGAGGAGCCGAGGAGCGGATGAGCGGTTTCGGGGAAACATGGCGGCAGCCTCGGGGCTTCCTGTCGGCTGAATCATCGGCTCCCGCGCGCCTGTTTTTCAGCCGGTCGGGAAGGCAGTGGAAAACTTGAGTGAGGCTTCCCAGGGTTAGCGAGCCGAGGGTTAATCGCTCAGCTGCTCCCACAGAGAAATTGTGGAGGGAACCCGAGGCGGAGCGAGGAGCACGTGACGGGAGGCGCGGTGAGTCAGGGACGGGCACGTTGCCACGGTTACCCGGCCTGTTTCTGCCCGTCCAGGCCGGACTAAAAGCGGCGTTCCCGGAAGTTTAGTGGTTCGAAGAAGAAAAAAAAACAAGCCCTCAGATGTGGGTCAGCTCGCTCTCGCCTCCTGAATCGGGTCATGAATGTGGGCGGGGCTTCATCCTTCCTTCCTTCCTTCCTTCCTCCTTCCCTCCTTCTTTCCTTTCAAGTTTAGCTCGTCACTTTTTTCCTCTTTAACTCTTTGACACCCAGGTTACCTCCAATGACCTCTGAGGCTGCCGGCGACTCGCAGCTTCATCGCAGCCCCCCCCGCCCCCCCGCATTCCATTTACCTCAGAAGTCGCAGCTCGGAATGACGTCACATGGCTTGTATTTCCCACATTAAACACGGAAAAGTACAATGACACGACAACAGCATTTCCTGGTACAAACGACTCTCCTCACAACCCATTTAGTGCAACAAAAAGTGCTCCGAAGTGCCACATAAAAAGGCTCTGCGTGAGGAAACTCGGGCCAAGTGAGGATTCTCCGACTTTCCGAGAAGGAATTCCCACTTCGGGGGGCGTTCCAGTTGAAACTTCCGACCCGGAAATTCCGACTTCCGAGTACAAATGGACCCACCAGCGAGGAGTCCTCAGAAACGGACCTCAGGAGGCTTGTTTTCTGTTTGAGCTGACGCACGTTAACGCAGGTCGCCATGACGACGGCATCAGCAAACACCGCTGCGACGTGATGTCACGCCGGCGTCGCCGCCTCCAGTCGCTCCCCGACTCTTGAGAAACACGTTCCGGCGTTCTCCGACCGAGCCGGCGGCGTTGGGAAGACAAAGTGGTCCCGCCTTTCGCGGCGCGGACGCTCGTTTGCTCGTTTATTCGTTTCAAACCAAGAAAAAAGCCGCGCCGACGACGAGGCCTCGATGTTGGACGCATGTCGGAGGACGGCTTTGTCAGAGCCGCACCCTCACTGGCTGACGGGACGCAAGCTGCTGCAGGTCCCACAGCTCGGCACACACACACACACACTCACACACACACGCGCCAATGAAGATCCAGATTCCAACAGACTGGGAGGGCTGAGATCATGTGTGTGTGTGTGTGTGTTTGTGTGTGTGTGTGTGTGTGTGTGAGAGGATCCTCAACTTGGGTCTCTGGAGTGAACACTCGCCTTCTTTGTTGCTCTTTATCACACAAACCTCTTGTACAGGTGTGGCCTTTGCAGCTGGGCAGTGTGTGTGTGTGTGTGTGTGTGTGTGTGTGTGTGTGTGTGTGTGTGTGTGTGTGTGTAAGGAGGAGGCAGATGAGCACTCGCCATCTTTGTTGGTTATTATCATACACACACTTCTTGTACCGGTGTGGCCTCTGCAGCTAGGCAGGTGTGTGTGTGTGTTTAAGTGTGTGTGTGTGTGTGTGTGTGTGTGTGTGTG
>CAESWR010000949.1:104749-116281 GCA_903171835.1 Mullus surmuletus
GCGGTGCTCCCAACTGCAGCGCCCGATACATGGGGTCAGGCAGGGGGCGGGGCTTAGCCTCCACCTCCACTTCCTGGTTGTTTCAGCAGAGCTCGTATCTGGCTGCTCATCCTGCAGCTGGACACAAAATCTACTGACATTTATTTTCTTATACCGCAAATTACACAACTTGGTTTTACAAAGTTAGTGCGCCATACAGCATATAAACTGGAATAACAGTGGTAAAAGTACTCGGTATCGGCCGATACCCACAAGCCTTAAATCAGTCAGTATCAGGAGGGTAGAAATGTTACCGGAACTAGAGCTGGGTGACAAAAAACTCATTTCATTGTAATTTTCCCAAAATCGACATTCATAGATGCTGAAATTGATTTGTATTCTTAAAACAGCAGTAACTTCATGCTCTGGCCCCCCCAAAATTAAGACCACGTAAACACCAATAACCCATTTGAATAAGCTGAATATGCTCATATTCCAGTTTTTAAAACCCCTCCTCTCCCCCCTGGTTCCTCCTTCTCTAAGGTGAACATGTGATGATGTCTCCTCCTATCAGGATCTCCCCATCAAAAGAAAGATGAATCAGTGTTGTGTTCATGTTCTTTCAGCAAGGAATCTTGGTCTTTGGAGTCCAGGAACTCCTTGTAAACATGGCCAAAGGCGAGAGCAACACCACGCCACACTTTTGGAGTGAGGAGGAAACCAATCACTTCATCAGTGTGATGAAAGACACAAACATCCGTGCGTGGCTGCTTTGATCGCCATATCACCATTGATTACAATCACCATGGAGACAGGAACAACCCCGTTTGATCACCATGGAAACGCCTTATTCACAGTGTTTCACTAACCACAATATGGACCTTAACCCCAATATGGACTGAGTGGAAACGAAGCCACTGATGTTTAATACTTCAAGTAACATCTTCATAGAAACATCCACAGCTTCCTCTCTGACACTCTGTTCATCATCCAAGTCAGATTTGAATGAACAATCAATCAATGTAGAGTGAAATTGATAGTGAATTGTGATTAATCGATACAAAACCAATCGGAAGCAAATCGATTCGGGACATAGGCGGCCATATCCCGCTCTTATCACTATGGCAACAGCTCTTCTTCCTATTCTTCTTCTTACTGTGTGTGTATGTGTGTGTGTGTGTGTGTGTGTAGATGTCCAGGTCTTACTGATGACAGACATCCTGGTGTTTCTTCAAGAGAAGGACCAGAAGTACATCTTTCCATGTCTGGTAAGAAACTGCTCACACACACACACACACACACACACACACACACACACACACACACACACACACACACACACACACAGAAGCTTCCATCTAGTTGCACGGCTGAGTGGTTCTCCGTCTGGTGATCCAGGACAAGCACCCGGTGGTGTCCCTGCAGAACCTGATTGTGAGGGACATCGCCAATCAGGAGAGAGGCATGTTCCTCATCAGCGACTCCTCCCCTCCAGAGATGTACGAGGTCCACGCCGCCTCTAAAGAGGACAAGATCATCTGGATACGCCAGATCCAGCGCACTGTCAGCAGGTGAGAAGCACTTTGATGTTTTCCTCTCTGATCTTGTGGAGGTCCTTCGCTTGCAGGAGATGCTCTTTCACCAGAGCTGCCACATCTGCTCGGCTCGGGCAGCTCGGAGGTCCTTAATGTGACGTCCGTTTGTTGATTAGTCACCTTTACAACGAGGTACAACTTGTAAGGATGGTGCATTCATGGAATGAGCAACACAGCTGAACGTGTGGGTAACGCCCCCCAAAAATGTGCCTAAACCCCCTGCAATGTTCTCCTTTCCTCCGCACTTTGGGGGGCGTTACCCACACGTTACCCACACGTTACCCACACGTTACCCACACGTTCAGCTGTGTTGCTCATTCCATGACTGCACCATCCTTACAAGTTGTGCCTCGTTGTAAAGGTGACTAATCAGGCTTTTCAACGGTGTAAAATACAACACCAACTGGTTTTATTAAAGGGGGGAAATGATTGACTGAAATAACATTTCCAAACGTTTTTTAGAGGAGTTTATATTACTTATAACATATTTAATCAACATTTCCAACATCCTTCGCCTGTTTCTACATTTTCTAGCGAAAATTATGAACCCGCAGATTTGCCCAATAATAGATGGTTATTAGATTATTATTAAATTTGAAAAATTACATTCAACAATTTGTTAGTGTACTACAGTTGTAGTACAGCAGAATGACCAAGAAGCCAATAATTATTGTCGTAAGATCTGACTGATGTTATTGCGAACAAATTGGTTTGAAAAATTCTTGAAAGAAACATTTTTTAAGATAATTTTGAACGGATGTTTGAGAAGCAGAATGAACATGGAGACTTGAGAAACATTTGTGTGTCCTTGTGTGTTCAGGTGCCCATCAAGGGAGGAGTTCCCCCTCATAGAGACGGAATATAAAGCCCATCTGAGAAGACTCAAAGGTCAGTGGAATACACAGGAATGGAGCAAAAAAGAGACAGAGGGAGGGAGGGAGGGAGGTAGAGAGAGAGGGAGGTAGGTGGGAAGGGAGGGGGGGAGGTAGTTATGTAGGTAGGTGGGCCGTGGGTGGGCAGGTAGGTGGGTATGTGTGTATGAGGAGAGGGATGGAGGGAGGAGGACCTTCCTGTGTGTGTGGAGAGAGAGTGAGGGAGGAATGGAGGGACCCCTCAGGTTATGTTGCTGAGGGTCTCTGTGCGCTGGAAGCTGTGAAGGCTGTGGAGGCCGAGTCCCCTCTGAGCTTCTCTCTCCCCGACCTCAGCCGACCTGCAGCAGAAGGACCGAGAGACGCTGGAGCTGCTGCAGGAGCGAGTCACGCTGTTCTGTGAGCTGGCGCAGGTGACCAGTTGCCAGGACGACCTTCAGCCGCCCGTCACCCGCTACCTGTTCCGAGCAGACACGCCCCAAGCTCCTCGCGCCGAGAAGCTCCTGCTGGACGCCACGGCCGAAGGTACGACGCTCAGTCTCTGTCAGTGGGGGCTTCCATGAAGAAACCAGCGGGCGCATCCCAAAAAGGTTGAAAGTGGTTGCCATGAAAAAGAAATGGGGGAAAGATGGTGTCTTCACACCAGATGCAGATGCTTCCAACCACAGCCGTCCTTAAGTCTGCGTTTCCCTCCCAAGAAGGTTTGCAAAATTCTGGGAATTTTCAAAGTTGAACATTTTCCAGTTTTCACAAAGTAACGGGAATTTGGGGGAGTTGATAGTAACGGCATGTAGCTGCTCATATCCATGTATAAATATGAAGTTTGTTATAAGCAGACATGCAAACATGTCTAATGCCATATTATTTAAATTGGATAATAAATGAATTTTCAGGGAATTTGGGTGAATTTTCCCTCACTGAGTCTAACTGTCATGAATATAGGCATCAATATTTGTCAATAATCAAACAAACATGCAAATATGTCTGATACAACATTTACAAATGACACTCATCAGTTTCTACAACTGGAGAACTTTGATGGTACCTCAGAACAACAAAAACCATGAATGGTGAAAAATCAAAGGTTCAGGTATTTACAAAAGTCCAGACAGATTCCTGACGTTCCCTCAGCTCCACAAAAAAAGAACCATGGATCAAAAATGCTCCAATATTTAGCTATTAAGCTTTCTACTCAGCAAGGACCTGGAGCTCATCATCTCCAATGGCTGGTGTCTCCCTATGACTGGTTGTCATGGCAACAAAACCCCGAAAATTTCCAACATTCCCGAGCTAAAAAACTTTCCGGAAATGTTCCTGACATTTTCCACCCCTTTGCAACCCTGGTGACTCCCAGGTGACCTCTTGTGGTCACTCAGTAGAACAACATTTTCACAGACGATCCCTGAAACCTCAGAAACATCATATTGGGTGACGCTCCCTCCTGGAATGTCGGCTCCCCCACAAAGACGCTTCTCCACCGATCACAGTCTCGTGTCAGCAGCTCGCTGAGATGTTTTGGCGCTGCAGAGCGTGATGAAGCCCTCTCCTCTCCGTCGCACGCTTAGGGACCGTCTCCATTTTCTCTTCCACAGTGGACAGACTGAGCGAGCTTCTTCTGGGCTCCAGTGTGGACATTCCTCTCCTGTGCCATCACAACCACCTGGAGATGACAGAAACCAGTGAGTCACTCATTGTTTCTCACAATTTCATTGGGTAGAATTTCTATCTTATCCGTAAGTTCTCTGTATAATTTAAACAACCTTTTCAAAGAAGAGTTCAGAGGACCTGAAACAAACGCACATTGTGCTCTGGATGTTGAAGTAACACTTTGAGACGCAATAAATTCAAGCTCTCAAGGTTTTCTCACTATATTAGAATGTGGATTTCGTGGAAAAAAGCTGATAATTCAGTTGTTTGTGGCCAAAAAATGAACAACAAAGTTAATGGAACTAAAACCGTATTTTTTCTCTTTGACTTTATCTGCACTTCTGTGTTTTTCCAGGACAAGCAGCGAGTGGCTGCGCATGTCTCTGCGAGCAGGAACTGATCATCAACGGAGCTCACGATTTTGCAGCGAAGGTGAACACACGTCTGTTAGAGAACGCAGCTTCATGAGTCCACTTCAGATCGAAACAATTCATGGCAGCAGTGTGATCCAATTAATACCTACCTGCATACCTACTTACCTACCTACCTACCTTCCTTGCTTCATACATACATACATACCTACCTACCTCCATACATACATACATACCTACCTACGAAACTACCTACTTACCTACCTACCTACCTTCCTTGCTTCATAAATACCTACCTACCTATCTACCTACAAAACTACCTACTTACCTACCTACCTACTTACCTACCTATCTACCTTGCTTCATAAGTACATACCCATCTACCTACGAAACTACCTACTTACCTACCTACCTATGAAACTACATACTTACCTACCTACCTACCTTGCTTCATAAATACATACCTACCAACCTACCTACCTACCTACGAAACTACCTACCTACCTACCCACCTACAAAACTACATACTTACCTACCTAACTAAATACATACATCATAAATACATACCTACCAACCTACCTACTATCTATGAAACTACCTATTTATCTATCTAGGTAGATAAATAGGTAGTGTCATAGGTAGGTAAGTAGGTACCTACCTACCCCTCTCCATACATACACACATACCTACCGACCTCTCTTTATATATACATACCTACCAACCTACCTACCTACCAACCTACTAGACTACATACTTACCTACGGAACTACCTACCTACCTAAGAAACTACATGCTTACCTATGAAACTACCAACCTACCTAACTACTTCTCTTCATATGTACATACCTACCAACCTACCTACCTACGAAACTACATACTTACCTACGGAACTACCTACCTACCTACCTAAGAAACTAAATGCTTACCTACGAAACTACCTACAAAACTACCTACCTACCTAATTACCTCTCTTCATATATACATACCTACCAACCTACCTACCTACTACCTACGAAACTACCTATGTATCTACTTAGCGACCAACCTACCTACCTAGTAACTCAAATGGGGAAAATGGTAACGGTAAAAATATGTTTGTGTTTTGTTACATTTCCATAAAACTGGGTGATGCTTTTCAAGCCACACACGCGCGTCCTGATTGGGTGACTCATGGCGGTCTGCAGCAGTGAGTCTGCAGCAGTGAGTCAGCAGTGGAGAGCGCTGCCGTGTGTCAGACAGCTCAGCGCGCTCAAACATCAGAGCTTGACACCTTCAGCGAGCCGAGCGCCGGGTCGGAACCCCAGTTATCAGGAATTCTGGGCCGGCGTGGCAGCGCTCGCCCAACATCTGCCCACGGCTTTTATTTATAAGTGTCACACACACTCAGACGCTGAGCCGACAGGATGATACAAAAACCAGATTAGAGAAGGAACTTTGTTATCTGAATTTTAAGTTATTTGAATGTATTATTTATTTAAAGTTTTAAACACAGGATGATATTTTATATTATCAACTCACTCGCACTCCTACAGTTTCCCAGTGTAATTGCACTGTGCAGAAATACGCATTCACAAATACACACACACACCACAGCGCTCTCTCCGCCACCTTCCGTCTGCCTCCGATAGCCCCGCCCACCCTGAGCTGTGGCTCTTCATAAAGGCTCTTTCTGTTAAAGGGAGTTTTTGCTCACCCCTGCTGGCGAGCGCCTGCTCTCGGGGGGTTTGGTCAAGACCTGGGACCTACACGGCCAAGCTAGATCTGGTCTTAGCAAGGTCACTTCGGGGTCAACTCTGGGTTTTCTGTGTCACAAAAGTGGATCTCTTTTTATCAGGGTATGTTGCCATGGTAACAGGATCAAGTGGACCCACGGAATCACATTCATGGCTGATGAGAGGCGCGTTTAGGAGAGAGTCAGTTCAAATGTCACGATAACGCACCAATCACACTAATTTACGCGTCAACAGTCAGACATTTTCATTATCATATTTTATTTTTCCAGCATTCCTCATATTTTTTGTCAGCTCTGAGAGTGTTGCTTTTGTTCTAGTTAATATCCTGATATTTCTTATATCTCCTCGTGTTCTTCCATTGTAACGTCAGCAGCTCTGAGCTCTCTGTGTGTCTGCAATTGGTTGATAGCAGCAAACCACGCACACTTGTTGCTTCAGTTATCCATCCGGGGGGTGTTTGAGATTATCGCATGCTATTAGCATAGCATACATGTGAATACATTGAACGGAACCTTTCATTCAGGACTCATTTCAGTTGTAATTTTCAGTTGTGATGTGAAGTGTGTTTATGGGTTTGTATTTCTAAGTTAACTCGTGAAATAATAACGCTTTTTTTTCAGGATTGTTCCAGAGGTCAAGACAAGGCAGCACCTGTGGTAAGTTCTCTCTTGACGATCAGTAAGCCTACCTACCTACCTACCTACCTACATACCTACCTGTCTTCATACCTACCTACCTAACTGCCTACCTATCTACCTACAGCCAACCTACCTACCTACTTACCTACCGACCTACCTCTCTTCATACCCACCAACTTACCCACCGCCTACCTACAGCCAATCTACATATCTTCCTACCTACCTACCTTCCTACTATCTCTCTTCGTACATACATACCTACCAAATTGCCTGCCTATCTACCTACATGCCAAACTACATACCTTCCTACCTACAAAACTATCAATGTACCTAAATAATCATGTTTGTCGTGTGTTTGAACAGGAGATTTGTCAGAGGCTGATGAACCTCAGTGTTTACCTCCACGCCCTCCAGGTAAGTAGGTCCCTCCTCACATACTTGCGTCTCCTCAGCCAAACCTGGAACACCAGGATACACGAGGGGCCTGCAGGTCAATTATGAGAAGAATTTCCACCTCAAACGGTGTGACTGCACCACAGATGATGCAAAGTCATGTTTTCCACTGGTGCGTGATGTCTGCTGAACAAGGCTCAGTAGAGGATAATTCGAGCAGAAGCCGGGGAGAAGATGCTGTAGCTTTGCATTCAACCGTCTGACTCACGGATAATTCCAGTGTTTGCAGTGAGAAGCTCCCACCTCCTCTTAACAGCCAACACTCACACCTTCCTAGAGGGAGTTAGTCATGCTGGCTGTAACTGACGCCGACATCCTCTCTGACCTCCCAGAGGATGGTGGCCTCAAAAACATCCTCCTCTCTCTTTGTCTCCTTCCATTGCTGCCCGTCTGTGAGCGCCTTAACGTGGAACACGTTGTCAATCCAGTTTATGGACGTCAACTGTTTGAACCAGTCACAAATCCGAGAGAATTTATTTGGTTCTGCTGCGTGTTGCCAAGGTGGGTGACCAGAAACTCAGAAACTCCATGTTCCGTCACCTCCTGCAGGCCGCTGTCATCAAGCAGGACTCCATCTTGGAGTTGCTGCTGCACCCACAGGACGGCGCGGCAGTGGGCGTGGGAGGGGTATGGCGCCCCCACTGGAGAGACGGGGGCAGCCGTGAGAGCAGCGTGGGCTCCACCATCGGGGAGCTGGCTCTGCTGCAGAGGCAGCACAGCCTGCTGCAGGAGGAGCTGCTGCGCCTCAGGGACACCGAGAGCCGCTTCAAGGACAGCGAGAAGGCGCGAGCCAAGCTGGAGCGGCAGGTCCGACACATGAAGGGCGGCAGCGGCCCCTCGGCCGAGCAGACGCCACAGGTAGGAGCAGCTGCACTGTAACCATGGCAACCCGTGAAAGTCACACTGGGGATTTATGAAAGTCGTCTCCCAATGATGAATTCTCCCTTGGGGATGGAACCTTCCTTCCTTCCTTCCTTCCTTCCTTCCTTCCTTCCTTCCTACCTACCTACCTACCTACCTACCTACCTACCTACCTACCTTCCTTCCTACCTACACCTACTTTCCTTCCTTCCTTCCTTCCTTCCTACATACCTTCCTTCCTTCCTGCCTGCCTGCCTGCCTGCCTGCCTGCCTGCCTACCTTCCTACATACCTACCCATCTCCCTCCCTTCCTTCCTGCCTGCCTGCGTGCCTGCCCGCCTTCCTGCCTACCTTCCTACCTTCCTACCTACCTTCCTTCCTACCTACCTACCTACCTACCTACCTACCTTCCTACATACCATCCTTCCTTCCTGCCTGCCTGTCTGCCTGCTTGCCTACCTTCCTACATACCTACCCACTTTCCTTCCTTCCTTCCATCCTTCCTTCCTCCAGTCTGATTTCCATCTTGTCTTTGTTATGGATACCAAGTCAGCTGTGCCAAATCATTACAACAGCGTGGGATCATTTCTTGGATTAAGTGACTGATATATGGACTCATCTTTCATGTTTCCATGTCTGTTATTCAGTAACAATATGCAAATCTTCCCCAGAGTAAAATATGTGAAGTGCTCTTTTACTGCAGTGGGAAAATGACCGGAGTGCCATTAGAGAGTCCTTACTGCTCAGTTGTCTCATTCTCCTTCTCTTGCTTTTTGAATCTGCCTCTCTACAGTCGGGCAGGAAGGTCTCCACGGGAGCTGAACCTTCGTGGACCAACCAGGAGCCCGTCCACCATCCAGATGGACACCAGGAGGGGAGTGATTTGGAGGTGGACATGTCAGATGATGAGGAAGGAACAGCATCCGAAAGCTCCAGAGGTACAAAAAGACAACAGGCAGACTCTGAGAAGGAGCTTGAAGATAAGTGGTTTTTGTGTCTGCTGTGGAGGGCGTCCACATCAGGAGACAGTTGCTTGATCCACTCTCTCTTTCAGATTTTCAAGATATCCCAGAGGAGGTCTGACCTTCAACACTGCTGATGATTGTCGAGTTGTAATTCATGATGACACGAGTGGACAGCGAGAGTCCACATGGTCGGAAAGCACAAAGCCCACCCAGCACCCGTCCGTCCTGCAAAGCCTCCTATTTATTTATCTGCTTTGATTTTGAGCTTGTGATAGAGTTGTTTTTCAGTTTCATGTGTTTTTGTTTGGATCTCTATAGTTTACTTCTCAGCTTCAATTCTTTTTTCTTTTTAAAACATTTCCGTAGGACTCTTTTCTCCTATCTCGAAGAGGAATGTATTAGTATTTTGTGTACATATATATTGGAAAAATAACAGTAAAGCACGATGAAAATGGGACTTTACAATGACAGTCCACATCTGTGTAGTTGATATATTGGTCGCTTTTAAACTGGTTGGACATCGTCTTCCTCAAGCATGACAAGCCATAACCTGAATGTGAACGCTTGTGCTGCTTTGTTTGAGATTTTTCTTTGCCAACTTAAAAAGAAAAATGCCATAAAAACACATCAGGTGAAAAGAACAGATCAAGGTCACAATCAAGCAACCCAATACTGACATGCAATAAATATACTGCTTTAAAGGGATAGTTCACCCATAAATGAATTCAAATACCCCCCGAGTCTGCTGGCCACCGCTGTGCGCCTGGAGGTTTGAGCCACGACGTTGTTGAATCTTCATTTTTTGGGCTTCAGGACGAGAAGCTTTGGAGGCCTTTTAGGTTTGTTTTGTGGACTTTTCAGGTTTATTTGAGATTTGTTATAAAGACACACAGATCCTTCTTTGCTAACAAATGATGAAACTCAGTTACGCTCCAGCATGTACAATCTTACAGATCCTAATCTCTTTACTTGAATGTTACTCAAAGTGCTTTATAATGAAGTTTGGCTCATTTACTGCTATGGTAAAGCTATGGAAAGTGCCAATCTGTCCCTTGTTAGTGATTCAGGTTCAAGAACACGGTCCCTCCCTGGGCTGGACCCCCGACCCCCCCCCATCCCCAGTTCTCACTGCAACCGACCAACCAACCAACCACGAACCAACTAATCAACCAGCTGACCTCCCACTCCTCCCACCGTCTGTACTCCCAGCGTAGAAGCGCTTCAGCCAACAGGGCCTTGGAAAAACTCCCTTTAACAAGAGAAACCTGGAGCACAGCCAGGGCTCAGGGTGGGGCCGCCAAACGCAGTGATTGTCAAAAAGACAGAACCGAATGTTCTGGATGACAAATGTTCCTCGTCCTTCCTTCTCCGATCCTGGACGTCAGTGCGGCGCCTGCTGATGCGACTGTTACTGATCATGTTCACAGTTTTGCTGGATTATTCAAACCCACAGTGGAAGGCGGCGTGATTCAGGCGGCGTGATTCACCTGCTAAGAAGTGCTTGGTTACAGTTCAGGAAAGCTTACAGTATTTAGAACATCTATGGGCTGGAATCTGCGAGCATCCTGTGTGACATCACACCTGCTTTGGAAGCCAGTTATGCAAACACACACTTCAGAACAGACTTTGCAGTAAAGAAGGAGAATGTGTGTGTGGCGGTTTTTTGTTGCTTTTTTACTTTCGTCCCGTCACATGTGAAGGCCAGAGGTCGACGCCCTCCGATGCTCGTCATCCACCAGCTGGAGTTGAAAGTGGGTTTTTCTGTTTGCGGTCCGCTCACACGTGCAAGTCGTACTGGTTTGAGCTGGTGTGGAGTCCTCGGGAACTGGATTCTTGCGTTGCTGAAGCAGGAGCACCGAGGCTTTAACGCTTAAAACAAAAAAAAGGAGTCGTGTGGTCTGAAAAATTCCAAAACAAAACAAACAAAAAAGCTACAAGAGAAACTTTTTAACCCTTGAGAGTTCCTGAGGACATTTTTGGTCCAGACATTTTTTGACCATTTCGAGGGTCAGAATCCCTAAACAATATTTGATATTTATCTTTAAGGCGTAAGCTGATTAACAAGAAAAAGTTGGAAAGAATATTAATATATGATATTTTACAGCAGCCTTTTGAAGGAGATGCTTTTTGTCCCCCGGAACTAATAAGAAATGGACTCATTTAAAATGGACTATTTTAAAAAATGGAAAATAATATTGATATATGATATTTTTACAGCTGTTTTTTGGGAGGGGACGTGTTTTCATCCTGAGGCACGATTGAAAACATTTTTTTAAAGAAACTCTTAAGGGTTAAAGAAACGATCATCAAACAGCTGATTCAAAAGGTGTTTGGCATCGGGTTTGGGTTGTTTTTTTTTGGTTTCTTTTGTTATTTGCATGTTTCTAAGCAGGATTTACTCGACTTTGAGAGCCTGTGCGC